>QLTV01003660.1:1119778-1138571 GCA_003457575.1 Thermophis baileyi
AGAACGCTAGCCATAGACGACCTAGTGTTCGCACAGAACTATACCGGGGACCCCAAGTGGGTAAGAGCGATTGTCATAGATGTCACTGGGCCGAAGTCATACAAGGTCAAGCTGGACGATGGCCGAGTGTGGAAGCGACACATCGATCAGCTAAGACACAGAGTGGGAGACTCGTGGTTGCGTCGACCCTAAGCCGAGCCACCATCGCGGAGTCAAACAGACACTTTCCAAAAATGCGGGTCTCCCCCCCGCCAAACACACAGTCACTGCGAACCAGACATTAGCGAGAGAGACCGGGCCCTAGCTACACGACTCCACAGACCACTTATCTCAACCCGAGAAGGCGAGCGGCGGCACCTACCAGGAACTAGGGAGCTCGAACGAAGCAGACCGGGGCCAGAGGACAGGGAGATCGAATCTTCAGCCGCCACGCCTGGAGGCCGGTTCCAGATTTTTCCACAGGACGAGGACGGAGCAACACAAGCCATGTCCACGCCGAACGAAGACTCCAGAGAGACTGAATCGCGCAGGCCCAGTAGGACCTTACGGCGGCCCGCCTATTTGCGCGACTACGTCACCCACACTAATACCGGATTGGTCAATTGCTGAACTAAGAGGGGAGGGGTGTTGTGTTCCGACTTAACAAGCAGGTATTTGCATACCCGCCGCTGATTGGGTTAAATCAGTGGCGGGGAGTTTGAAGCGTTGTCACTGGCCAAGCTGGCTGCGGGGAGCTCTATAAAGGCGGCTTCCCTGCCGCCAGCCGCCAGTCTGCTGTAGTTAGTGCTAACCGTTATTAAAGTGCTGAACGGGTCTTTTCGTCTTGGCTGTTATTCCCGCGCCTATCTAACAGTATCCTTGATTAGTTTCCATCCGTTGGTTCTTGTCCTGCCTTCAGGTACCTTGCAGTTGATCCCCTCTTCTTTGTGGCAGCCCCTTAGATATTGGAAGACTGCTATCATGCCACTCGTAGTCCTTCTTTTCATTAAACTAGCCATACCCAATTACTGCAACCATTCTTTGTATGTTTTATCCTCCAGTCCCCTCATCATAATTGTTGCCCTTCTTGGCACTCTCAGCTCAATCCTCAGAATTTCCAATTAAAGGAGGGAAATGGCAAAAGATGGAAATGACATCATCACTAAGCCATGGAGTTCCACTGCAAATCAAACAGACAGTGGCATATTGCAGGGGTCCCCAACCCCCAGGCCATGGCCCACAACTGGGCTGTGGCCTATTCAGAATTGGGCCGCATGAAGGGCTGGCTGGAGCATGAGCACACACATGTGCAGCTCAATTTGCGTTAGCAATGAGCCAGTGGGCACTTACATGCATGCGTGCTGGCCCACTCAGCCTTGTAATGCATGCTGAGCGCCGTTCAGTTCCCCTCTCTGCCCCCAACAGCCAGGCCACCAAGCCGCAAAGGTTGGGAACAATTGGCATATTGGATGCATAAATTAATGAGGCCAAAACAGTTTCTATACGGTGTTTGTAATGCAAAAGGACTTTTCAGAATAGCCAATCCATAATCTTGATTGACCTCAGTTAATGCTACACATAAATCTTTGCATTTAGTGGTCTTTGGGGATGGGTCTTATTTTAATTCAAATTTTAGATGGCCCCTCAGTTTGGGACACTGTCTGTGACTCATTCTATCAAGGGTGATCCCAACCCTTTTGTCCCAAAAAAGATCCTGTGAAGGTCAGTCTGGCTTTAGAAGAGCAGAAGAAGTGGTGAGGAGGGTGGTGTGGTAAGAAGGGATATTATGCATATTGTGACATCATTGTACAACCAACATGATAATGAGTAACACCATTCATGTCATTTACAAGTGTTGGGAGCAAGACACCAAGAACAACATGATGAATTCCTCAGAGTAATTTCTTTATTGCTGTTCGCCCATAGACAGGAATCTTGCCAGACTGAAGTACACTCTACATAATTACCAGCTATATCTTGTGAAGGTTTGGGGAGGATCCTGAGCTTCTTTCTGCATATCAAGGACTCAAGGCTGACCTACCTCTTAGCTCCTTGGTAAAGGGCCCCTCCCTCCTGCAACTCTGCACCAGATTCCTCCACATCTAGCGAACATCAAGCCATGATGTAATTGAGGGTTGTACCGATGCTTTTGATTTGTATAAGACAGGAAGGATATCAAGACCCTGGTTTTGCCAACAGGCCTGGGGAACCCAGAGTGGGAGGGAGCCCATCAGTGGTGGGATTCAATTTTTTTTACTACCGGTTCTGTGGGCATGGCTTGGTGGGCATGGCAGGGGAAGGATACTGCAAAATTTCCATTCCCTCCCCACTCCAGGGGAAGGTTACTGCAAAATCCCCATTTCCTCCCGATCAGCTGGGACTCGGGAGGCAGAGAATAGATGGGGGAGGGGCCAGCCAGAGGTTTTACTTACCGGTTCTCCGAACTACTCAAAATTTCCGCTACCGGTTCTCCAGAACTGGTCAGAACCTGCTGAATACCACCTCTGGAGCCCATCAAGTAGCTTGTTTGATTGGTTGCAGTTGCTGCTGTTGTTGGTTATTGTGTTTACTCTTTGTATATTTGGTTTTTAGTTTTTGTAAGCTGCCCAGAGTCACTGAAAGTGAGTGGGCAGCCATATCAATCAATCAGTCAGTCAGTCAGTCAGTCAGTCAGTCAGTCAGTCAGTCAGTCAGTCAGTCAGTCAATCAATGGAAGGAAGGAAGGAAGGAAGGAAGGAAGGGAGGGAGGAAGGAAGGAAGGAAGGAAGGAAGGAAGGAAGGAAGNAATGGAATTCAGCAAGGTTTCTCTTCCCCACCCCCATTTGCTCTTCTAGGAGAGAGAGAGAGAGAGAGAGAGAGAGAGAGAGAGAGAGAGAGAGAGAGAGAGAGAGAGAGACAGAAACAAAGAAAAAGCAAGCAAGCAAGCTTGCATGATTCCATAGAGAGAATATTGGCTGCATACCAAGGAGGATTTAGAATTAGTAATCTTAAGAAGCAGATGAGAATTTCTTGAAGTTCTTGGTGATCAAGCTTTTTCTTTTCTATCCCTTCCCTTGTAGCCTCGGTGACATTTAATTTGAGATATCTGCTTAGCTAACTTTTCTTTCTGTGAGCAATTTGGAGTGCATGTCTAGGCTTTATAAGTCAGCCACTCTGCATGTTGCTCTTAAAAAACGCCTTCATTGTGAGAGCTCCCGCTGAGTGATGAGACTTTTGCCCTGGGGGTCCCTGCGCTGCCCCACTGAGTATAAACCTCTCTTCCTCTTAAAATAAAAATCTACCTCACTGCTACAATGGGGTGCCTCGCGTCTCAGATCCTTCAAAAGACGGGGCGAGGTTTTAAAAACTGGAACCAGATTTTCCTTTCTCAGCTAGCTGCAATTCCCACGAGGCGGTTTGACAGGCATAATCTCCAAAACCTGCTTTTTAGTTTGCCAAACAGAGTGGCTGGCTGACTTTCCACCCACCCTTATACAGTAAAGCCACAGCTAATTGCACACATGCAATGCTGTTATAGCAGAACTGCTTGCTTATGGGTGTTTGGCTCACCTCTGCATTGGTGGTGGTGGAGGAAGAGGAGGAGATGGAGGAGGAGGAGGAGGAGATGATGGAGAAGGAGATGGAGGAGGAGGAGATGGAGAAGGAGGAGAAGGAGGAGAAGGAAAGGATGGAGAAGGAGGAGGAGGAGGAGGAGATGATGGAGAAGGAGATGGAGGAGGAGGAGATGAGATGATGGAGAAGGAGATGGAGGAGGAGGAGGAGGAGAAGGAAATGATGGAGAAGGAGGAGAAGGAGGAGAAGGAAATGATGGAGAAGGAGATGGAGGAGGAGGAGGAAGAGAGGAGATGATGGAGAAGGAGATGGAGGAGGAGGAGATGTGGAGATGATGGAGAAGGAGGAGGAGGAGGAGGAGGAGGAGGAGGAGGAGGAGAAGAAGAAGAAGAAGAAGAAGAAGAAGAAGAAGAAGAAGAAGAAGAAGAAGAAGAAGAAGAAGAAGAAGAAGAAGAAGAAGAAGAAGAAGAAGAAGAAGAAGAAGAAGAAGAAGAAGAAGAAGAAGAAGAAGAAGAAGAAGAAGAAATAATAATTAGCCTTTGAGAGCAATGCTACTATTAATGATAATAACCTGCTGGTTTCCATTGAAGAACCCTCCCAAAGTGGGGGAAAAAAAACCTCATTAAAACAATTGCAAGTGATTTACAATTCAAAGCAATTTGAGTTTTAAAGAGCCATTTGCAGTTTTAAACAAAGAGAACTCTCTAAAACGCCAGATGTTTCCACCATAAACCATCTTAAAACTTCATGACCCACGGCACTGACAAGGAAGCGGAGCAGAAGACCAAGAAGCACGGATTTAATCAAGAAACGAAGTGAGGGCAAAGCTGAAAACTTAACAAAGCCAGATGCCAAACCCTATATGAATAAGAAGTAGATCTCACAGCTGGGTGCCTTGGTGGAAATTGCACTGGTAATTGTGAAAAATAGAGAATCTGCTATTACAATGACTTTATTTTTCCGGGGATGATGGTGAAAAAGAGAGAAGACGGGGGAACAACGGTTCTTATGAACTTTCGCCTTACCATTGTAGAAAGTTAGCACCCACCGTTCTCCTAGAAGAATGAAATATCTTAGGAAATATTAAAAAAGCCAGAATATTGTATTTCCCTGGATGAGAAATTGAGAAACATGCTCTTGGAGACAGAAACTCCCTGCCCCCAGCAGATATTTTGGTGCCAGCCAGGGGTGGGTTCTAACTTACCTCGCTGCCGGTTTGCTTCCTCCTGCGCCACGTGGGCCCACGCACGCACGCGCAGTGCCAAAAAATAAAAAAAGCCAAAAAAAAAAGCCAAAAACAAGATGGCAACGCATGCGCAGTGCCGGAAACTTGGCTTCTGTGCATGCGCAGAAGAAGAAGAAAAAAATTCCCCATAAATTTCCCCCCCCCCAAAAAAAAATTCCAAAAAAAAGATGGCGGCGTCCACGGACCGGCACCGACCGAACTGGCTCCGTGACGTCACCGTGATGTCACCAGCGGGTTGCTAGAGGTTCGGGTGAACTGGTCCGAACCGGGAGGAACCCACCTCTGGTGCCAGCGTATCTACAAGACAAAAGACCTTCAGCTCCAGGATGATGGGATTATCCTTCAGGGCATAGCCATTCAGCCACAATAGGAATTGCCCTTCATTGCATCACCCAGCAAGATTCAACCAAGCCTGGGACACAGACAGCCTACAAAGTTAGCTATGACCCCTGCGTAGCCCCCTGGGAGTCTGACAACAACCAATAGGATACATTTCTTGCACAGGAACAGGAAGCTCAAGGGCAAGGCCCAAGAGAGAGTATAAATACCCCCCCCTCTCTCTCTCCACTCCATGTGGTCAGCTGCCCAGGACCTCAAACCCATGTGGTCCTGTCCATCAATAAACCATCTTTCCAATCAACCTCCATGTTTCCAGTGTCTTTCTCCCCTCTTGGAACTGAACCCAGATGGACATTTCTTCCAACACCATTGTTGAAAGCCATTGGCATTCTCTCCAATCCTTTGGATGGAATGGTCATCCGGAGCATCTCCTAACAGACACACCAGGTTCTATCCATCTACTTTTCTCTTTTTTCCGTCCTGATTGCTTCATTTTTCTCTTCATTTCCCCCCCCCCTCCTCTGGTGCCTGGAAGGCAAAGCTTTTACAGTAGCTTTCAGAGTGGCGTCGGGATGGAAGACTAAAGCTTTCATCAGAAAGGTTTCATCACCTTGATATCACAGTCATGGTCGTATTTGCCATCTGATTTGGAACCAAAGTAAAAAAAGAAAAAAATATATATATAGGGCAGGATCTAATCTGGGTTGGTCACCGAGACCAAAGATTTTGTCTTCTGAGCTTTCGGACTAGTGCTGGACCCCATCTCCAGAGAACTTCTCTCTAGCGGAGTGTGTGCTGTTCTGTGCGTGGTATTTATATGGTGCTTGTTGTGTGTGACTTTTAGATGTTGGTGGCTGGCTAGTAAGTCATCGGCTCCTGAGTACTGGATGAGCTGGTGGTAAATCAACACCCCTGTTGATTGAAGAGGGGGCCTGTTTCCCAGGCTTCAATCACTTCCCCGGCTGTTTTTGTGCCTGCTCGTCTGACAATCTTAGTAGCTGCAAAATTGAATGGATGTTGGATCCTGCAGCATTATCCTGGGATACGTTTATTCACCTTCATTCATGAAAATTTTATTTTTATAGGTTTTTTTTTAATGTATGATGTACACTGAAGATAGCATTTAATTTCGTTGTACGAGTTGCAGTGACAATAAAGTAAACTAACTCTAACTCTAACAAATTATATATTTGGTGACTTAAAAGATGGGCTCAAAATCCAGATGGATCTTGACAGACTTGAACACTGGGCCCTATCTAACAAAATGAAATTTAATGTACAGAAAAGTAATAGGCAAGAAAAACCAAATGTACAGGCACAGATTAGGTGAACCTTGATTCAATAGCAGTAACTGCAAGAGGGATCTTGGAGTCCTAGTGGACAATCACTTAAATATGAGCCAGCAGAGTGTGGCAGCAGCCAAAAAAGCCAATGCAATCCCAGGTTGCATTAACAGAGGCATAGAATCAAAATCATGTGAAATACAAGTACCACTTTATAAAGACCACACTTGGAATACTGCATCCCGTTTTGGTCACCATATTATAAAAAAGATGTTGAGACTCTAGAAAGAATGCAGAGAAGAGCAACAAAGATGATTAGGGGACTGGAGGCTAAAACATATGAAGAACAGTTGCAGGAACTGGGCATGTCTAGTTTAATGAAAAGAAGGACTAGGGTGACAGGATAGCAGCACTGTTCCAATATTTGAGGGTCTGCCACAAAGAAGAGGGGGTCAAGCTATTTTCCAAAGGACCAGAAGACAAGACAATAAACAATGGATGGAAACTAACCAAGGAGAGAAGCAACCTAGAACTAAGAAGAACTTTCCTAACGGTGAGAACAATTAACCAGTGGAACGGGCTGCCTGCAGGAGTTGTGGGTGCTCCATCACTGGAGGTTTTTAAGAGATTGGACAGTCAATTGTCTAAAATTTTATAGGGTTTTCTGCTTGGTTGGACCTCCATCTCTATTATTCTGTTACTCTGTTAAACTTCCTCTTTCTTTCTTTTTTTTTAATGGTTTGAAATAGCACTTCATGTTGTCCAGCAGAGACTCAGGCTCAGAATGTAGAGCTCTGCCAAAGGAGTTGAGAACAGGTTCAGAAATTTGACAATTCCTTCTGCGGAATTAGCTTCCTTCTAAGACACGGTTGAATATGTTGAATGTAAGAAGCTTTCAGTGGTGAAAATAAGCTTCTATTTTTGTCTTATTTTGAGTTGTGTTATTTAGGGGCAGGCAAGGAAGACAGCTGTGGCTAGATAAGGCATAAGCTGCTGTGACATGGTGATATCATGAAAGCTAGATCTATCAGCCTGTGAGTGATATTATGGTCTGTTATTTCACTTAGTGGTGAAGCAACAACAGACTTGAACTGAGTGGCTGGGAAGGAAACAGATGTTTCCAATATCATCAGGGTAACACAATATGACAGTCGCGGGGGTGGAAAATATGAAGAAGGACGTGTCACCTTCTCAAGCACTGCAAAGCCATACACTCTTCTTTTCATAAGGGAATAAAAAGAGAATAGAAACTGGAGAAATGATGCCTTTGAAAGGCCCACCAAGGCAGATAGGTGGTTTTCGGCAGAGGTGGGCTGCACATACTGTAGCAACCGGTTTGCCCAGCACCGGAAATGTGCGCGCGAGCCATCGGCATATGTGTGCGGCATCACAAAACATGGCAATTCGCTCATCCGCACATGCGTGTGACTTCAAACAACACGGCAATTCACTCGCGCACGCCATCCGCACATGCATGCGGCATCACAAAACACAGCGATATAGGACGGGATTGCGCCCGGGTCCCGCGCAGCTGCTCATGGATCCGGAAGACCAAGAACCGACCATGGGGTGGCAATCTCATTCTGTATCTCCGGCACCTGAGTCCGAGACCGAGGAGGACGCAGGGCCAGAGGACGATAATCAACCAGGGCCTTCTGCACCTCCCCAGCAGGAGTTGAGTGACTCAAGTAGAGAGGAGGAGCCTCTGATTGATCCTAGGGCACGCAGGGCAGCTAGCCGGCAAGAGTGGCTCTGTAGGAGGAGGTCTTCTCACAGGTAAACCTGCAGGCAGAGGGGCCACGCCCTAAGACTACAGTATATAAGGTTGAATCACAATGGAAACTGTTGCTGGAAACAACGCACATATTTACCCTGGCTGCTGTTTACACTTTTGGTGATATCAGTTGGACTAAATTGTTGTGCAAACACTATGTGTTTGTCATTTCCTGGGGGCTTGCCGTGCTGGGTCACAACAGGTGGGTGGGCAGGCCCACCCGCAGGTCGCCACTACCGGTTCGCCCAAACCGGTCCGAACCGGCTGAATACCACCTCTGGTTTTTGGGATGGTGCCTACAATGAGGTAGGTAGTGTGATGGACTGCAGGGACGGGGCAGTTTTCAAGGAAGGGGGAAGCATTTTCAAAGGGTGTGTGTGTGTGTGAGAGAGAGAGACAAGAGGCAGCACAGTCTGGAGCTAGATAGGAGAGAGGAAGAGAGTTAGGATAGTCTCTCCCAAGGATCTCCAAGGGTATATTTGTTAGGGTGGGAGTAGTTGTGCTGTCCCACTCATGCACGTGCACACACACACACACACACACACACACACACACACACACACACAGACAGACAGACACACACACACACACCCTATAGTGTAAGGAGTCTTTATTAAGGCTTCCGACCCTGAATTAGTATTCCCAGGCAATTTCCTGTGCCAGCTCAACCCCAATGAGTTCCACAGGCTACTCAAATGAAACCAACAGTAGTCCTCAAGGCAAAGGCCAGTCCAGTCCACTAGTCAAAAGCAAGTTCCCAAGGCAAAGGCAAGTCCACAAGACAAAGGCAAGTCCACAAGACTGTCAGCTCCAACATGTCGGGGCTGCCATTCGGGCAGGGTGTGAGATCTCGGTATAAAGGCAAGGGCGAATCCACAAGGCAAGTCCAGAGGAAAGGCAAGGCAAAGGCAAATCCACAGGGCAAAGGCAAGGCCACAAGGCAAGGCAGGGCAAGGCCACAGCTGAAAAGACATGATTCAAAATTCAAGGCAAGAACACACAGCAAGGAAACGGACACGTTGTTCCCAGCATTGTCTCCATCTGTCTGCTGTGCTAAATAGCCAGCTTCTGGTGCAGCCCATCAAGAGGCTGCCTCCTCATGAGTAATCTGGCTGACCTTCACTGCTCCAGCTTTTTGTCTGCCCTAGGTATTCTTGGATCAGGTGCAGAAGGCAGTTGCTCTTCCTCATCGCTGACTGGCTGCAGCTGCATTGCTTTCCCCACCTGAAGCCTCAGGGCTGTCCTGCTGCAGCTGTGCTTGAGCCAAAACCCTCTCAGATGGCTGCTCGGAGCCATTGACCAACTGCCCTCCTGACGTGCCTGGAACTGGTTCATCCTCTTTCGAGCTGACATCCAGAGAGGTACGTATGTGGGGAAATGTCCGGGGAAGTCATCACACTAGTAAAAGTTTAGTTTGGCAAGACTGATGTCAAGCCCAGCCCAAGAACAACACAGAACAATCCAGCCGAAATTCAGTTCTTGCTCACACCCTGTAAACAGAATCTTGCCAGACCAAACCTTTATTACTCTCACCCTAAGGGATATATCCTGGGAGATTCTAGGGAGTAGCTACTCTAACTCTTTTAGCCTTTTGGTACTGTCCATGGGGTTTTCTTGGATAGAATACTTGAGTGGGTTGCCACTGAATTTGGGCAGACTCCAGGAGATAAGGGAGAATGGGGGGAGGGGAGGGGCTGGCGAATTATGATCTATGAGTCGTGAAGAGTAAGACAAGATTTAGCAACTCAAGAACAACAACACTGTAACTCTCTTCCTCTGTCTCCTATCCGGCTCTGGACTGAGTTGCCTCTTCTCTCCCCCCTCGTGCAATGTGCTCCCTCCTTCCTGGGAAATTGCTGCTTCACTGCAGTCCCAAAGGTGCTTTTTTTTCCAAGAGGCAACTGGACTTTCTGGTTTTCCTTTGAAGACGTTTCGCTTCTCATCGAAGAAGCTTCTTCTTCAGAGCTGAAGCGCACCAGCGTGCCTACCGTCCCTGTCCTACTGTCCTCCATTATTTGTACTCATTTCTTATGCATATACTTTACCTTTTTATACTTATATGTTTATGTGTTATGTTCATACTTATAAAAAAAAAATTATGACATTCACCCGGTTTCCTGTCTGCTCCTAAAGACAGATGTCACTTTCAGCCACTCAACAGATGTGCTTGCAGATTGCCCCCAACTTGTCTTTCTTTCTATGGCTTGTTTTGTTTTTAAATCCGGGGAGGTGGGGAGGGGCGTGGACAGGACCCTATCCTTCACCAAGACTGCTTATCATCCAGTTGCAATAATTCCACATTCAGCCATTTCCACACCCTAATACATTTTCCCAGTAAATCACTTGATCACACCCAGGCAATATTGAAATTAAGACATTGGAGCCTTCAAAGTAAACATTTGTCTTAAGGTTTTATTCCACTCTGTCTTTGCCTTTCAGGGTGATCCGAGAAACCTCATTCTGAAGGAAGATCATAAATTCCTGACACTGTTGTATGGAAGGGATGTAACTCAACCAGCGAAGTATTTACCTATCTTTCCGTATTAAGATCAGAGGACACTGAACGACCGCCTGCTCTGATAAATACCAATAAAGCTTTGCAACAATTTTCAAGGTGTACAACTTAGCCGCATCTTTAAGGCCCTGTGAGATGAGAGATAATCAGGTTGGAGATTTTAATGAGCTTGGGAGATTTATCCAAAAAGGAGACTCACTCCATTGCATTTCTGGATAAATCACAGTTCTGGTTTTGTTTGCTTGCTATCAGCTTCCAATTAGGGAGGTGCAAATCAATTAAAAAAAATCCCTCTTGCATTAATTCTTGCATTACAGAGCACATCTGGAAAAAGCCCCCCCCCTTACGCAAATAATTAGAGAAGGGAAGTAACCTCTAGATAAATAAAATGAAATGAAATTGCATTCATAGTTTTTTCTTTTTTCAAAATATGGAGGGAAGGAGTGACATGGTAGAGTTATGTTAAATCATGCTATTGGGAAGCATGTGTGTAGAGATATTTCTCTCTCTCTCTCTCTCTCTCTCTCTCTCTCTCTCTCTCTCTCTCTCTCTCTCTCTCTCTCTCTTCTATTCCATTCCATCTCTCCTCTCTCCTCTTTCTCTCTCTCTCTTTCTCTCTCTCTCCTCTCTCTCTCTTTCTCTCTCTCTCTTTCTTTCTCTCTCTCTCTTTCTCTCTCTCTCCTCTCTCTCTCTCTCCCCCCTCTCTCTCTCTTTCTCTCTCCTCTCTCTCTCCTCTCTCTCCTCTCTTTCTCTCTCAAGAGAAAACTTGCTGAATTCCATTCCATTCCATTCCATTCCCTCTCTCTCTCTCACTCACACACACACACAAATGCACGGTGTTGAAATTCAAGATCCTCAAAAATGCAGAGAAATTCAGGGTCATTGGCTGATCAAATACAATGTAAATCCGAGCTAAACGGTGGATTTCAACACTATCAGAATGAATGACCACCAACTGAGTTGGTTTTAAAACAGTCAGAGAAGCTATAATTAATGTTAGTGGTAATAACTAGATTTTTGAAACCCCAGCTAGTTGGAAGGAGAGTATAAACCTACTTTCTCTGGTTTTGGGAACCTTGAATCTGGATGAACAGAATCTTGGTCTGATCCTTCAGGGCTCTTGTTACCATAGGCCTCTGGTAGGAACCATGATGATGTCTTCTGTGTGATGAAGTTGTTGTGCAAACAACACGAAGAAACACCAGTCATGCCATTGATATGTCAAGCCCAAGCTCAGAGGTGACATAGCAAAATCCAATTGAGTTCAATCCTTTATTTGTTTACAGCTAAGGGATCTAGGCAGGGGTGGGGTTCAAAAATTTTAGCAACAGGTTCTCTGCCCGGTTGCTGGGTGAGCGTGGCCATGGTGGGCGTGGCCTAGTCGGCCTCCTGCACCATGGCAGGGGGGTGCGTTTTCGCCCTCCCCGGGCTCTGGAGGCTTTCCTCAAGCCTCCGGGAGGACAAAAACAACCTCCCCCAGGCTCTGGAGGCTCTCCGGAAGCCAGAAATGGGCCCGTTTCTGGCCTTCCAGAGCCTCCGGGAGGCCCGTTTTTCGGCCTCCCTGAGTCTCTGCGTGGGCCTTGCACTTACCTGGCATCCAAAACGGGCTGCGTGGAGACTCCTGGGAGGGGCGGGGTGGGGTGGAAGGGGTGGGGCAGAGTGGGTGGGGCCAGTCAGGAGTGGGATTTGTGGATTCGCCGAACCGCACAGAATCTTCGCTAGGGGATCGCCCGAACCCGGGCAAACCAGGAGCAGCCCACCCCTGGATATAGGCCACTTCATGGGAAAGCTCTGTGCTGCTAAACTCTCCCCCTCTGTTCCTACAGGTATACAATCCATTACACCAACAGACTAAAAGGATGGAGCAGTCTCTCCACCAGGGTTAACTTCCAGCTGTATGAACCTATTCTCATGATTATCAGCAATGGATGAAAACTGAACTCTACACTCAGCTGGAAATGGCTTTGGTTGGAAACCCTGGACCAAAACTCTTCCCCGCTGCTCCTCCAGGTATGCATTCCATCACATATGATGGTGTCCTCTCATGTATGATGTCACTTCTCCATCCACGTTCCTCTCTGGATTATTAAAAGATTCTTACATTCAGTATTCTGATTCGAGGCTGCTAAGTCCCTGAAGAATTTCCTAAGCATTTGCATTCTATTTTATTTTTCACAAGGCTCAGGGAATGTTAAGTGAAACTAACCACATTGTGTCTATAACCACATTAATTAATGAATCATCTTTCACCTTATTGATGCAGTGAAGCATGGTTAACTTATTCCAATGCATGAAACGAAAATTTGCATAAAAGGTTAGACACAAGAGGGCTTAATCATTGTACGGCCAACTGCTGACCTACAAAGTTTCAATCTTGACATCCTTTACCGGGTTTTGAGTCAACAAGGGACAAGGGATACAGTCGTACTTTTGTAGAGTAGCATGTTAGATGTCATGTTGCTATCATCAGCCTGTATAACCAAAGATGTGATTTACATATCCGCTTGAAGACGTCATAAGGAAGCATAGAATCAAAGTCATACAAAGTATTAGTATCGCTTTATAAAGCCTTAGTAAGGCCACACCTGGAATACTGCATCCAGTTTTGGTCACCACATTACAAGAAAGATGTTGAGACTTTGGAAAAAGTGGAGAGAAGAGCAACTAAGATGATTAATGACCTGGAGACTAAAACATATGAAGAACGTTTGCAGGAATTGGGTATGGCCAGTCTAGAGAAAAGAAGGACTAGGGGTGACATGATACCAGTATTCCAGTATTTGAGGGGCTGCCAAAAAGAAGAGGAGGTCAACTTATTTTCTAAAGCACCAGAAGGCAAGATAAGAAACAATGGATGGAACCAATCAACCTAGAATTAAGAAGAAACTTCCTACAAGTGAGAACAATTAACCAGTGGAATAGCTTGTCTCCAGAAGTTGTAGGTGCTCCATCACTGGAGGTTTTCAAGAGACTGGACAGCCACCTGTCTGAAATGGTATAGGGCAGAGGTGTCAAACTCATTTCATTGAGGGCCGCATCAGGGTTGTGTTTGACCTTGGGGGGCCAGGTTGGATGTGGCCAGGGTGGGCGTGGCCAGCTTGACGTCACTTGTGTCAGGGACGCCTGTGGAGGTCCGAGCGCTCTGCCAGAGAAAACGGGCTCCTGAGCTCCATTTTCAGCTGCGACGGCCTCCTGCAACCCTCTGCCAGTGAAAACGGAGCTCGGGAGGACTCGTGTGCGGCCCTCCCAAGCTCCGTTTTCACTGGCAGAGGCACCGCAGGCCAGTCCTTCACTGTTTCCAGGGTGGCCCCATGGGCCAGATTTAGATTTAGATTTAGTGGGCCGGATCTGGCCCCTGGGGCCTTGAGTTTGACACCCCTGGTATAGGGTCTCCTGCTTGAGCAGGGGGTTGGACTAGAAGACCTCCAAGGTCCCTTCCAGCTCTATTCTGATTGATTGATAATTGTTCATAACTGCACACACTGCAAAGTTTGGAGTCCAGCTTTTAAAAACAGCCGTCTTCGTTGGCAGCCAGTAGATTCAGGCAGCAAACAGTCATGCATCAACTTGCTTGCAGTGTGCACACGTATGCCAATTCCTCAAGGAACAGAGTCGAGCCAAAGGTGGATAGTCAATATTTGGAATTGATTTGGACTGATTCCAAGGGTCAAATTGATTGGGTGAATTGAATGGATTTGGACTCAGTCAGACTCTTTCCTGCATGTGTATTTTAATAGCCCGAACGATTTGTGAGCTCTGTAAAATGGTCGTCAGCTTTACCGTGTAGACTAGATAGTCTATGACAATCATTAAGTGTTGTACCTCATGATTCTTGACAAATGTATCTTGTCTTTTTATGTACACTGAGAGCATATGCACCAAAGACAAATTCCTTGTGTGTCCAATCATACTTGGCCAATAAAGAATTCTCTTCTCTTCTCTTCTCTTCTCTTCTCTTCTCTTCTCTTCTCTTCTCTTCTCTTCTCTTCTCTTCTCTTCTCTTCTCTTCCCTTCTCTAGAAAACGTGGTCTCCGATGAGCTAACTCTACTTTCTCGTAAAGCTAAATGAAGAGAGTCTCGAATCCGTTGCTTTGTCTCACTGATGAGAGGTCAATCAAAACCGTTCAAAATAGAGCAATCAGTGGGTGATTTAATTTAGTTCCATGCCCTCTATGCTAAGTCATCTAAAATTTTTCCTACTTGATGAACATCAGTTCCGGTAGTATGAAAGAAAGATGGACCAGTCATTGTTAGGCACAAGGAATCAGGTTTGAAATGGTGGAAAAACAGGGAATCAGGGCCACACCCAGATAAATCAGAATCAGAATAGAGCTGGAAGGGACCTTCGAGGTCTTCTAGTCCAGCTCCCTGCTCAAGCTGGAGATCCCATACCATTTCAGACAAGTGACTGTCCAGTCTCTTCTTAAAAACCTCCAATGATGAAGCACCCACAACGTCTGAAGACAAGCTGTTCCATTGGTTAATTGTCCTCACTGTCAGGAAGTTTCTCCTTAATTCCAAGTTCTTCTCTCTTTGTTTAGTTTCCATCTGTTGTTTCTTGTCCTGCCCCCTGGTGCTTTGGAAAATAAATTGACCCCCTCCTCTTTATGGCAGCCTCTCAAATACTGGAATACTGCTATCATGTCCCCCCAGTCCTTCTTTTCTCTAGAATTCTGCAACTGTTCCTCATATGTTTTTGTCTCCAGGCCTTTAATCATCTTAGTTGCTCTTCTCTCCACTTTTTCCAAAGTCTCAACATCTTTTTTGTAATGTGGTGACCAAAAACACATTAAGTTCAGTTTATTGCTCATGCCTATAAACAAGAATATAGTTAACTAATGGTCTGCACTAAATTGGTACTAGATAAGAGTCAACGGAATTCAAGAAGGAATGGATTTAGATTATTTGTGGAAACATAACGACTCTAGGCTGTTTCCTCACTTGACTCCACCCCCAGTCTCTGCTTGTCCTTCTGCTATAGCCGTGATGGCGAACCTATGGCACACGTGCCACAGGTGGCATGCAGAGCCCTCTCTGCGGGCACACGAGCCGTTGCCCAGCTCAGCTCCACCGCGCATGCATGCGTGCCTCCCGCCGGCCAGCTGATATTCAGGTATCTGCCCTGCATGCGCAGGGGGGTTGCGCGTGCATGCGCAGGGGCAGGGGGACCCTCCGGAGCCTGGGGAGGGTGAAAAATAGAAGTTCTGGAAGTCCGGAAACAGGCCCATTTCCGGCCTCCGGAGGGCTTCCAGAGCCCAGTGGAGGCCGTTTTCGCCCTCCTGGAGGCTCGAGGAAAGCCTCCGGAGCCTGGGGAGGGTGAAAAACAGGCCTCCTGGAAGTTCCAAAAGTCTGGACGGCCTCTGGAGCCCGGGAGAGGCCGTTTTCGCCCTCCCAGAGGCTCCAGGAAACCCCCTGGAGCCTGCAGAGGGTGAAAAAAGGGCCTCTCAGGAAGTTCCGATTTTTTGAATCTCACCCCTGGTCGCGTGCACATGTGTGGGGGGCGGGGGGAGCATGGGGGGGTCACACACGCATTGCATTATGGGTGCCGGCCTGCACACGCGCTGTTGCGCACACGCACACTTTCGGCACGCGACGAGAAAAAGGTTAGCCATCACTGTGCTATTGTAATTCAGATTTCAAGGTTATTCTTGGCCCTCTTCATGCTTGCAGTAACTTTGACTACTAGAAATCTTGGCAAAGGAGTGTAGAAAGTCACCCCCCCACCCCCCGGAAGAGTGAAATATTTTGGGAAATATTAAAAAGGAAAAATATTATATTTCCCTAAAGGAGAAATGGAGAAATATGCTCTTAAAGACAGAAAGCAGACTCAGTCTTTCTTAATAGCCCCAGCAGATATTTTGTGCCCATTAATAAAGATTGGGCCAGCCTATTCAGAACACCAGCCCCAGTTTCCCTGCCCCAAGCAGAAACTGCCCCAAGAGCCGAGGTGGCGCAGTGGTTAGAGTGCAGTACTGCAGGCTACTTCAGCTGACTGTTCAGCAGTTCAGCGGTTCAAATCTCACCGGCTCAAGGTTGACTCAGCCTTCCATCCTTCCGAGGTGGGTAAAATGAGGACCCAGATTGTTGGGGGCAATATGCTGACTCTGTGAACCGCTTAGAGAGTGCTGTAAAGCACTGTAAAGCGGTATATAAGTCTAAGTGCTATTGCTATTGCTATAGAAAGGCAGATTTGGTAATCCATTCAGAAAGACTAGGTCAAGACAGAAACTCAGATAAGCAACAAACAAAAGGTTGACAAAATTAACTCAGACAAACCCCTAGGATTTGCATTTCCCCTTTTGCTTATAGAGCCAGATATGACCCCTTATATCTGTGATGGCGAACCTATGGCATGAGTGCCAGAGGTGGCATGCAGAGCCCTCTCTGTGGGCACGCATGCCGTCGCCAGCTGCACTTCCGGGTTCTGTCGCACGCATGCGTGCCGGCCAGCTGGTCCGGCGCACATACGCATGTGGCCAGACGCTCTCTTCCAGGTTCCATCATGCGCATGCGCGCCGGCCAGTTGGTCTTCGCGCATACACGCGATGGAACCCGGAAGTGCAGCTAGCGATGGCGTGCCGCTCTCTTCCGGGTTCAGTTGTGCCCATGATGGAACCCGGAAGTGCAGCTGGCCGCCGCGCACATGCACACCAGCCAGCTGTTTCGGCATTCCATGCCAAAAAGGTTAGCCACCACTGCCCTATATAACCCCTACATGACCCCCATAGGAATCTGACAACAGCCAATAGAATATTAAAGCACATGTCCTTGCACAGGAAAAGGAAGCTCAAATACAAAGCCCAAAGAAGGTATAAAAACCCACCCACTCTCAACTTCATTTTGGTCAGCTGCCCAGAATCACACATGGTTCTGCTTCATCAATAAACCATCTTTCCAATCAGCCTCCATGTTTCCAGTGTCTTTCTCCCAGCTTGGAACGGAAGCAGATGGATTTTCCTTCCAACAGGAGTAACCCCCTACATTCATAGTTTATCCCCTTTCCAGAAATTGCAAGGTTACCCAGTTCCATCTCGTGCTTGTCCTTCCCGAAGGAGGGCTATTCAATTCTCACTACATGCTACAAATTAAAAAGAAAAAGAAAAAGGAACAGTTCTCCAATTTCTCTATTCTCTCCATAATTAGTGTCTTCGTGACTTTTTCTATTCATCCGGCACCTCACATCATTCTATTAAAGGCTGGAAGGAACAAAGGGCGACAAGCTATTGACCTATGAAATCCATGCCATAGTGTGTTTCTAAAGATAAGTGTGTGTGTGTGTGTGTGCGTGTGTGTGTGTGTGTGTGTGTGGTGGGAGGTGGGGAAGTTTGGTCAGAGCAAAAGACCAGTTTTAAGTGGCGCTCACTTAAACACACACACACAGTCACACACAAATTGTATTAGATGGAATCTGTCTGCTATTAAATTCTGACTTTTGTGCATTCGAAAATTAGAAAACCCCCAGGGTGGACGTTGCTAAGTTAGTTTCTCTTTTCTTTCATTTTTCTTTCTTTCTGATCGGTGCATCTGAAATTCTCCACTAAATTGACTCAGCACCTGGTTGTCACCCGAAGCTGTTTCATCTTTTCCCCAAGCTAAACAAAACCAGATCCTTCACATCTTTCTCACAAGGTTTTTTTCCTTCTTCTTTTACGCATTGGCTGGGCTCCTAACTTCTGCTAAGGGGTGATTTGTCAAAACTACCCGTGGTATGTTGAACAAACCGTAATTATTTTGGTTCGCTCCTCACACTAAAGGAAAAACTGCAGAGGCAAAGCAACCACAATCGTAGCTGGGTGCAACCTGCAAACTTGTGCATTGTGTATGGTAGCTGAGTAGCAGTCAAGATAGATTAGGTATGTCATCTTATTTATTTTATTTTATTTTATTTTATTTTATTTTATTTTATTATTTTATTTTATTTTATTTTATTTTATTTTATTATTTTATTTTATTTTATTTTCCAGCATAACTCTGAGTGGCTTACAATGCAATAAAAATAGAATTATAAAAACAATTATACATATAGGAATAATTAACATTGCAAAAATTAAATAGACTAAAAACTAAGAGCTTATGCGGAGTGGGGATGATGCCTTCTTCTGTCC
>QLTV01003660.1:1168942-1173942 GCA_003457575.1 Thermophis baileyi
AACCAAACCAGACAGGTATAGCGGTGCAGATGACAGACTCAATAATTCCTCTGTACAACTGTATCAGCAGCTCCTTGGGCAGTTTGAGCTTCCTGAGTTCGCGCAGAAAGAACATTCTTTGTTGTGGTTTTTTGATGACGCTTTTGATGTTAGGTGTCCATTTTAGAGCTTGCGATATGATAGAACCTAGAAATTTGAGGGTCTCTACTGTTGATACTGTGTTGTCTCGTATTGTAAGAGGTGGAAGTATGGGGGGGTTTCTCCTAAAGCCTACCAACATTTCTTCGGTTTTGAGTGTGTTCAGTTCCAGATTGTTTCGGTCGCACCACAAGGTTAGTTGTTCAACCTCCCATCTGTATGCGGATTCATCATTGTCTCGAATGAGACCAATCACTGTTGTGTCATCTGCGAACTTCAGTACTTTAACAGATGGATCGTTAGAGTTGCATTCATTGGTATATAGAGAGAAGAGAAGTGGAGAGAGCACACAGCCTTGGGGGGCCCCTGTGCTAATTGTACAGGTATCTGATGTGATTCTGCTTAGCTTCACCTGCTGCTTCCTGTTTTCTTCCTTTCAAAGCAAATACAAAGTAGGATCAACCAACAGTTGTCATAAAGTCATTCGTCATTATTGTAGGAGGTAATCTTCTCTTCTCTCTGGGTGTTTACCCTTCTAACTTTCAGCCAGGGTGTCTGCTCTAATCCATTGATCTCCTAGCCTCTCCAAACTTGGCAACTTTAAGACTTGTGGACATCAACTCCCAGAATTCCTCAGCCAGCCAGCCAAGTCCACAAATCTTAATGTTGTCAAGTTTGGAGACCCCTGTTCTTTTCTGAACACATTTTCCTGTTTCCAAAGGCCTTCCTGGAATGAACTGGAATGTGGGATTTTGAACTGAGATCTTAAATTCAAGTGCTGTTGGTGAATTGCCAGCCAGGCTAGTAGGAGGGGTCAAGTGAGGACCTAGCTTGGAGTCCTTGCACAGCCACAAGCAGCATAAGCTTAAACCTCCCCCAAGATCCATGAAACCTTACTTGGTCATTCCCAAGGGAAGGCAAGGAGTTTAGGAAGATTCTTGCAATGTAGGTGGTAGAGAATAATGTTACTTACTTTCGTTATTCATGAATAGCTCTGCTTGTTTTCACCTGACAGGTGCCTTCTTCCCAGAGGTGGGTTCCTCCCGGTTCAGACCAGTTTGCCCAAACTGGTAGCGACCCGCTGGTGATGTCACGATGATGTCATGGAGCCGGTTCTGTCGGTGCCAGTCCATGGACGCCGCCATCTTTTTTAAAAAAAAATTGGAATTTTTTTTTTGAATTTTTTTCCGGTTTTTTTTTCTGCGCATGCGCAGAAGCCGGGTTTCCGGCACTGCGCATGCGTCGCCATCTTGGTTTGGGCTTTTTGGGCGGGGAGGGGGAATTTTTTTGATTTTTTTGCACTGCGCATGCACCCACGCGCCCACGTGGAGCAGGCACACAGCGCGGGAGGAAGCGAACCGGCAGCGAGGTAAGTTAGAACCCACCCCTGCTTCTTCCCCTTAGTTGGCTCTAACGTTTCCCACACTCTTTTATTGGCTGGTTCAGGCAGGAGAATTGCTTCTTGGGGTGATGGTATTTTTGTCCCCGAAGGGAATTTGTTAATCACAACTCTATTTTCTGAAAGTGCAAAGCTCTTATTCCATTTCACCTCTCTATGATAGATGAAGGAGTGCAGTTCTCTTAAAGTTCTGGACTGTTACTTAAAAGAAATTGTTGGCCGTTTTCTGCCCTTCACCTTTCTCGTGTTAATGCAGTATTAGATCAATGCATTACTCTTTGTCCGAGTTGTTTTCTTTCAGCAAGCTGCTCCTGTCTCTTCTTTATTCCCCCCCCCAACCTTCTCCTTTCTTATGTCCTTCCTTCCTTTCTTTATTGGGATCAAGAACATTTCAATGCAACCTTGGCAGAGTTCACAAACGGGGGGCAGAAACACCAGGTCCTCTCTAAATAAAAGAACCACAGCATTGTTACCTGGGAACAAACACATTTGTTCCAAGGAAATGGCTCCTGGTTGCCATTTCTCCCAGGGGTGGGTTCTAACTTACCTCGCTGCCGGTTCGCTTCCTCCCGCGCCATGTGGGCGCGCCTCGTGGGTGCGCACATGCGCAGTGCCGAAAAATAAAAAAAATTCCCCCCCAAAAAGCCAAAAACAAGATGGCGATGCATGTGCAGTGCCGGGAACTCGGCTTCTGCGCATGCGCAGAAGAAAAAAAAAACCGAAAAAAAATTCCGCCCCCCCAAAAAAATCCCCCACCCCAAAAAAGCCAAAAACAAGATGGTGACGCATGCACAGTGCCGGAAACTCGGCTTCTGCGCATGCACAGAAGAAAAAAAAAACCGGAAAAAAATGCAAAAAAATAATGACTCAAAGACAAAAGCTCGGCTTCTGCGCATGCGCAGAAGAAAAAAAAAACCGGAAAAAAATTCCCACCCAAAAAAATTCAAAAAAAAATAAATCAAAAAAAGAGATGGCGGCACCCACGGACCGTCACCAACAGAACTGGTTCTGTGACGTCATTGTGACATCACCAGCGGGTCGCTACCGGTTCGGGCGAACCAGTCCAAACCGGGAGGAACCCACCTCTGATTTCTCCCAACTTGACATCTGTCTTGGCAAATATTGAATGTGGAATTTTCTACTTTGAAATTTGGATGCTCAAGCCAGAATGGGGGAAAAAAAAACCCTGGTTACAAACCAGAAGATTTAAGAGAGACCTAGAAAGTTACGACCACAGTTGTTCTGTTCTGTTCTGTTCTGTTCTGTTCTGTTCTGTTCTACTGTACTCTACTCTACTCTACTCTACTCTACTCTACTCTACTCTACTCTACTCTACTCTACTCTACTCATGTCTGGTCTTGTCCTCTACTCCACTCCACTCCACTTTAACCCTACTCTACCCTACTCTACCCTACCCTACCCTACCCTACCCTACCCTATCCTACCCTATCCTATCACATGCGTATATACACTTCTGAAAATACTTTTAAGATGACTCTGCAGTTGTCAGATAAATAAAAAAAAAACCTTGGCCTTTCCAGAGGCTCCACTGTTCCAATGTCAGGAGTCATCACATTTTTGCAAAATATGTAAATAGAGAACGAATGAGTCCTACCTGAGACTTCTGGTATTATATTACAATATTCTGGGTGAAGAAATATGAGTTTGAAAGGAAAGGCTTAAACAGCTGTTGCTCTCCCGTGGAAAGCACCACCAACAGCTGGTACTCTGATCCTCTGCTCTGCTTTGGGTCAGAAAACAAATTGATTCTACTTCAGATCCCTCGATTAATAATATTTTCACAGAATTCCTTCACTTTGACTATTCTGTGAAGGCTTCCCTCTTGTTGCAATGGAAGACTAATTGCACATTTTGTTGTCTTTTCAGATTTGCCTTGCTGGGAACACTGAAAAAGAGTCTCTCTGGTTTTCACCTCTCCATTCCTAATGGAGACTTTTATGTTGATGTATCAGAAATGATGGAAGTCAACTAACAACCAGCAGGAAATAAGAATTAAATATGTGGTCTCTTCAGCACCTTGGAGAGCTCCTGGCAATTACATACCTGTGTTTCCCCGAAAATAAGGCTGGGTCTTATATTATTTTTTTGCTCCAAAAGACGCATTAGGGCTTATTTTTCAGTTAGGTCTTATTTTTGGGGAAATACGGTACTAAATGCGTCCGTCTGGTTGACGATATTAACCGGGGCTTATTTTGGGGGTAGGGCTTATATTACGAGCATCCTGAAAAAATCATGCTACGGCTTATTTTCCGGTTGGGTCTTGGGAAACAGGGTGGGTGATGTTTCAATGGAAGTTATAGCTTAAGGAGTTCTTAAACTATAAATATAACCTATCTAGATATGGTTGCAAAGCAGGACACTGTTAGTCTTTCAAAGCTGTCCATCAATACTGTCAGCAGAGAAATCAGTTGACCAATTTTTTTTTCTACAAAGACTCCCGTAAGAGCCAGTTTGATCTAGTGGTTAAAGCACCAGGTCAGAAACCAGGAGATGGTGAGTTCTAGTCCTGCCATAGCCATGAAAGCCCGCTGGGTGACTTTGTGTGACTAATCACCAGGAGATGGTGAGTTTTATTTCTGCTTTAGGCACGAAAGCTGTCTAGATGACTTTTGGCCAATCACCAGGAGACTGAGAGTTCTAGTCCCACTTTAGGCATGAAAAGTCAGCTGGGTGACTTTGGGCCAATCACCAGGAGACTGAGAGTTCTACTCCCACTTTAGGCATGAAAAGTCAGCTGGGTGACTTTGGGCCAATCACTAGGAGATGGTAAGTTATAGCCTCGCCTTAGGTACGAAAGCCAGCTGGGTGACTTTGGGCTACTGCCTACCTCTCAGCCCAATCCAAGTTGTTGTGTGGAAAATAGGAGGAGGAAGGAGCATTAGATATGTTCACCCACCTTGAGTTATTTGCAAAAGTAATAAAAGCGGAAATAGGTAAATATAAATAAATAATTCCACCAGGTCACAATTCCCGCTAGGCACTAGAATTAACAGTAATATGGAGAGACGTCCTTCATACTGAAGGCAGAAAGTCAAGAAACCCATAGACCCCTTGAGGAATACATACCGTACATTGAGTAAGATGGAACAGTTGTACACCCTTCTTCATCACAATGGAACTAAAGAAACCAACATCACATTCCACCTTTGAAAATTTTACTCTAATATAGCCAGGGGTGGGCTTCAAAAATTTCAGCAATGGGTTCTCTGCCCGGTTGCTGGGTGGGCGTGGCCATGGTGGGCGTGGCGTAGTCGGCCTCTGGCACCACGGCGGGAGGGATTTTTGCCTTCCCCAGGCTCCGGAGGCTTTCCTGGAGCCTCTGAGAGGGTGAAAACTGCCTCCCCCGGGCTCCGGAGTCCCTCTGGAGGCCGGAAACAGGCCCGTTTTCAGACTTCCAGAACTTCCAGGGGGCCCATTTTTCCCCCTCCCTGAGCCTCCGCGC
>QLTV01003660.1:1266061-1291381 GCA_003457575.1 Thermophis baileyi
GACAGACACACACACAGACAGACAGACAGACAGACAGACAGACAGATGATATAAATATGTCGTCAATAAACAACTCTGATGGGGGCATCTCTGCTCCTGAAAATAATATACAGAGACATCTTTGCTAGAAGTCCCTGATATGAGGCAAAGGCATTCGCTAGCCTTCTGCCAAACTGTAAGTCCAAAGCTTAATGTTAATCTGTATTGTAGCAATTTAGACCAGTGACTGGTCTAGCCGAACCTCCATGAAAGTTACCATGAAAGGAGCGATGAATCTAGTTGACTCTGATGCAACCCAACAAAGTGCAGCGCACTGGCTAGCATCAGTGTCTCAACTACCTCCTTCCGTTTCTGACTGTACCCAGAAGCCTTCAAGCATGTCTTAGTGTGGAAGGAGAGGAAAAAACTAAACAGCCGGGAACCGGCGATGAACTCCCATCCGCTGAGTTAATTTACATGGGAGAAGACAACTTTAAAAAGAAGGAATCCAAAATCAATATAATGACCGAGTTCTCGGTGAGAAAAATCAATCCGATTCTCCCAGGCAGCATTCAAAAAATCTTTTTTTCCCCTGCGCTTTGCTGGGGTTTTTGTCCCCCCACCCCGTTTAAAAAGAAAAAGAAAAAAAGATTTTCAGAAGTGGAATTATGTCTAAGTAGATAAATACTCCTCTTAAAAACACATTGATTGATTTATTCAATTTATGTAGCTGCCCATCACAACCAATGAGCCTATTTATGAATTTATGAAGCTTTCCATCACCATCATGACAACTATTGTAGCTTTGGTTCCTTTTTGTGAGTCTTCCCACCCAGTGATCTAACTTGCTGGTTGAGGTTCCTAGCCCCCAGTTCTGCAGATTCTGTTTGGTGTGGTAGTTGAGACACCAGGCCAGAAAGCAGGAATTAGAATCAGAATAGAGCTGGAAGAGACCTCGGAGGTCTTCTAGTCCAGCCCCCTGCTCAAGCAGGAGATCCTATACCATTTCAGACAAGTGACCAACTGACCATTTGCTATTTTAAAATCATCCAAATTAAGAAAATAGTTTACCTCTATAGAACTGGTCCAAGCCAATCAAGGTTTCCCCTTAGGATTTAGAAATTCTGTTCCAACATCACTGAAGACTGGGTGAAACCAGGCTTAGTAGCAATAACTGTGAGAGGGATCTTGGAGTCCTAGTGGACAACCAGCTAAATATGAGCCAACAGTGTGTGGCGGCAGCCGAAAAAACCAATGCAATCCTAAATTGCATTAACAGAGGGATTCAATCAAGATCAAGGGAGGTACTAATACCACTCTGTAAAGCCTTAGTAAGACCACACCTAGAGTACTGCATCCAGCTTTGGTCACCACACTATAAAAAAGATGTTGAGACTCTAGAAAGAGTGCAGAGAAGACCAACCAAGAGGATTAGGGGACTGGAGGCTAAACCAGGGGTGGGATTCTACTGGTTCGGACTGGTTCGGGCGAACCGGCTGCTCCGATGATCAGCCGCCCAGAGTCCTTCGGGAGTTGGGCGGCATATAAATTTTATAAAATAAATAAATAAATAAATAAAATAAACCGGTTCGCTCCGATGATCAGGTGGGCCCGCCCGCGCGCCCGCACGCTTTACTGACCTATATCTTCTCAGATGATTCGCGCGGCAGAGCAGATAGCTGCACCTCAGCTGTATTTCTCCCCAGCAGTAACGCAGAAGGTAAGTTTTTGTTAAAGTGCGCATGCGTGCGCAGCGTACGTCAGGCGCATGTGTGCGCAAAGCACGCAAGCGCGCACAAAGCACGCGATCACCGAACCGGTTGTTAAACTGGCAGGATCCCACCACTTGCTCACATACAATCACAGGATCCCACATACAATGAACGGTTGCAAGTACTCGGTATGGTTAGTCTAGTGAAGAGAAGGACCAGGGGAGACAGGATAGCACTCTTCCACTATTTGAGGGGCTGCCACAGAGAGGAAGGGGTCAAGCTATTTTCCAAGGCACCTGAAGGCCAGACAAGGAATAATGGATGGAAACTGATCAAGGAGAGATTCAACCTGAAAAAAGGAGAAATTTTCTGACAGTGAGAGCAATCAACCAAGGGAACAGAAGTTGCCTTCAGAAGTTGTGGGAGCTTCATCACTGGAGGCTTTCAGGAAGAGACTGGACTGCCCTCTGTCAGAAATGGTGTAGGGTTTCCTGCTTGGGCGGGGGTTGGACTAGATGACCTACAAGGTCCCTTCCAACTCTGTTAATCTGTATGACAAGCGTACGTCAAATCCGTGCAAGAGAAATGAACAGACGGAGTATTTTACAATCCCAAAGAAAAGGCATTGAAATAAGGAGTAATTTTTAAATCAAATCTATTTCAATAGGAGTCATTTTTTCCCCTCTTTCTGGAAGCCTTGTCATTTCAGTTGCATTCTCTTCTTTGCAAAAAAAAAAGGGTGTTATGAAGGATTTTCTTTCAAGTACCGAAGCAGAGAAGACCTTCGTTTGACATATTTGAAAACAGGGGAGTTGAACGAAGAAAACATCTCAAGATCCTTATTATGATGATGATTATTCTGCTTCTCTTTGACAAGCCGTCCTGTCAAAAAAGTTGGGATTTCTTTGCTCGGTTTCAAGATAATTATGACAATGAAATGTAATACATCACATCCTCAGATTATGACTCTAATGGAGTCTGCCCCTTAGGGTTGCAAGTGGTGATGGACATTAAGCGAGATGACCTCCTTAAATGAACTCCACTTCTGGGTAAGGTAGAGAACATGTTGCTCACCAAAGATGAAGAAACATCTCATATGAGCTGAGAAATGAGCCTAATTAATAGCATGGAGGCCATCCACTGATTTTTGTCTTCTATTTGGTCGCCACGATGTAAAAAAGAGACTCTAGAAAGAGTGCAGAGAAGAGCAACAAAGATGATTAGGGGACTGGAGGCTAAAACATATGAAGAACGGTTGCAGGAACTGGGTATGTCTAGTTTAATGAAAAGAAGGACAAGGGGAGACATGATAGCAGTGTTCCAATATCTCAGGGGATGCCACAAAGAAGAGGGGGTCAAGTTATTCTCCAAAGCAGCTGAAGGCAGGACAAGAAGCAACGGGTGGAAACTAATCAAGGAGAGATGCAACCTAGAACTAAGGAGGAATTTCCTGACAGTTAAAACAATTAATCAATGGAACAACTTGCCTCCAGAAGTTGCAAATGCTCCAACACTGGAGGTTTTTAAGAAGTGATTGGACAATTATTTATCTGAATTGGTAGAGGGTTTCCTGCCTGAGCAGGGGATTGGACTAGAAGACCTCCAAGGTCCCTTCCAACTCTGTTATTCTATTCTATTCTATTTTTATTGAACAGTGTTTAACTGACATTATCAAGTAACTGAATGACATAAATGTGTCATGAAAAAAAAAATCAATTGAAAAAAAGAAAGAAAAAGCCCGGAGAAACAGATATAACTCTTTTTAGTAGCCATACAGTATGCATTGCTATTAGTAGGTCTTTTGCAGTATTGCAAGATCTATTATGAATTAATGAATTCATAAAGTCTGCCCAAATTTGGTGGAATTGTGCGTCTTTTCCTCTGATGTTTTATTATTCTGATTTTATCGGAAACCTTTTCTAATATGGCGATTGAAGCATCTTTGTTAATCCACCTCTCAATTGTTAGATTATCTAACGTTTTTCTACCCTGAGCAATTATTACTTGAGAATTTAAGTGTTATTGTTCATCAGCTAGACGTAGCTGCTCTGGAAGATATGAGATTTGCTCAGATAAAGCTTTCTATTCCCCCTTTTCTTTTAATCTGAAAGATATATTATAAATCTGTGAGTTTCATTGTTATTGAAATCAGAACTTAAATAACCAAAGATTAACAAAGTCCAAAATCCACTCCAGGGTGGGTGGGAAACCTTCCCATTTGCAGGGCAATTCGATCCTTGTTATCTTAATAGAGAAAAATATGTAGGCTTTCATTTAACATTTAATTCTCTTAAAAGAAGTCAGGGCTTGTAAAAAGCTGTGCAATTATCTCCTTTGAACCGGACTGCTTTTACAGACTTCATTCTATCTTGATTAAATGGGGCCTAATGATTTTTGTCTTCGAGGCAGAAAAAAAGTGATCAGTTCACAATTCAAGCTTCTAGACTTGTTCAGACAAGCGATTATATCAGATTTGGAAGAGTCCAAGAGAACAGAGAAGATTTTCGCTTCCTGTCTGGCATCAGCTCTTCAAATTTATCTGGACCACTTGGCTTCCTGCCACCTTGTCAACATCAGATGATGGGAGCTGAACTCTAGAAGTTCTTCTTACTCGACTCTACATTGGTGTTGAGCTAGGGTGGCATTCTGAAGATGGAATTTGGAGGTTCTAGATCTCTTACCCCCTCCCCTGCCCCATTCTAGTTTAATCATCAATCCAGAATTTTGATAAAACGTCCATCTGTTCATGCATTAGCCTACGCGTGTGAAAATATATCTAGAAAAATAAATCAGAGCAAAGCCTCAATTTACCAGGGAGATGATTTTATTTATGACAAAACCAATCCAGAACACTCAATATATACCCTTGCTTTTATGTTTTCTTTGTTTGGCTTCTTAGTTTTCCTTTCCAAAGGTCTTTGGTGGGAAGATGACAAATCTTTCTGCTTACAGTTGTCCAACGTCTCCAAACACATAGCATTGATTTCCTGTTTTGGAATGTGGAAGGACATTTTTTTTTCCCTTTCAATGCCCATGGTGATAGTTTCTAAGCAAAGAGAAGAGACAGAAGTTGAATAAATAGCAGACTGGGAGAAAATGTTCCGTAAGTGTTCATCATTCAATGTCTGTCTGGAGTTCTTTCTCATTTCCTCACTAAAAAATGCTGTTCAGAAGAATGTATTTCTTTAGATAAAAATGGGGTTCTTGTCCCTGACATTGTTTCCAGGCGAAATGTATTGCATATTGCTTCTTAGTTGACCTCTTCAATCAATGCCCATATACAAAGATCTGCAACTGTAGGAAACACAACTTCTTTGTCCTACTGAATTATTTCTTCTTCTTCTTCTTCTTCTTCTTCTTCTTCTTCTTCTTCTTCTTCTTCTTCTTCTTCTTCTTCTTCTTCTTCTTCTTCTTCTTCTTCTTCTTCTTCTTCTTCTTCTTCTTCTTCTTCTCCTCCTCCTCCTCCTCCTCCTCCTCCTCCTCTTCCCCTCCTCCTCTTCCCCTCCTCCTCTTCCCCTCCTCCTCCCATTGTAAAAGAGTCAAAAAATGCACCACTGCTTTGCAACACTCACAAAGCCAAAATGGTACAAGAGGTTTTCTTTTCTTGTAGAAGACCAAAAACCAACGTGTAATTAAATCAACACAGTGAATGAGAGAACAAGAACAGCCCATAGAAGTGATTATCAGGAACAAAGACAATGTGATTACCAGAAACAAAAACGGCTGGCTGGTTTTACATGGCAGACAAATACTCTTCAATCCATAATCAGTTTTTATGGTATGAAACGTGCCAGTTGAAGATGTGGGAAAAGCAGGAGGAAGACGATTTGGAAAGCCAGACTTGCTATTACATTAAATGGCCTCCATCAAGTTGAGAAAGAAATACTGCAGATAATTCTTGACTTACAACAATTGGGACCATAATTTCCACTGCTAAGCAATGTAGTTAAATATCTATGGAGATTCTCAATCATCCAGATGACGGTTGTCTCAAAGGTGCTTTTTCAAAAGCCACTGGGCTTTGTTTTTCCTTGAAGACATTTCACTTCTCATCCAAGAAGCTTCTTCAATTCTGGCTTATGATTTCAGACTTCTGACTTCAGTCAGAACTGAAGAAGCTTCTTGGATGAGAAGCAAAGCATCTTCAAGGAAAAAAACAAAATCCTGTTTCCTTTTGAAAAATCACTTTTGGGACAAGCAAGGTAGTTGTTAAGTGAGTCACACCCAATTTAAGACCTCTTTGGCTACGGTTGTTAAGAAAATCACGGATGTTAACAGTCGTTAACCCCTCCCCCACTGACTTCGCTTGTTGGAAGCCAGCTGGGGAGGTGATCACATGACCATGGGACAATATACCACTGTCATAAATACATGCCAGTTGCCAAGCATCTGAATTTTGATCATGTGGCAATGAGGCTGCTATGATGGTTGTAAGTGCGAGGACTCACAAATCATTTTTTTTTCCAGTGCTGATGTAACTTCACTTGCTAACTGAATGGTCGTAAGTCGAGGACTTCCTGTACAGTAAAAGAACTTTAACAGTGGAAGCAAGGCAGATAGCAACCAGGGCCAGCTACATCATCCAGCACTCAGAACTTCAAAACTACATACCGTATTTTTCGGAGTATAAGACACACTTTCCCCTCCCCCTCCCTAAAAGAGGGTGGAAATGTTGGTGCATCTTATACACTGAATACAGCCATTTTTGGCCTCCCGAAGCTCTGCCCCGTGCAAAAACGGGGTGCGCAGAGGGTTTGGGAGGTCTGCAGAGTGCTCCTGGGGGCTGGGGGAGGGCAAAAACGCCCCCGTTTTTGCAAAAAATGGGTGAAAACGGCCCATTTTTCACAAAAACGGGGTGTGCAGAGGGTTTGGGAGGTCTGCAGAGTGCTCCTGGGGGCTGGGGGAGGGCAAAAACTTTTTTTCTTACTTACCTCTTCGAAATCTTGGTGCGTCTTATATGCCGGTGTGTCTTATAGTCCGAAAAATACGGTAAATCCCAATTCCGCAGTTCCGAGATTGATTGATTTGTCTTTTTATTGAGGCAGACGTCCAGTTTCAAAGATATAACATTAACATGGAAATAGGAAGGACATATTGTTGTTTACATAGAACCAGGTGGACACCATAAGTGACATTGTAGTGATCCTACAATTATACAGGCCAATTGGAGGGCATTACTCATCTGTCTGTTTCTGGGCACTTCTGTTTTGCATTCTCCCAAATCCAGAGGAAAAAAGAGAGCAAAGCTAAACAGATTATCCATTGTTTTTTTTTTTTTCCTTCCAGGAAGCTTGTCTGCTATTGGAAGCCAGCAAGAATTTCAATGTTGTCTTGTTGAATGAACTGCATAAATCCTCCCGGTTAGTCAGATATTCTGAAGCACCAAGCAAGAAATAAAAGAGATCGATTCCTCCTTAAACTTGCCTCTCATGACTAAAAGCCAGAGTTATATTGGGTTTCCCTCCCCACTCGTGATCCATTACAAGAGCCATATTCTTGTAAGACCAATTGCCTTCTCCCTAGAGAAAACATCAAGCCACAAGTGGTGCAAAAAGTATTTATCAATTCAAAATAAAAAAATCCTCCCTTTTTACGACCCTGTAACCCTTAATTTGGGGTAGAGTCAGGGTGACTGGATGAAGCTGGGCGTTTATTGGCCGGATGCCCTTCCTGACGCCTACACGGAGTTCGCAGCAGATATTTTTTCTTTGCACCCTGATAGAGAAACATCTGCTGCTGCCTAGGATTGAACTCTCGACCTTCTGAATGGGAGGCGAGCGTCTTCACCACTAGGCCACCACGCCACTCATTATTCATTAATTCAGAATAAGAGCAGGGAATGGATCCTGTGTCCTTCCTTAGAATTGTCTATGCATGCTCATGACATATGTAGATGATTTCAAGATGATCAGCTTCAGATAATTTGCTATTGACTGTTTCATTGTTTCTTGACTTCAAATCTTAGAATAGAACAGAACAGAACAGAACAGAACAGAACAGAACAGAACAGAACAGAATAGAATAGAATAACAGAGTTGGAAGGGACCTTGGAGGTCTTCTAGTCCAACCCCCTGCTTAGGCAGGAAACCCTAAACCACTTCAGACAAATGGTTATCCAACATCTTCTTAAAAACTTCCAGTGTTGGAGCATTCAGAACTTCTGGAGGCAAGTTGTTCCACTGATTAATTGTTCTGTCAGGAAATTTCTCCTTAGTTCTAGGTTGCTTCTCTCCTTGATTAGTTTCCACCCATTGCTTCTTGTTCTACCCTCAGGTGCTTTGGAGAAAAAAGTCTTGAAACCCAACCCATGCACTGGAGCAGATGTAGACTAAACGAAGGGTCCCTCAACTCTTAGAATTCTGCATCTTCTTTCTTTATAATGTTCTAGGCAGGAAGTGACCTCACTGCTGATTCTGGAATTTGGTACTAGGGCAAAATAATACAATTTTATACAACAAAGCCAAAAGTTAAATTTCTGGCAGCAGGATGGATAGTGTTCTCCATCAAAGCAACTATCAAGGTTAGCATTCAACAAAACTGGGGCTGGCCCTATTCGGAATGGGACAACTGGCCGCAGCCAACTCGCCATGGTCAACTCATCATGGTCAACTTTCCACGAGACAACTCGCCATGGCAAACTCACCACGGGAAAAGTCACTGCAGGGCAATTCAATTTAATTATTTAAAATAATGTTTTAAATATTTTAATTTTTGTCATTCACATTTTATTTTGTCCCTCCTTTGGCATCCTTTCTTTAAGGATTTTATTAGACTATTTCTTTGATATTAGTGTAGCTCTTGTCCTGTGGCAAGTTGTCCCATGGTGAATTGGCCATGGTGAGTTGTCTTGCAATGAGTTGGCCACAGCGAGTTGGCCATAGCGACCTGGCCATAGCGAGCTGGCCATAGCGAGCTGGCCACAGTGAGTTGGCCATAGTGAGTTGGCCATAGCGAGTTGGCCATAGCGAGTTGGCCATAGCGAGCTGGCCATAGTGAGTTGGCCACAGTGAGTTGGCCATAGCGAGCTGGCCATAGCGAGCTGGCCATAGCGAGCTGGCCATAGCGAGCTGGCCATAGCGAGCTGGCCATAGCGAGCTGGCCATAGCGAGCTGGCCATAGCGAGCTGGCCATAGCGAGCTGGCCATAGCGAGCTGGCCATAGTGAGTTGGCCACAGTGAGTTGGCCATAGGCTGGCCATAGTGAGCTGGCCATAGTGAGTTGGCCATAACGAGTTGGCCATAGCGAGCTGGCCATAGCGAGCTGGCCATAGTGAGTTGGCTGCAGTGAGTTGGCTGTGGAGAGTTGGCTGTGGCAAGTTGGCCTTTGATGAGTTGTCATAGACCTGGCCCTATTGTTAGACATCTAACACAGCAGATGTGATTTGAACTTTTGTATTCCCTGGATCATACTTTGCTTTTTTGCTTCGCTGTTACGTGATGGTTTAACTTGTCCAGGGTGCTAATTTGTGCCATGGTGATAATTGAACCAGCCTTACCAGACAAGCCTACTTCTAGATGCCAGCTGCTTCAGTCCTTTAGTCAATTTATAAGAATTCAGTTAACAGAATAACAGAGCTGGAAGGGACCTTGGAGGTCCTCTAGTCCAACCCCTTGCTCAAAGAGGAGACCCGATACCATTCAGAACAAATAGTTGTCCAATCTCTTCTTAAAAACCACCAGTGTTGGAGCACTCACAACTTCTGGAGGGAGTTCCTTGGTGGGTGATTTCAATTCCAATTATTTCTACTTCAGGCGAATCCTGGCCTTTCTTGGAGGTGACAGACAAGGTGTAAGGATTGGGGGGGGGAACTCTCCTTAAACAAAGGAACGGTGTTTCCTGAGTCTTTCTGAACTCATAATTTGAGCAAATGAATCTTTGAACTTATTTTAAATAATTAATCTTGATTAGACACCGAAGGATATTCTTTTCTTTTGCAAAAACTGTCATCAACAGGGGAAGCGATGTTTGATTAGCAGAGGTGAACACTGTTATTCGTGGCTGGGGGCTAAATACAGAGTGCCTGATTTTGTTCAAGGGTTCCAATTTGCCTTCTGAAATCGGAATTACTTAGAAAAAAAAAAGAGAGAGAGATGAAGGGCAAAAAAGACGAAGGATAATCTTCACTTTGTAGTGTACAGGTAATCCTTGACATACGAAATTTATGTTGATAAGAGAAACACTTGCTTAAGTGAGTTTTGCCCCATTTTATGGCCTTTCTTGCCACAGTTGTTAAGTGAATCACTGCAGTTGCTAAGTTAGTAACATGGTTGTTAAGTGAATCTGGCTTCCCCATTGACTTTGTTTGTCAGAAGGTGGCAAAAGGGGATTATACAACCCCAGAACACAGCAACCGTCATAATTATGAACTGGTTGACAAGTGTCCAAATTTTGATCATGTGACCATGGGACTGCTGCAACGGTTGTAAGTGTGAAAAACGGTCATAAGTCACTTTTTGTAGTGCCGTTGTAACTTTGAACGGTCACTAAATGAATTGTTGTAAATTGAGGACTACCTGTCTTGAAGATCTATGTGGAACTGTCTTTCCAAGGAGCGGGAAGACTCAAACATCAAAAAAGGATAGTCAAAGACCTTGGGACCACATACAGATAGTCCTCGACTTATGACCAAACACTTAGTGATTGTTCAGAATTACGATGAACACCCCCAAAATGTACCTACAACCCAGTTCTGAAGATGAAATCCCACCATCGACAGAGTTAATTCCAACCATGAAACATCTATGCATTCGCATATGACTGAATGAACAAGGTTTATTTCAATTCAGCTCACTAACTATGGGGGTGGAAACACACTTTGGGTGACTCAGAAATTGAGATTTAGAAAATCAGTAGATTTAGGGGAAAAAAAGTTGTGTTAATTTTGTACCCCATTTGTTACTCACTTAATTTTGTGCCAGGTGCCTTGCTCGATTAAATCAGAACCCAATTTATAGCTTAATTAATTTGGAGTCTAGTTCCCTAGCCTCATTTCAATCTGGTGGGGCTTTCCATATCATCATGTCCAAGGCATTGAGGCTTCTTTGCCTTTCTTCCTGTTTCCATCAATGTGTTTTGTTTTCTTGGCCATCCTTCTCAGACTGAAATGATAAAATAAGCCTGGAAAAGAATACAGAATAGCAGAGTTGGAAGGGACCTTGGAGGTCTTCTAGTCCAACCCCCTGCTTAAGCAGGAGACCCTATACCATTCTGGACAAATGGCTGTCTAATATCTTCTTTGAAAACCTCCAGTGATGGAGCACTCATAACTTCTGGAGGCAAATCGTTCCACTGATTAATTGTTCTCACTGTCAGGAAATTTCTCCTTAGTTCTAGGTTGCTTCTCTCCTTGATTAGTTTCCATCCGTTGCTTCTTGTCCTGCCTTCAGGTGCCTTGGAGAATAGGTTGACCCTCAATCCTCTGTGTCAGCCCCTTAAGTATTAGAAGACTGCTATCATGTCTCCCCTGGTCCTTCTTTTTGTTAGACTAGACACAACCCCTCAATCGTTCTGTCAAGACTGCTTTGCACTTGCACTTACATTAATTCTGCTTCACTCACAACTTGACAATGAAAGGGAGAGGGGTGGAATGGAACACAAGGGTGGGGGGAATGGCTTCCAAGCATCTGTAAGTTCCCATGAGTCCTTGCTTCCATTTCAAGGACACACCGAGCAGATGTTTCAACGTGGCCAGCAGGTTCCCATAACAAAATGAGCAGAAGTGATTGGTGGACGTAACGGACTGTGGGTGGCCAGTAGGGAAAAAGGGGAATTAACTATGCTTGCTTTTGCGTGGGAAACCCAGAGCTGGCTTCGCTTCTTCAATGTGCCAATGTGGTTTATTCAGTAAAGGTTTATACTCTTGGTAAAATAATATCCCAGGAGTTTCTTTTTCTGGATTCGCCATCTGGACAGTTGACATCTTCATCATATACTTTAGCCTCCAGACCCCTGATCATCTTTGTGGATCTTCTCTGCACGATTTCTAGAGTCTAGATGGTTTTGCATTTAAAGAACTCAAAGTTTCTTTTCTGGCTCTGATGCCAACCGACCATTTGCTGACTTTGCAAATGAGTATTGCAAATTTTTATGATGGCATTATGATTGGGGTGTGTCGTGCCACAAGACACCAGGGTTTTCACCAGGGGTGGGATTCAGTCGGTTCGGACCGGTTCGTGCGAACCAGATGTTAATTTTACATCTAGTTCGCCGAACCAGTAGTTGCAAGGACTGGCTGACCCCGCCCACCCCTCCCTGCCCCTCCCAGGAGTCTCCATGTGGCCTGTTTTGGATGCGAGGTGAGTGCAGGGCCTGCACGGAGGCTCTGGGAGGGTGAAAAACGGGCCTACCAGAAGTACCGGAATTCTGGAAATGGGCCCGTTTCCGGCCTCTGGAGGGCCTCCGGAGGGCCTCCAGAGCCTGGGGGAGGCCATTTTCATCCTCCCGGAGGCTCAAGGAAAGCCTCCAGAGCCTGGGGAGGGCAAAAAATGGGCCTACCGGAAGTACCGGAAGTCAAGAAATGGGCAGTTTCCGGCCTCCGGAGGGCCTCCGGAACCTGGGGGAGGTGCAGGAGGCCAAGTAGGCCTCATAGCCCCATGGCCCCATGGCCACACCCACCCGGCAACCGGGCAGAGAACTGGTTGCTTAAAAAAATTCAATCCCACCCCTGGTTTTAACCCAACCAAAGTAACCACCCTTATCTCATGAAGGTCCATTGGACATCACCAAATATGTGAGCATAATTAACCTTGCAGCTGAAAAAGGTTGTAGAGTGCTGTCCAAATTCCATGTTCAAATGAGTTTGACGGAGAAGAACATTGGTGGTGTAAGAATCTAATTATTCTGTAGGATTCTCCATGCATAAACAGCAACTAGTCTCCCAAGCATGACTAGAAATATAATAAAAACACCTTTAGAGGAGAACATGGTTTCCACGAGAGAGACGGTAATTATTTTATTGTAACGTCCAGAACAAGGAGATAAAAGAATCTCTCCCTTCCCCCACAAAAAAATTAATCTTCCTTACATTAGCATGACGCCAACATTGATATTTCAGTCCCTGCTGGGCCATTTCTGTCATTTAAATAATAAACTTTTCATTAAAACATCTTGAGGAAGTAATAATTCTCTGTTCATCTATCCAGTGAGCACCGCAATGGGAATTGAGTTGGTTAGGATGTTACAGGTGCTTATGACTTATGGCTCGACTTATGACCACAACTGAGAACAGGTTGAAGTTCCCACCAGCACATGACTTATGCTGGGTTTCCAGGTTCCCACCTCTGCTTTAGACCGTATCATGGCACAATTTGATCTTAAAGTTTGCTCGCAGCTAAGATTTAATGATGATTCTCCGTGTGCCACCTAAAATCTCTTGGTCTGCCTTTTTTTTATTATTATTATTATTATTAGCGTTCGATGGAAGCTTCTGAGAAATTCAACTATTATGACAATGAGGAGTCAGAAGGGCACCTGGGAGAAATGCCAGAAGGTCTGGCAGTCCACCATTTCTACTGCCTCTTCTCCCACAGAAGGTGATAGTCCATCTCGATATGACATAGAGATAGCTAATGGTTGTTTGGCCACCTGGCTAATGGTCTGCTTTACAAGAAAGGGTTTCTTGGCAGCTGCCTTGACAGACAAGCCCTCTTACTGGGGGGCTGCATTAGCACACCCCCTGCCCCAAGAGCAATCTTGGACTGTCACGCTCAAAAATGGTGTCCTGTAATTTCATCCCGATCTTAATGAACCATCTGCTCGATGTCTTTCCATTGTGAGGACAATCCGTAATGAATCTGGAATCTTAAACTCTAGATATTGGAGAACATGAGATACTCAACCCATAAAGCAGCACGTCCAGAAGAAGGAGAGAAAAGAATTTCTCCCCTCCTCCCCCCTCCAAAAGTAATTAATCTTCCTTATATTAGCAGGACGCCGACACTGATATTTCGGTCCCTGCTGGGCCATTTCTGTCATTTAAATAATAATAGTTTTCATTAAAACATCTCGAGGAAGTAATAACTCTCCATTCATCCATCCAGTGAACACAGCAATGAGAATTGAGTTAGTAGGACATTACAGGTAGTCCTCGACAGTGGTGGGATTCAATTTTTTTTACTACCGGTTCTGTGGGCGTGGTTTGGTGGGCATGGCATGGCTTGGTGGGCGTGGCTTGGTGGGTGTGGCAGGGGAAGGTTACTGCAAAATCCCCATTTCCTCCCGATCAGCTGGGACTCAGGAGGCAGAGAATAGATGGGGGTGGGGTCAGCCAGAGGTGGTATTTACCGGTTCTCTGAACTACTCAAAATTTCCACTACAGGTTTTCCAGAACTGGTCAGAATCTGCTGAAACCCACCTCTGGTCCTCGACGTAAGACCACAATTGGGACCAGAATTTGCTTTGTTAAACAAGGCAGTTGCTAAGAGAATTGCATGTGATTTGATGACTTCTTTGCTATGATTGTTAAGCAACCACCAGATCATCAGTTGATGATGTTACCTAGTTTGATAATGAAACATCTGCAAGAAACACACCAAGTTCAGAGAGCACCAAGGACCCCACAGTCTTCCTCTTCCTTCTCCTCCTCCCCCTCCTCCTCCTCCTCCTCCCCCTCCCCCCCCCTCCCAACCCCCCCCCCCCCCCCTCTCCTCCCCCCCCCCCCCCCCCTCCTCCTCCTCCTCCTCCTCCTCCTCCTCCTCCTCCTCCTCCTCCTCCTCCTCCTTTCCACAAATCTGTCTCCCTTTTAGACCTGATGATGTTACCTAGTTGGGTAATGAAATGTCTTCAAGAAACATACCAAGCTCAGAGACCACCAAGGAGCCTTCAGTCCTCCTCCTCCTCCTCCTCCTCCTCCTCCTCCTCCTTTCTACAAACCTGTCTCCCTTCTAGTCCTAATGCACAATGAAACCTCTGCAAGAAAACCACAAGCTCAGAGAAGACCATGGACCCAATCGTTCAACCTTGACCTACAAATCATCTCTATTGGTACTACGTCTCTATTTCTACTATTTTTCTAATGTCAAAATAATCTGAACACGTCCATATCCACTTTGGATTAGAAGAGAGGTTTTTCCCCCCTACTGTTGTTCCAGTCAAGAAAAAAAAAAAAAGAAGAGATAGGGGTAATCTATTTAACCATTTTATTCCTATATGGGCAAAGTCCTCATTTTTGCTGCTATTTAATCTATTTTTTAACTCACATCTCATTCAATTAAGCTTTCATACTGTTGACATCTCCATGCTGCTCCGAAGACAGATTGCAAAAAGCTGGAAAAATAAGACCCATAAATAAATGCTAGGGTATTCAGATTTTAGAAAAAGGCTACAGGCAGGGATTTAAAAAAAAAAGAAAAAAAAAAAGAAAATCCTTGAGCACATTTACTGCATTCAGCAACACAATGAAAAAAATATATACCATTCAGGATGATGAACTATTGAAAATAAAAATTTATGGCTTATTCACATTTAATGTACATGCATATATATGCATGCTGGTAACCCTGTATATCACAACTTCAAAATACAAACAAGCTCAAACAACACAAAAAAATATATAGAGAGAGGATTAAATATAGCTTTCTTTAAAAAAAAAAAAGTACTGAAAGAAGGTTTCTTAATACAGTGTCTTCTTACTCTAAACCCTATCTGGTGTTTGAAAGGTTTTTAAATTTTTTTTAATGTTTGAGAGAGGGGTATTTAAATGCACGGAAGGAGATGGAAATTGAACTATTATAAGTAAGCACATTTATCCTGATTTCGGAAATTAGCTTAATCTTCTTGGGTTTATACAACATACAGATTTCTAAGGTAACCAACAGGATAAGCCACAAAATGTTCAACATAAATGGGAACTGCCCTACATTTAGCATGTTGTATGAATGCATCTGCTAAGCCTTCAGTTGTAAGCAGGGTGTAAGGGCAGAGTTAAGTTTCATCTAAATCATCATGAATTTTAACCACGATTAGTTCAATTTAACTTTGATTAGTTCAAGCTGGAATGTGCAACCCCTATTCTAAGGGTAGTCAAAAAACTAGAGCTTCCTACTATGATTAGTACTGGTGAACACCCATAGGGAAAAAGGACAGAGGAGGAGGAGTTAATGGGTCATTACGAAACTTCTGAGCATGGTTCATATCTGCAGGTGAATCAGACCACAAACTGCCTCATTTGGTAGGTAGCCTGAAGATGGCACCACATCAAGGGATAACTTCTGCATTCTGTGAAGATCAAGAAATCACAGGACCGGAAATTATGGAGCTATGAAGCTATATGAGATGGAGTCTACCATGGAGTCTACCACTCCATCAAATCAAGAAATCAAAGGAGGACAGGAAGTTATGGGTCTTGAGATGGAGACTACCATTCCATCAAATCAAGAAGTCAAAGGAGGACGGGAAGTTATGGGGCTATGAAGTTACTTGAGATGGAGACTACCATTCCATCAAATCAAGAAGTCAAAGGAGGACAGGAAGTTATGGGGCTATGAAGTTACTTGAGATGGAGACTACCATTCCGTCAAATCAAGAAGTCAAGAAGGACAGGAAGTTATGGGGCTATGAAGTTACTTGAGATGGAGACTACCATTCCATCAAATCAAGAAGTCAAAGGAGGACAGGAAGTTATGGGGCTATGAAGTTACTTGAGATGGAGACTACCATTCCGTCAAATTAAGAAGTCAAGAAGGACAGGAAGTTTTGGGGCTATGAAGTTATTTGAGATGGAGACTACCATTCCATCAAATCAAGATGTCAAAGGAGGACAGAAAGTAATGGGGCTACAAAGTTATATGAGATGGAGACCCCCATCCCATAAAATGAAGGGGAGAATTTTTGATTTGGTTTAGTCTCTCTCTCTTTCTCTCTCTCCTACCTTTCGTGGCCAGGATAACAAAGACCAATTATCCTAGGACAAATTAGGTAGACAACCAAGTTCGGTCATTTTCTACAATGACTTAATGTATCTTCAGGCCACTAGCTTCATTTGGACAAGCTTGGATTTGAATTAGTATGAAAAGCCTGTGATCTTCCATACAGCAATGATCTCTTTCTCTCTCTCTCTCTCCTCCTCCTCCTCCTCTTCCTCTCTTTCTCTCTCCTCTCTCTCTCTCTCTCCTCTCTCTCTCTCCTCTCTTTCTCTCTCCTCTCTCTCTCTCTCTCTCTCTCTCTCTCTCCTCCTCCTCTCTTTCTCTCTCTCTCTCTCTCTCTCTCTCTCGTTTGTGTCCTGTTTGCTTCCACCTTTTAAAAAAGCAAGCTTCTAGTGCTTAAGACTGCTGAGATACACTATATTTAGGAAGTTCCTGGAACTTGATCAGCGAGGGAACTCTACTAGCCAAAATCCTTAAAGGGAGGCAGAGAGACCTCGGTTGAATTAATCAAATGTTGTTTTTCTTTTCAGAAGCTACAGCATTGCTGCATGGCTGGAAAAACTCAACCGATTGCTTATCAGAAGAATGGAATAAAAAAAAATTGAAAATGACATCCGTGGATAATCACACAATTCCAGCTGCAGCCTGGTTGACACCTCAGAGTCATTTTTTTCTGTCTTGTTCATTTCTGCGGAGGTGGGTTGGCTGTTTCTTTTTATTTCGTTTTGCTTTGGTGGGGGAGGAATGTGGCTGTTTGGCATTCAAGTTTTGTTCTGTCTGGCAAGATGGACAGTGAAGCAACTGTGATTTTCAACAAAGGAGAATTCCATTCGGTCTGAAAACAGGACTCAGCAGAGACATTGAGTCTCATCTGGGAAGGTTCTGTACAAGTGTTTTCCCCAGGTGAGATAGAAGCTTCTTGGAATGATGTGAAGCTGCAGGTGTCCATCACAACCAGCGTTAGGATGATCTGGAGAACCACCAAGCAGATGTACTTGAGGCTCAAATATAACATTCTGCTATTTCTGCTGGTCTCCAGGACAAGATCAGAAAACAGAGCTTGGTTCCATTGTCTTTGCTTCTGCAGTGTTTGTTTCAAATGCAGGGTTTGAGGCTGGGTATTTCCTGGTGTAGCTTCTCCTTTGTATTCTTCAACTATCTAATGCATAGGTGTATATAGCGTTGGTCAAGAGCTCTTCAATGTTAGTGTCATGAGAAAATTTAGCTTTGCAGAGCCAGAGATCCTACTGGAGTTCTCTTCCCCACAAATGTCTGTGGAGATTCTCAGTCCTCCAGGTCATGTTTGTCCCAAAGGTGCTTTTCTCAAGAGGCAATTGGACTTTCTTGTTTTTCTTTGAAGACGTTTCGCTTCCCATCCAAGAAGCTTCTTCATCTCTGACTGGACGGTGGAGAATGGAAGGATTTATATTCCTTGCAGACAGCTGGTCATTTGCATCGTTTTAGAGAGTCATTGAGGCCACTTGGAGTTTTGTCTCTGTCCTCAAGATCACCTGAGTAGTGCAAATGGGTGTGGAGCCTTCTTGGAACTGCTGAAAGGACTGTGTTGTGGATTGAGATAGATGTCATATATCCCTCACCCTCTGTTGAGAGAGGGCTGTTCAATTTTGACATAGATAGCCTCTTTGACCCCTCTTTCAAACCAGTGGTCCTCTCTGTCCAGAATGTGGACTTTGCTGTCTTCAAAAGAGTGGCCTTTGTCTTTTAAATGCAGATGGACTGCTGAATCTTGTCCTAATGGGTTTGTTCTCCTATGTTGTGCCATGTGTTTATGAAGTGGTTGTTTTGTTTCCCCCAATGTACAGATCTGCACATGGGTCACTGCATTATACTGCATATACCGCATTGCTCAGTTTGTGTCTGTGTGTTTTATCCTTGAGGTGGACAAGTGTACCACCAACATCTGAGTGCACCATTCAGTCAGAGCTGTAGAAGCTTCTTGGATGAGAAGTGAAATGTCTTCCAAAAAAACCAAGAAAGTCCAGTTGCCTCTTGGAAAAGCATCTTTGGGGCTTCCCCACAAATCTTCCTCAGCTTCACATCTGCCAGTGCTTAGATGACCATCCAGTGTAAAATGCCCCTTGGCTATTCCATAGCTAATCCTCCCAGCCAAAAGGAGGTCACACCAAGGCCAGAAAATCTGGAAGTATGGATTCAGTCCAATGGGCAATTCTGCCCCACCTCAATTTAGCAGGAAGGAAGTAAAGAGGTGCTTCCTACGGGCACAAATTCTTAGAGAGTAATAGGTAGTCAGGCAACGAATCGAAGATCTTGAGGTTGTGGTTTGCCTGGGTATCAGAAGGAAGGGCCAACAGGGGTAGATGTCAGACAGCAGAAAGGTCGATCTTGTTGCCAGAATGACTGCTTTTGTCATTAGTGTTGAGTTTGGTTGGTGTCGTTGCGGGCTTGGTCACAGTTATCTGGATTGAGAAAGAAAGAGTTTGGATAATTGATGGAGCAATAAAGGAGAATATTTGTAGATCAGGGTTGAAATGAGGGGTATTTGGTGCTCTCTGAGTTTGGTTGTTTTCTTGCAGGTGTTTCATTAGCCAAACTAGGTAACATCATCAGTGCTAGTGATATTACCTAGTTTGTTATCTAGCAGTGATGATGTTACCTAGTTTTGGGTAATAAAACAACCCAAAACAACTGCAAAAAAACCAACCAAGCTCAGAGAGCACCAAGGACCCCTCATTGATTCTCATTAGCATTGAGAAATTGCTAATATTCAGTACCTACACTTTCTCTCATGCACCTCTTGGATTCAAGATGAAACTCATCTAGTCCAGCTTTATGCATCATATGATAGACCTCCCAAGCACAGGTAAGAAAGTGACTACCTTCTTCTTGGATTTGACACCAACAACTGGCCTTTCAGCGATGCTAACTATGAGCATCTCATGTCTGATACCACCCATTTACAGTAGCAGCACCTGATGGCCCATTTCGCCCATGAATTTCACTAGGTCCTCTTCAGGTCCACCAAGTTAAGAGGACAATGTTCGTGCAACATGTTTATTTCATTACTGATTTCACCCATTTGGAGGGTTGGGCCATTGTGTTGAATCATACACTTCTAAAATGGGCTGGATTAGCTCAAAGCACTGAGCTTAAAGAAACATAATATTCAAGGATCAACCTACCCAATCTAAACAGGTTTCTAAGTCTTTACTTGACTTGGGTCGCCATGTTGCATGGACATTCCCAATAAGTACAATGGAAGCAACCTTCTACCAGGGGAGACCCAACCAAAGTCAGCATGGCGTGGAAATCAACATTGGCATCATTGAAATAAACCTGGATAGTGCCCAACTGGATTCCAGTGTTGGAATAGTATAGGGCAGTGATGGTATAGGGCAGTGTTGGAATGGTATAGGGCAGTGATGGTATAGGGCAGTGTTGGAATGGTATAGGGCAGTGATGGTATAGGGCAGTGTTGGAATGGTATAGGGCAGTGCCCAAACCAGAATGTGCACATGCGTGTGTGCGCCAGCTGCTCTTGTTTCTGGCACACACATGTGCGCCAGCCAGCTGGTCTTCCCGCGCACCGGAGTGCCGGAAATCCAAAGACCAGCCAGCTGGTCTTTGGGTTTCCTGAACTTTGGGTTTCCCATTCTTTGGGTTTCCTTTGGGTTTCTCTTCTAGTTTCCTTCTGAAACCAAAAGAGCAGCTGGCGACGGCGCACATGCCCACAGAGAGGGCTCTGCGTGCCACCTCTGGCACACGTGCCATAGGTTCATCACGGGTATAAGGTCTCCTGCTTGAGCAGGGCTTGGAGTAGAAGACCTCCAAGGTCCCTTCCAGCTGTGTTATTCTGAATCATCAATAATGACGATTTGAAAACAGCACATACTGTAGGTCTGGAACAGAACATGCCGGAGAAGACATGGTAGGAAAGAAACCTTTTCAGATTTCATTTTTTGGATGTTCCACTCTCCTTAGAGGAAGGCAGAAGGCTGAGGGCTTCTAGCAATACTTACAATATCAGAATTGAAAGCTTTCACATTGATGTTGCGGATGGAGCTGCTGGTGAGTGACCACACCTTCGTTTTGTGCTTAAAGGCGGCTCTGACCTTGGCAGGGAAGAGAAAGATGTCCCAAGTTAGGAAGATATGAGCTCCTGAGGCTACCTCGGAAGTCCCAATTTGCTCCCTTTTCATCAGGTTGATTTGTTTCCCCTTCCTCATGGACTCTCTTTTTAGCACCATTGTAACTTCAAATTGGTGCCTACCCAAATGGCCGTAAGTCAAGGACTAGCTATCATGACTAAGGGAATGAAAAAAAGTATCCTTCCAGAAAGTTTCCCATCTTGGTTAAAAAGATGTATCCTTTGTTCATTCTTCTTCACCGTTATCTTCCACAAAGAAAAGGGGGACAAGCTATTCTCCAAAGCACCTGAAGGCAAGGCAAGAAGCAACGGGTGGAAACTAATCAAGGAGAGAAGCAACATGGAACTAAGGAGAAATTCCCTGACAGTGAGAACAATTAACCAGCCTTCAGAAGTTGTAAATGTTCCAACACTGGAAGTTTTTAAGAGATTGGATAACTATTTGTCTCAAATGGTATAGGGCAGTGATGGCAAACCTTTTTTTGCTTGGGTGCCAAAAGGGCACGCGTACATGTGTGCCCACACTCATAATGCAATGCCCTTCCCCGTGCATGTGCACACAACCCCCACGTGCTGCCCCCCCCCAAGCGCATGCACGCAGACCTCACTGAAGCCTCCGGACTTCCGGTAGGCCCGTTGGGCCATTTTTTGCCCTCCCCAGGCTTCAGGAAAGCCTCCAGAGCCTGTGGAGGGCAAAAAATGGGCCCAACAGGCCTACCGGAAGTTCGTTTCCAAACTTCCGGTAGGCCCATTGGGCTGTTTTTCGCCTTCCCTAGACTTCAGGAGGCTTTCCTGAAGCCTGGGGAGGGCGAAAAACGGCCCAAAGGAAGTTCATTTCCGAACTTCTGGTAGGCCCATTGGGTCCGTTTTTCGCCATCCACAGGCTCTGGAGGCTTTCATGAAGCCTGGGGAGGGCGAAAACGGCCTCCCCTGCCCTCTGGAAGGCCGAAAATCAGCTGGCCAGCATGCACATGCGTGCTGGAGCTGACATAGGGTAACGCCTCGGGTGCCCTCAGATATGGCCCTGCGTGCCACCTGTGGCACGTGTGCCATAGGTTCGTCATTACGGGTATAGGGTTTCCTGCCCAAGCAGGACATAGGACTAGAAGACCTCCAAAGTCCCTTCCAACTCTGCTATTCTATTCTATTCTATTCTATTCTATTCTATTCTATTCTATTCTATTCTATTCTATTCTATTCTATTCTATTCTATTCTATTCTATTCTATTCTATTCTATTCTATTCTATTCTATTCTATTCTATCCTATCCTATCCTATCCTATCCTATCCTATCCTATCCTATCCTATCCTATCCTATCCTATCCTATCCTATCCTATCCTATCCTATCCATTTCCCAGGAGGAATGGAAATCCACCTCTTAGGTCTAAATGCTTCTGCAGAACTCAAATGTCACAGATACGGCACCCCTGGTTCATTCAACCAACTTATCCCTCAACTCTTGGGATCAGATTGCTTCCAGTGCATTTGTCCTTTTAAAAAAAAACATATCTCCAGCTGAACGTAGTTCCAGCTGTGATACCTCCAGTTGAACCCAGAAGGGAAGTTGGTATGAAATATTTCAAACTACAGTCCAGAAGAGCAATTGCGTAGGGATAAGGTAGCTCTGTAACAATGTTTGGCTGAAATTGTGTTGGTCTCAGAGAGGTGGCTGATGGGTTAGAAATTTCTGGATGAGGGATCAAAAAAGGAAACATTAAATAGATCCGCCCACATGTCTTAATTGGCGTATCAGCCAGGAACAGCTATTGTGGCACTCAATGGTGCTATGCAGGCAGTCTTCTTAGAATAGCAATGTTTAATTTTCCCCTATTGTCCAATTGGGATCTAAATGACCTTTTAATGAATACCTGAAATTGTCTCTATTCTTTCAGTCTCTCTTCAGGGATGCTCACCAGCAGTGGAGAAGAAATGATATCTAAGTCAGCAAAAGGATGGAGAAGAAGGATGGGCTGTATCCAGGAAGGGGAAGAATCAGAAGAGGATATTTATCTCTCATTGCCTTTCTTTGGCATCGGTGAGATAGCTCATTTTGGCAAGAAGAAGAATGTTGGGCTAAAAGCTGTTTAAAAGGCCAGTTTTAATATTCTGTGTCTTCTTTGTCTTTTATTTTTAAAGTCAATCTGTCCATCTCAGCACAATCTAAGATTTTCCGAATTACCTCCTCGTCTGGTGGGGTGTTCTCATTTTTCCAGTATTTTGAAAATATAATCCTTGCTGCTGTCGGTATATGCAAAACTAAATATGTAGTCCCTTTATCATAACCCTCTGGTATTATGCCCAACAAGAATACTTCTGGTTTCAAGTCTATACATTGCTTAATTATCTTTTCCAGCCAGGTATGCATTTCCTTCCAATATTTTCTTGCTTTCATACAAGTCCACCACATATGATAGTAAGTACCTGGGGACTGATTGCATTTCCAGCATTTTAGCAGACAGATATGGAATAGATTTTATGAATGGTTAGAGATAAGAGGTAGAAATTAGATGAAGAAAGATTATGTATGAATTAAATATAAAGATGGTTCATAACTATAAACATGCCAATATACCTAACAGAATTGTAAAGAAATTTAGCCAAAATTATTCGGTTACTTTATTACTATTGTTATCAGTATGTGTGTTAATATTTTTTATTGTCTTTTCTTTGTTCTTCTTTTGTAAATGGTACACCCTGACAATACACTGTATTCAAATTGTCTATGAATAATAGATAGATAGATAGATAGATAGATAGATAGATAGATAGATAGATAGATAGATAGATAGATAGATAGAAAGATAGATAGATAGATAGATAGATAGATAGATAGATAGATAGATAGATAGATAGATAGATAGATAGATAGATAGATAGATAGATAGACAGATAGATAGACAGACAGACAGACAGACAGACAGACAGACAGACAGACAGACAGACAGACAGACAGACAGACGGACAGACAGTTTTGGTGTGATGGGGAAGGCATCAAACTAGACAATAAAATCATAGGGCTGTAGGACCTCCCAGACTAGGAAAGCCCCCTCAAAGGTTTTCCCTGAGATGTAGTTAACTTGGGGAGATAGCAACCTGGGGTCTTTCAGATGTTTTGACTTCAACTCTCAAGAATTTCAGGGGATCTTGGGTGCACATTTCTTACCTCTGGAATGACCAAAACATAGCTATAGGTTTGTCTATGGAGATTCTCAGTCATCCAGGTCATGGTTGTCCCAAAGGTACTTTCTCAAAAGGCAACTGAACTTTGTTTTTCCTTGAAGACATCTCACTTCCCCTCCAAGAAGCTTTATTTATTTATTTATTTGTTTGTTTGTTTGTCAAACATGTACAAGATAGCAGGTATAGGTATAAACATAAACATAATCAAAGTGAATACAGATAGATGAGGACAATAGGACCGTAGGACAGGGACGGTAGGCACGCTGGTGCGCTTATGCACGCCCCTTACAGACCTCTTAGGAATGGGGTGAGGTCGACAGTAGACAGTCTAAGGTTAAAGTTTTTTGGGTTTGGGGAAGAAACCACAGAGTCAGGTAGTGAATTCCAGGCATTGATCACTCTGTTGCTGAAGTCGTATTTTCTGCAGTCGAGTTTGGAGCGGTTTACATTAAGTTTGTATCTATTGTGTGCTTGTGTATTGTTGTGGTTGAATCTGAAGTAGTCATTGACAGGTAGGACATTGTGGCAGATAATTTTATGAACTACATTTAGATCGGTTCTAAGGCGACGTAGTTCTAAGTTGTCTAAGCCCAAAATTTCAAGTCTTGTGGAATAAGGTATTCTGTTGCGAGTGGAGGAGTGGAGGACCTTTTTTTGATATATATTTTTTTATTTTATTTTTTTGATTTTTGATTTTTTTGATTGAGCTTCTTGGATGAGAACTGAAGAAGCTTCTTGGATGAGAAGTAAAACATCTTCAAGGAAAAACAAAGCCCAGTTGCCTCTTGAGTAAGCACCTTTGGGACATAGTTATGGGTTCTTCCGATCTTTGCATCTACACCAGAATCCTGGTGACCTTGTGACATATTCAGCTACAGCACTCAAACTCCCTAACGTTTTCTTAAAAACCCTGATAAGTTTTTTGGGGAAACATCTGGAGGTCATTGAGTTGCCAATCCTGGGTTTATGCAACCTTGGGAACACGAGGTTCTCTTTGCCCGAGATGTGGCTATGATTGTGTTCTCAGAAATCAACTCAGCCAGGAGAAAGAAGCCCTTAAGGGTAGGACAAAACTGTGATTTGATTGAATTTGCTTATAAATGCAATCCAAATTAAATTCCATTCAGTAATTCAGTACAGTTGACATGGTTATTCCTGACATAATTAATGAAGTCCCTTCTGGCATTTTCAGATGATAATTGGGTGGTAATATTTCAAACGAACTAAGTAGCTATGCCATGAGCTTTGATTTAACCAGAGATAGAGTCTCTCTCTATATAGATAGATAGATAGATAGATAGACAGATAGACAGATAGACAGAGAGAGAGAGAGAGAGAGAGAGAGAGAGAGAGAGAGAGAGAGAGAGAATAGAGATAGAGATAGAGATATAGAAATAGAAATAGAAATATAGATAGATAGATAGATAGATATATAGATAGATAGATAGATAGATAGATATA
>QLTV01003660.1:1291517-1305606 GCA_003457575.1 Thermophis baileyi
CTGATTTGATTTTTTTTTTTACGTTATTATTCTTTTATTATATTTTTATAATAGGACAATGCAACAGCATAGAAATCGTTTGGAAAATTAACTGCATTATGGAGCAAATTGTTCACTGATAATGTTAAAATATTATTGAAATGTTAGGGTTTGGGGTTAATTTGAATGTGATAAATAAATATCAGCAATTTATAAAGCACCACATTTGAAGTTAATATGACTATTTTAATAGTATTTAAAATAGCTAATTATTGTTTAGGCTTAAATCTCTTGTACAACAGTCTATTTGAATTTCTACAATTAACTTGAAACTTAATCTATCCAAACTATATATAATTAAATCAGGTATATGCAGATAAAATTAGTTTCTGTGTTTCTGTTTTCAGGAAATAGAAAAACCACATATTAAAGTAAATTAACTTAGTTATTGAAATCTATTTACTAAGAACATGTTTTCACTTTGCAAAACTATTTTAAGCGGTTAAACTATTTTAATTCCTGATTATTCAATATATATCAGCAAAAAACGGGAGCAGAGACAGTTAGAATAATTGCACAATATTGATATATATATATATAGATATAGATATAGATATAGATGATATAGATATAGATATAGATATAGATATCCTGGTATATGAGCAGTGGCTGTTTGTTTTAACGCCTGGAGTCCTTGACTGACTAGTTCTCTGCAAACGCCATAAATTATGGGGATGACAGCTAAATATACCATTATATAAACTATACATGTTATGTAGCAAAAGAAAAGATATTTTCCCTAGAGCCTTGTAATTAAATGGCCCCGTTCGCCTAACACAAGGGCTGTTTTACAGCATAAACTTTAAATCAATGTATTCCCCCCCCCCCGCCTGCTAAAGGGATATATAATGATATTCTTATTCCAGCATCAACTGGATTTTCTTCTCTGAGACGGGGTGGGAATGGGAACGTACCTCTGAGTTCAGGAGGCAATGAAACAGAAAGATGAAAAAACCCTGAAACGATAAAATCAAATTATTATTTAAAAAAAAAACATCAAAGAAAGTCAGAAAGGACATTTGGAGCTAATACAGTTAAGGAAGGAGATTTGTGGTTCTATAACAAATGTATAAAAGTTTTTGGAGGTCTGTGACCTTGCTCACAATTGTTGACTGGGAGTAGTGTCCTTGACTTACAACCACAATCGAGCCCAAAATTCCTGTTGTTAAGTGAGAAATTTGTTAAGTGAATTTTGTCCCTACGACTTTTCTTGCCAAAGTTGCTATGTGAATCACTGCAGTTGTTAACTTAGTGTCATCTTCCCTGAGTCTTTCGCGCCGCCCCAGAATGTCGACCCTGTTTCAGGTTGACATTCGGGGCTCAGGACCCCGGACAGCACCCCAGACCTCGGGGTGGTGGGGAGCTGGTAAGGTTTTTAAAGGGGATTCGGGTTAATGTCAGGGTTCCAAGTAACACCCCCAATGAAAGAAAACTCCGAGGCTTGAGTTTCCTCAAAGTTCCATTTTATTAGAGATGTCATATTGGCACATCTGGGAAAACTCGAATCTGAAAGCTTCCGGTTTTCCCCACCCAAAAGAAAGTTCAAGTCCCTGCCCCAGCACCCACATGTCCATCACATGGTCCAATCAATGCACCCTCCCAACTGGAGATGCCTCCCAGGCACACCCCTCCAGGTGCAGGGCAGAGTGGCCTTGACTCTGAAAGGAATGTTATTTTGGCTATATCTCCCCACTCACACAATCCCCCCCTCCCAGTTTCCCACAGCACTAAATGTGGTAGGCCTGAAAATCCAAGGCCCAAGATGGCTTCCAGGCCTGACAGTTAGAAACACGGTTCTTAAATGAATCTGGCTTCCTCGTTGACTTTGCTTGTCAAAAGGTCGCAAAAGGGGATCACGTGACTTCAACCATCATAAATACGAGTCAGTTGCCAAGTGTCCAAATTTTGATTGTGTGACCATGAGGAGGCTGCAATGGTCATAATTGTAAAAAAAAATGGTCATAAGTCACTTTTGCCAATGCCGTTGCAATTTTGAACGGTCACTAAACAAACTGTTGTAAGTCGAGGACTACCAGTACAGCAGTAACAACAACAAAAATCATACATTGATGACTTGCTGATGAGTTGCTGCAGCTAGGAGAAGTCAGGTGGTTGAATTGCAAGTGTCGGACAAGAGCAAGGGCTGTAAATAGCAATAGCAATACCCTTAGACTTATATACCGCTTCATAGTGCTTTACAGCCCTCTCTAAGCGGTTTACAGAGTCAGCACCTTGCCCCCAACAATCTGGGTCCTCATTTTACCCACCTCGGAAGGATGGAAGGCTGAGTCAATCTTGAGCCGGTGAGAATCAAACTGCTGGCTGTGGGCAGAGTTTGCCTGCAATACTGCATTCTAACCACTGCCCACCATGGAAGGAAGGAAGTTAGAAACTCCTACAGTTCCTAAAGTTTGTCAGACTAAAGAAACTGCTGGTTGACCAAAGGAGGTGCTGTTTGTACTGTACAAAATTAATCATGTGGAACAGATCTAAATGCTGTCATTTCTCACCATGCATTTCTAACAGGATGCTGGGATCCAACTGGCTTGGCAACTCCAAAGTTACCTTTAGGGCCTCATTTTATCACACCTGCTTTACTTTCTGTCTGCGTGTGAGCCTCTCCCAAACTGGTATCTTACAGATGCATTGGAGGATAATTTTCATAAATTGCAGTCATCGCTGAATCGTTATTTTGGAATTAGCTTCTGTAAGCCAAAAAGGCTGTAGGTCCAAATTAATGAAAACCACTGTGCAGCTTGCAATGTTGAGATTTCTCAAGATAGTTAATTCCAGTATACAGCATCTGAACTCAGTGGACACATTTCTAAAGCACTTAAAGATCAAAGAAGGAAGCAAAGGATGGGAGGGAGGAAGGAAGGAAGGAAGGAAGGAAGGAAGGAAGGAAGGAAGGAAGGAAGGAAGGACCATAGCAATAGCCCTTAGACTTATATACGCTTCACAGTGCTTTCCAGTCCTCTCTAAGCAGTATACAGAGTCAGCATATTGCCCCCAACAATCTGGGTCCTCATTTTTACCGACCTCAGAAGGATGGAAGGCTGAGTCAACCTTGAGCCTGGTGAGATTCGATCTGCAAAACTGCTGGCAGCTGGTGATCAGCAGAAGTAGCCTGCAGTACTGCACTCTAACCACTGCGCCACCACGGCTAAAGCACTGTAAAGCAGTATATAAGTCTAAGGGCTATTGCTATTAGGTTACCTTACTGTGTTAAATACAACAAACCTCATTATAGCATCTTGAGAGGTGTGTACACCCAACTGGCCATACCTGCAATGAGTTAAATATTGCAAACATGTACTGGAACACCAAAGCTCGGTCATTCACTGCCAGGATGCCAAAGATCCATGAACTTCCCAAGATAGGTAGGAGAACAGCAACCGCTTTAGCTGTCAATCTGTCGAGACAAAGAATAGATTTTGACCCTTGTTTTCATATGTACAGTAATATTCAGGGAGGTTTTGTTTTCAGCAGAAAAGAGATTGTAGCAGCATTCTCTACATGTTGTGGGTTGCAATGAGCGTAATAAGGCACTGTGGCTAGAGGATGAATAATTTGATTGATTGATACGGTGCATAAGAGAAAACTGGTTCCAGAAGGAGATTGCTAATAACATTCTGTGTAAAATTGGAAGGGAACAAAACATAGCATTATTTATATGGAGGTTCTTTGGCCTTAACAGGCATATAAATTAAATCCAGATCCTTTGAATGGCAGTCACAATCGAACAAGCCTTGCTACATTTCTGGAAGTTTCAGTGGCGATTGCGTAATTGATCACCAAGTAGAAAAATGCTTCAAGCAAATAGTGATTATGGATGCTGTTCATGATGAAATATCAAGTTTCTTTCTTCTACTCCAAGGAAGGAGAGCTGGGAAGGGCCTTGGTTGATCCTGAAAAGGCTACATGGTTTCCTGCTTGAGCAAGGGGTTGGACTAGAACAGGGGTCCATGGAACAACACCGGTCTGCAGAATGCCAGAAACCGGGCCACACAAACAAGTGAAGCCCCATCCACAGGATACAGGCAGAACCCAAAACCACACCCTCTCCAGTCTGTGGAGAAATCTCTCTCCATGTAACGGTCCCTGGTGCCCAAAAGGTAGAGAACCTCATAGAATAGAATAGAATAGAATAGAATAGAATAGAATAGAATAGAATAGAATAGAATAGAATAGAATAGAATAGAATAGAATAGAATAGAATAGAATAGAATAGAATAGAATAGAATAGAATAGAATAAGGAATGGAATAAGGAATGGAATAAGGAATAGAATAGAATAGAATAGAATAGAATAGAATAGAATAGAATAGAATAGAAAAGAATAGAATAGAAAAAAAGAGAAAAGAATAGAAAAGAATAGAGTAAAGAAGGAGCCCAGCTATGCCCACTTGTCCCCCCCCCCCGAGGTCAAACACATGATGCGTCCCTCAATGAAATTGAGTTTGACACCCCTGAGCTGGAGGGGAGGACGGGAGCTCACCCTGTCACATGGCACTCGGGTCTCGAACCTGGGCTGCCTGCTTTCCAGCCAACAAGCCCAGCATCTTACCCGCTGAGCCATTGCACCGCCTAAATTCACACGTGGGAATCATGAAAACCAATTGGTCACCCCAGCTGCTGCCTCTGAGGCTTCACACCAGCCCCGGCAGTAAATCTTAGCTCTCCAGACAGTAATAAGCCCATATCCATTCCTTTCCGTCAGGAGGTTCATAGGAACAGCACAGTTAGATGAATCTCTTCTTCCTGGCAAGCTAGAACAAAGCCAGATCGCCAGATCGCCACCTGCCTGCTGCAATGCAGCGGGATCAGACAAGGAGATCCCAACTCCTGGTGTTGGTGACACCCCTCAATCTGACTTAAGGATGGGACAGGTGCAAAAAGGCGGCCCGATTTGACATACAGGCAGAAAAAAATTTACAAAAGTTAGAATAGAATAGAATAGAATAATAACTTTAATGTCACTTTGAATGTACACTGATCGGCATACATTAAAGTGAAATTTCGTTGCATACAGCTCTCAAAGGGTCACCACCTCCAATATACATGGAGAGACCAGTTCAGATTGTTCGTTATCCGCAGCTCCAGATACTTAATACTGTCAACCACCTCTATAGCTGCATCTTTGATACTGAGTGGAGTATGACTATGCCGGCTCTTTCTAAAATCTACAATGATCTCCTTTGTTTTATTAACATTTAGATTAACAGGTTACTTTTATTGCACCAGTCCACCAGAGCCTTCACCTCTTCCCTATAAGCATCTTCATTGTCATCCCAGAGAAGACCCACCACGGCCGTGTCATCCGCATACCTCACAATATGATTCGGAGCAGATTTGGCACAGCAATCGTGGGTCATAGAAGACCTCCAAGATACCTTCCAACTCTGTTATTCTGATATTTTGCATTCGGATGCAGGACCACAAAAATCCTATGAACCGTAAGGTGGACCGGAAAGTTGAAAATATGTCCTTTAAGATAGGGATGAGGCATGGTCATGCCTCAGCCAAGTAAACAACATGTTCTTGTGCTCCTTCAAAGTCAGCCTCAACCCAAGGGAGATTCTCCTTGGGCTTCTCATAGGAAAACAAGCTGAAATGATGTGCCAAGATGCACAGCTGTTTCTGTAACAGAGGAACTCTGTTTCCTCATCTGTATCTAATCCAATAATGCTTCTCCTCAAGACATCCCAGTGGGTCTGTTGAAGAGATTGTGAAGAAGGTGTCCTAGATGACCTTCTTATCTGCAGCCATGCTGTCCATAGAGGGTTCTGTTACGCCCCCCCTAGGAAGAAGTAAACATTTCACGCGCCCCAACTCTCTGCCGCAACTGTTCTTCCTTTCCTTTCCTTTCCTTTCCTTTCCTTTCCTTTCCTTTCCTTTCCTTTCCTTTCCTTTCCTTTCCTTTCCTTTCCTTTCCTTTCCTTTCCTTTCCTTTCTCCTTTCCTCCTTCCCTTCCCTTTCCTTCTTTCCTTTCTCTCTCTCTCTCTCTCTTTCTGTCTTTTTCTTTCTTTCTTTCTTGTCTCCCTTCCTCTTTCTTTCTTTCTTTCTTGAGACCCCTCAGGGCGCCCGGAGCCATCTTCCCCAACCGGGAGGCTCCGCGCTCTCGGAGGACGATGTTTTGCCCAGCCTGGAAGTTACTTCCGAAGCATGGAGAGGCTTCGCTTTTTCTCCTCCCCAATGAGCAAAAAGCTGGCCGGCCGGCTTGTGAGGGGGCTTGTGGGCTGGACCCTGCTGGCCCACCAGCTTTTCACTCACTGGGGAGGAGAAAAAGCAAAGCCTCTCCACGCTTCAGGAGTAACTTCCAGACTGGGCAAAACATCGTCCTCCGAGAGCGCCGAGCCTCCCGGTTGGGGAAGATGGATCAGGGTGCCCTGAGGTGTTTTTCCCCCACCCGGGCATGGGAAGAGGCGAAGGGCAGGGGTGGGTTACCTCGCTGCCAGTTGCTTCCTCCCGCGCCGGGTGGCCACGCCTCGTGGAAAACAAAAGTTGAAAACTGTTCCCCGGGGTCACACGTGCCCCCCTGGCATCGCTCCGAGCCCCCCAGGGGGGCGCGCCCCACTATTTGAGAAGGACTGGTCTAAGCCAAGAGCAACATTTGCTCTTGAATATTTTTCGAGAATACTTTTATCAATCCTGAAGCTGACCTGACTGAGGCCATTTTGAGGCTTCAGTGTTGCCACACTGGAGCTGAGGGCTAGGGAGGGGGGAATAGAGATAGCTGGGGTTTTGTAGCCAAAACAAAATACTTTCTCCTGGGAACCAAGGACATTCCCACAGATGGTCAGACAGGAGGAGGAGCGAAGTTACCAGGCAACCAGACGGCACCTCGATTGAACCATGTGACTGATTGTTTGGGGCAGGGGAAAAACTTTTAGTTTTAATTAGGTGAAAACCGCGGGAACATTCAGAGTCAGTTTTCACCAGCCTGTGCCAATATGATATATCCAATAAAACTATTCTTTGAGAAATCTACCTGCCTCAGAGTTCTGTTTGCTATGGATGTATTACTTGGAACCCTGACAACTTTTCAGAGGAATATAACAGCCCCTGGAGCTCACAGCCAGAATGAGCATTGACCATGCTATTTAAGCATTGGAGGCTTTGTAAGATCCTTCAAGGACTGGAATTGTATGTTTTACCATGAGAAAGAGCCAGTTTGGTGTAGAAGCAGCAGGCTAGAAACCAGGAGATTGTGAGTTCTAGTCCTCCTTTAAGAACAAAGCCAGCTGGCTGACCTTAGGCCAATCAACCCAAGTAAGAAAAAGTCAAGTCACCCACTTTCAAAATCCTGCCAAGAATACTACCAGACAGTTGCCAAGACTAGCTCAAAGACACCAAAATAAATCAATTTATCATGAGGCAAAGAGTTCCAAAGGCTGTCCTGTTGACCTTCACAACTATGGCCATTGATCATAAAAGATGTCTTCTGGACCCCTTGCATCTGGATGTTCCACTCCTGTTTTAAAAAAGCTAGAGATGTCCTCTTTGCATTTTAACTGAGATCTGAAAATTTTAAGAATCATCATCAATTGAGAGGTCAGCTGGCCCGCATCCTTGAATCAGCAGACTTCAGATAACTTTCTAGATCACCCTCTGCTCTTATCCTGGCGAACTAGATTTCAAATAACTGTCTAGATCAGTGGTTCCCAACCGTTTTTTGGCCATGCCCCACCTAAGCATCTCTAAAATCCTGATGCCCCCCCTCCCGTGACATATAACTCTTACTATTCAAAAAGTGAACTCCTACTCATGCGGAGGAAGCCTAAAAGGCCATTAACTTGGTTTAAACAAGGTTCCAATTGCCCCCATTAAAAATCAAATCGCCCCCCTGTCGAGCGTGGGCCCCACGTTGGGAACCACTGGTCCAGATCAGGGGTGGGTTCTGCTTTTCTTCGCTGCTGGTTCGCTCAGTGACGTGCTTCGCGCGCGCTTTGCACATGCGCAGTGCGCTTCGTGCATGCTCCGTGCATGCGCAGTGCTTTAAAAAAGCTTCTGCGCATGCACAGAAGCAAAAAACAAGATGGTGGCGCCTACAGCGCTGCCGAAAGAAATGGTTCGGGGGCGTGGCAGATCTGGTCGCTGCCGGTTCTAGCGACCCAGGCCGCCAAGTTACTACCGGTTCTATAGAACCGATCCGAACCGGGAGGAACCCACCTCTGGTCTAGATCATCGTTTGCTCTTATCCTGGAGAACTAGAAGTCTTTACATAACTTTTTAGATCAGTCTCTGCTTCTTATCCTGAGGAACTGAAAGACTTTAGCTAGCTTTCTAGATCATCCTTTGCTTTTATCCCGGATGCCAGACTCATTGGATTTTTGAAGGATTAGCCATGATGGTTTTTGATCAACAGTCTGACAACCAAGGAAGGCATATTGATATATTCAGTTCAAAGTAGGGAAGTAATCAGTACCACTTCTCTAATGGAGTCATTTTACAATGGGGACAGGGATATTAACTGGCTTTAAATCACCCATCCCTCTTTTTATACACGGGGTGCAATTACTCATCAGCTCCCTGAAAAGCACCCTCTTTAACTGACTGACAAACGATTATGAAACTGGAACTTATCGTTCGGCTGAAAGCATGTGGATTAGCTGGCTGGGTTCGATTTATGTGTTTCTACCGCAGCAAAAATATATATACTGGTCACTCCTTGCTATAGGCAAGAAGGAAGTTGTGTATGCCACTGACCCCAATATATGCAACCTTGCATGCATATATCTGGCTCAAATCAGTTGGAGGTGACCTTGAAGGCACAGATAAATATTATTGATATATTTTTAAATTGTTTTTTTTTATATATATGTTTTTATTGTTGTCTTTTTTATATACTGTGAGCCGCCCAGAGTCCTTCGGGAGTTGGGCGGCATACAAATTTTATTAATAATAATAATAATAATAATAAAACCTCCAAGTGACCTCAGTGACTCTCAGAAAGAGTGCTAACGACCAGATGACTGCGAGGAATATAAATCCTTCCATCCTCCACCATTCACTCAGAACTGATGAAGCTTCCTGGATGAGAAGCGAAAGGTCTTCAAGGAAAAACAAAGAAAGTCCTGTTGCCTTTTGAAAAAAGCACCTTTGGGACAACCATGGACGACTGAGAATCTCTATTGATTTTTAGAAGAAATGTTGACAGATGGATGGATGGATGGATGGATGGATGGATGGAAGGAAGGAAGGAAGGAAGGGGAAGGAAGGAAGGAAGGAAGGAAGGAAGGAAGGAAGGAAGGAAGGAAGGACTAGATAGTATTAGAAAGAGAGAGAAAATACACTGTGATGGAATGTAGTCTGGATTCCCTGGAGGAGTAAGAGAGAACTCAGTCCAGATATTTTGTGTGAAAGAAAGAGGGTGAAGACAGCCCTCCCTAACAGTTCCCAGAGAGTCCTCAGTCTGGCAAGATTCTGTCTACTGGTGGGAAATAACCAAAAAAAAAAAAAAACACAGCTTGGTAGAATCAACACATGTCTTTCTTGGTTTGGGGCCTGACAGTCAACCTAGTTTATCCTAAATCCTTCCCTCCTCCACCATTCACTCAGAACCGATGAAGCTTCCTGGATGAGAAGCGAAAGATCCTCAAGGAAAAACAAAGGAAGTACAGTTGCCTTTTGAAAAAAGCACCTTTAGGACAACCATGGATGACTGAGAATCTCCATTGATTTTTAGAAGAAATGTTGACAGATCTGGTGACAGAAAATCAGCCACATCTTGCTGGACCACAAGGAACTGTCAAGCTGGACCACAAGGAACTGTCCAGCCATAAATATGGCAGATTTTTTTTTTTTTAATAGAACAAGAATTCTACTCTACTCCAGAGTTTGGGATGAATCATCCAGATAATTCTTTTTCTCCATCAAGGCCCCAATCTTCATTCCAGATTTTACATGGCTAAATATAGTTTTGTGGCTTCCTGACCGTGCCACATAAAAATTCTCCACCAATTACCAGAGAACAAAGATGATAGAGTTATACATCTATTTTAGGGGATGTTTGCTTTGTAATCTTCTCTTTTTCTCTCCCTCTCTCCTTTCGAAGCTTTCTGCTTCAATTTTTTTTAATGTGAAAAATGCACCCAATATTGTCCTAGTATTTTTGTATGCAATTTCTCCCAGATATTCTTCAAGGCTTTTTTTTTTTTTTTTTTACTACTGTAGGGATCTTTTGCTCATATTTCCCCTGAAGCGTGCATTGTTAAAAAAAGTGCAAAAAAACCCCAAAAAAAACAACCCAGGGTTTCAGTTCACGATTTGGCTCTTAAGTGCAGAATTAAAGCACGGATGGATTAAATCTCAAAGTATATTAAGTCTGGATGTAATGGGGAAGTTGATTCCTTGTGAAATTTCCACGGTAAATTCGACTGAGGCTTGCCATGAAGCCAGGGCTGAGGGAAAGGCCCTACCGCTTTGAGAAAATCTTTTTTTTTTTTTTAACCAATGAGAAGTCATTGCAATAAAGCCAAATCAGATTTACAGGTAGTCCTCGACTTACGACCAAAACTGGGAGCAGCATTTCTGTTGCTGAGTAAGGCGGTTGTTAAGTGAGTCACATCAGATTTTTTAGGACCTTTTTGGCCACAGTTGTTAAGTGAATGGCTGCCTTTGTCAAGCGAACCGTGCCGTCGTTAAGCAAATTGCACTGTCGTTAAGCAAATCGTGCTGTCGTTATGCGAATCCAGCTTCCCCCGTTGACTTTGCTTTTCAGACACCGGCTGGGATGTTAACAAATGTTGACCGCAGTAATGTTGCAACCATGCAGAGTGTCTGAATTTTGATCATGTATACGTGCAAAGACTGAAGGTAAATCACTTTTTTTTCTCCAATGCCGTTGTAACTTTGAACGGTCGCTAAATGAATCATCGTAAGTCGAGGACTACCTGTTTTCCCGTTTTATAGAACTGCCCCCCGAATGACTCACATCCTTTCATTGCAAATCACTCTGTATATACAAATATATAAATGATCAAAGGCCTGGAGACTAAAACATATGAAGAACGGCTGCAGGATTTGGGTCTGGCTAGTCTAAAGAAAAGAAGAATTAGGGGTGACATGATACATGATAGCAGTATTCAAGTATTTGAGGGGCTGCCACAAAGAAGAGGGGGTCAACTTGTTCTCCAAAGCACCAGAAGGCAAGACAAGAAACAACGGATGGAAACTAATCAAAGAGAGAAGCAACCTGGAATTAAAGAGAAACTTCCTAACAGTGAGGACAATTAACCAGTGGAACAACTTGCCGCCAGAAGTTGTGGGTGCTCCATCACTGGAGGTTTTTAAGAAGAGACTGGACAGTCTCTTGTCTGAAATGGTATAGGTTCTCCTGCTTGAGCAGGGGCTGGACTAGAAGACCTCCAAGGTCCCTTCCAACTCTATTCTATTCTAAATATTTAATCTTACTGCTCCAGAATCACAATCAATAAAAGCAGGCACAGAAAAATGTGGGCTCCCCTATATCTGTGGTTGGTTACCACCACGATCAGGGAAAACGTGGCTAGAAAGATATATGCAATTGTACGCCTGCCCCCCTTCCATTGTAACTGCCTTTCAGCCCCACCTCAGCCCCCCACCACTCCAAAAAAAGCATTTTGGCATAGCCATCTGTACATGTTTAGGTATTGAATTATTTCCATCCTGGGTTAAATAGAAGAAGAAGAAAAAAGACATTAAAGCAAGTTCACTCACTCTGTGCTCGGGAGAACATTTTGAAAGCACACAAATTTTAATTAATCACATCTTTCGCCTCTATTAAAATTCCAAAGCAGCAAATCTCTCTCTTGAAAATTATTACCTACGCCCCCCCCCCCCCTCTCCCTCGGCTTTTACACATCCTGAATATCAAAGACGGGGAGTCCATATGGGCTGTGTGTGTGTGTGTGTGTGTGTGTGTGTGTGTGTGTGTTTCTCCCTCTGCTGCAAAGTTTGCTGGATGTGCAGTTCTGTTGGAGCAAACTTCTTTCTTATCGCGCAAGCTCATTTATTACCGATCCACAATCCGATTTAATGAATAAGTGTCGTTAAAATTTAAAGCCTCCCAAACTCAAACGCCTGCCAGTCAGTTTCCATGATTAATGTAACCCTTGCATATTATCATAATGGAGGATTCTTTCATTTATTTTTTTCCTTTCTCAACAGAATAACACAAATCTTTCTCCAAATGGGATAAAGCTGTTCAGCTAGGCTTTTGATTCCTTAAAGCGTGTTGTACACTCTTTGCAAAGGCATTATTCTGCTGAATTTAGGACTAAAAAAACCCCGCGCTCTCCCTTTTGAAAATTAAGAAAGAAAGAACTCCCTTTTTTGGCTCGTACGCCGATTCAAAATGTTCGTCTTTAAAAAGAGGCGAAAGAAAAAAAAAACATGTTCTACTATTAAGCCAACCAACAATAACACACACACACACACACACACACAAACCAACCAAACACAATTATAATATATTACCGCTCCCACTCGTTGGAAGAAGATGTCGCTCCCACTCGTTGGAAGATGTGCTGGATGGAAGTGAAATTTTGAAATCGTGGCTTTTATCCAAGAGCAATTACATTGTAGGGAAGACGTGTATTGTGTAAACCATATTAAAATCTCCATCAAGCTCAGCTCAGCTCAGCTCAGCTCCCGGGATTTCGTGTTCAGATAGTCCTCGACTTATGACCACGGCTGAGCCCAACATTTATATTGCTAAGCGAGATATTTGTGAGTTTTACCCCATTTTACGACCTTTCTTGACACAGTTGTTAAGTGAATTGCTGCAGGTCTTAAGTCAGGAACACGGTTGTTAAGTGAATCTGGCTTCCCTATCGACTTTGCTTGTCAGAAGGGTCACAAAAGGGGATCACGTGACCCCGGGACACTGCAACCGTCATAAATATGAACCGGTTGCCAAGCTTCTGGATTTTGGCCACGTGACCACGTGGGATGCTGCAACGGCCGTAAGTGGGGAAATCGCTCACTTTTTTTTCAGTACCGTTGTAACTTCGAACAGTCACTAAATGAACTGTTGTAAGTCGAGGACTACCTGTATAACACCACAAAGGGTTGTTTTTGTTTTTGTAGCAATGGAAGTTGCCATCATCAACAACTTCCCAGCCTAGCTTACTGCCCTGAGATTTATTTTTATTTTTTTTTGCTGGTTTCCCTTCCAAATATTTGCAACGCTACATGGGAAAAAACCTTGCATGTTGGTTCTTTTGAGGCTTTCCTCTCTCGATTGTCTAATAAACGGTGACCCAAATAGTGTTTGTCTTTTATCATGTCCAATGAGCCAAAGATGTAATTAGCTTTAAGACATTATCAACGCTGACTCACATTCTGGCTTGCTAATGAAGACTGTTTAATCTCCCTGCTTAATGTCTTCCCTTCACATTTGGGATCTGGCACCCACCCTTCTCTTTTGGGGGGCTTGCTCAAATCTGTCTCGCACCTTGGGTGTTCGAAAATAAAACACACCCCCAAGGACAGTCTGGAAATCAAAACTGTGTTGAGACAGATAAGAGCAGGGTGAAATCCAGCAGGTTCTGGAGAACCGGTAGCGGAAATTTTGAGTAGTTCAGAGAACCGGCAAATACTACCTCTGGCTGGACCCAGAGTGGGGTGGGAATGGAGATTTTAGCAATAGCAATAGCACTTAGACTTATATACCGCTTTACAGTGCTTTACAGCACTCTCTAAGCGGTTCACAGAGTCAGCATATTGCCCCCAACAATCTGGGTCCTCATTTTACCCACCTCGGAAGGATGGAAGGCTGAGTCGACCTTTGCAATATCCTTCCCCCAGGAGTGGGGAGGGAATGGGGATTTTGCAGTATCCTTCCCCTGCCACGCCCACCAAGCCATGCCCACAGAACCGATAGGGAAAAATTTTGAATTTCACCCCTGGATAAGAGTAACATGTAGTCTGGGTTTTATGCAGAGAGGTATACAGGAGTTGAGGTGAATGAACGTGAACTCAGCTTAGAAGAATCACGGCTTATCGTTCTTGGTTTTGGGCCTGATAGGCAGTTATATAAATAAGACAGATAGGTGGGTGGGTGGGTG
>QLTV01003660.1:1306156-1324959 GCA_003457575.1 Thermophis baileyi
AATAAACACACTAATAAACACACTAGATAGATAGATAGATAGATAGATAGATAGATAGATAGATAGATAGATAGATAGATAGATAGATAGATAGATAGATAGAGAAGGAAGGAAGGAAGGAAGGAAGGAAGGAAGGAAGGAAGGAAGGAAGGAAGGAAGGAAGGACTAGATAGCATTAGAGAGAGAGAGGAAATAAACACACTGTGATGGAATGTAATCTGGATTCCCTGGAGGAGTAAGAGAGAACTCAGTCCAGATATTTTGTGTGAAAGAAAGAGGGTGAAGACAGCCCTCCCTAACAGTTCCCAGAGAGTCCTCAGTCTGGCAAGATTCTGTCTACTGGTGGGAAATAATAAAAAACCAAAAACTCAGCTTCGTAGAATCAACACATGTCTTTCTTGGTTTGGGGCCTGACAGTTCATCCTTGGGCTTGTTTTCAAGATTGCATGAGCTTAAAAAGTGTTCTATAGCAATAGCAATAGCCCTTAGACTTATATACCGCTTCACTGTGCTTTACAGCCCTCTCTAAGCTGTTTACAGAGTCAGCCTATTGCCCCCAACAATCTGGGTCCTCATTTTACCCACCTCGGAAGGATGGAAGGCTGAGTCAACCTTGAGCCTGGTGGGATTTGAACTGCCAAATTGCAGGCAGCCGGCAGTTAGCAGAAGTAGCCTGCAGTACTGCACTCTAACCAGGGGTGGGTTCCAACTTACCTCGCTGCTGGTTCGATCCCTCCCGGGCCGCATGCACAGTAATGAAAAATCTGAATTTTTTTTTTAAAAAAAGCCAAAAACAAGATGGCGACCGCATGCACAGTGCCAGAACTCAGCTTCTGCACATGCTCAGAAGGAAAAAATAAATTTATTTTTAAAAAAAAAATAAATTAAAAAAAAATAAAAAAAGATGGCGGCACTCACGGACCGGCACCAACCGAACCGGATCGAAGATGTCATCGTGACGTCACCAGCGGGTCGCTACCGGTTTGGGAGAACCGGTCCAAATCGGGAGGAACCCACCCCTGACTCTAACCACTGCGCCACCGAGGCTCTTTGCACCCAAATCCAGAAAAAAAGGATGCTATTTTCATTCTTGACATCTCAGAGAATTGAATCATCTTTTTAGCGATGCAATAATTGAGCCACATGGTAAAGAAAAGAGCTACATGTAGATTCCAGATGGACAATCTGCTTTAAAAGCCGAAGACATTTCCCCCCTCCTGACAGCTAGCGCTCTCGTTCTTCTCCTTTCTCTCTCTGTCATTCTCTCTCTCTCTCTCTCATTCTCTCTCTCTCATTCTCTCTCTCATTCTCTCTCTCTTATTTCTCTCTCTCTTTCTCTCATTCTCTCTCTCGTTCTCTCTTTCATTCTCTCTCTCATTCTCTCTCTTACTCTCTCATTCTCTCTCTTATTGTCTCTCATTCTCTCTCTCTCTCTCTTTCTCTCTCTCTCTCATTCTCTCTCTTTCTCTCTCTCTTATTTCTCTCTTTCTCATTCTTTCTCTCTCATTTCTGTCATTCTGTCTCTCGTTCTCTCTTATTCTATCTTCTCTAATTCTCTCTCTCATTCTCTCTCTCTCTCATTTTCTCTCTCTTATTCTCTCTCTCTCTCTCTCTCTCATTCTCTCTCTCATTCTCTTTTTGTCTTGCTCTCATTCTCTCATTTTCTCTCTCTCTCTTATTTCTCTCTCTCTCTCATTCTCTCTCTCATTCTCTCTCTTACTCTCACATTCTCTCTCTCCACTTATTCATGACAAATCTCATTGTGGATTCCTCAGCTTATATTCCGGAGACTGCATGTACTGGAGAAATGATACTGATTTTTCCAAACCACTAGACCACATCGGAGGCAATGATGAGCAAAATCATTCCGTAAGACTTGGCCCTGGCAGTTTATCGAGAAGCCGTTAATGAGCTTCTGCCAGGCAGGACAAATAATATGCACAAGCTGAAGGCAGGAGACAGACCCACCAAGCCATCACGTCCTTCCCGAAGGCACCAATTATCCCTTTTAATAGCTGACAGGGAGGCTGTGCATACAGGTAGTCCTCGCCTTACGACCGCAATTGGGACCAGAATTTCCGTTGCTAAGCACGGTGGTTGTTAAGTGAATCAGGTGGTCATTAAACGAATCTGACTTCCCCCATTGATTTTGCTTGTCGGAAGCCAGCTGGGAAGGTCGTAAGTAGGGATCACATGACCCTGGGATGGTGCAACTGTCATAAATTTTGATCATGTGACCATGGGGGTGCTGAAACGGTCGTAAGCGTGAAAAACGGACCTGACTCACTTTTTTTCAGTGCTATTGTAACTTCAAATGGCACAAAATGAACTGTTGTAAGTCGAGGACTCCCTGTATATGCACGACATTTGGTTCCAACTTTAGATTCTCTTAAGTAACGGAGGCAAAGATACCAAACCTAAAACCAGAGCGTGTAAATAATAGAACTGCGGAGCAGTTTTGTCTCAAAGGAAGAGTCAGCAGAAAGACTTTTAACACGTTTTGCAACCCAGATGCTTCGTTTTTTCTGTTTGGAGACTTTGGGTTTTTGCAGAGAAAGGAATCTCTACCGCATTCATTTACTACCTTCTTTGAGGAGCAAATAGCAATAGCAATAAAGACTTATAACAGCTTCACAGTGCTTGACAGCCCTCTCTAAGTGGTTTACAGAGTCAGCCTCTTGCCCCCAACAATCTGGGCCCTCATTTTACTGACCTTGGAAGGAGGGAAGGCTGAGTCCACCTTGAACCGCTCAGGATCAAACTCCTGGAGTGAGCAGTGAGTTAGCCTGCAATACTGCATTCTAATCACAAGGAAGGAAGGAAGGAAGGAAGGAAGGAAGGAAGGAAGGAAGGAAGGAAGGAAGGAAGGAAGGAAGGAAGGAAGGAAGGAGAAAAGAAAGAACAATAGCAATAGCACTTATATACCGCTTCATAGTGCTTTCTAGCCCTCTCTACATGGTTTACAAAGTCAATATCTTTCCCCCAACAATCGTCCTCATTTTACCCACCTGGGAAGGATGGAAGGCTAAGTCAATCTCGAGCCGGTGAGAATCAAACTGCTGGCAGTGGGCAGAGTTTGCCTGCAATTCTTCATTCTAACCACTGCATACCATGGATAGATGGATGGATGGATGGATGGATGGATGGGAGGGAGGGAGGGAGGAACCGAACTTCAGGCAGCCGGCAGTCAGCAGAAGTATCCTGCAGTACTGTATTCTAACCACTGCGCCACCATGGCAAAGTGATTGGAGTGGTTGGAACGCTAGGCACGAGGTGAGCAAGCCCACGTTTAAGACCCAAGAGTTGCCGTGGGCAGGGTTGAGCTCCCGTCCTTCACTGCAACTCCTGCCAGGGACGTGGAAGGAGCCCTCAACCGGGCATTCCCAAAGCAATGGTGATGTCACCAGCTAATCCTTTCAACCTGGAAGCGCCTCGGTGTGTTTAACACCAGTGCAAAAAAACAAACAAACAAACCTACTATCCTTGAATAGAGAACCGATGTTGGTTCTGCAACCTTCATCCACCAGGCATGACCCACCACAGAAGCAAATAAAACAATCTCCACTACTCGCTTACGAGATTTATGAGTAAAGTCTTTGAAGCTTAGTCTCCTACGGAAATCAGAATTTGCTTAGTGGGCTCAGATGATCCGATTGGTAAGCAGTGATAAGGCCAGATTGATGCTCTCCTTCAATATGCCATTCATCGAATCAGCACGGGCTGAACACCCCGCATGCCAGGGAAAACTATTGGCAACAATTACACCAATTTGTTCTTGCCAGCTGCAACAAGGCAAAATTGCTCTCCAGCAAATAGTCTTGCTGCCAACATAGGGCATCTCCAGGGTCCTTCAACGCACATAGGCAAATTTGTGTACACAAATTCCGGTTTGGTGCTTGCCAACTGGAATCACAAGCTGTGTTATTAAGCACTTTCTGTAAGGAGCTGTAGGTTACTTAAAGCCTTGTAGGGCCCTGATTGGCCCAACTGATAACGTACATTGAGTATCCTTTGATAAATATTCATTATGTACTCTGCTCCTGTCCTCGGGTTTACTACAGCAAGCAAGCATTCTTCAGCACAGATAAGAAATTATCTAGGACTGTCTCTCTTGCGAGAGCGAAAGGAAAAATATCAGTGCCCAGTGCTGCTTATTTTTAGTTCCAAGTTCATTTTCTTGTGTCACCTGTCCTAAAGGACTAAAAATATCTCATGCTGTGCTAATCAAGAGCGAAGGTTATTGTTGCATTCCCAGTCTATAAATGCACCTGATGGAATCTTGCAAATTTCTGCCATGGCAAATACCAAATGAGAGAAGCCAAGCAGACAGAAGATTGACAGGCTCCAAAGGCTGAATTGTTTTCTAGGGAGGAGGAGAAGGAAGGAAGGAAGGAAGGAAGGAAGGAAGGAAGGAAGGAAGGAAGGAAGGAAGGAAGGAAGGAAGGAAGGAAGGAGAATGAAAGGAGAAGGAGAAGGAAAAGGAAGGATGAAAGGAAGAGGCAAAAGAATAATAGGAGGAGGAGGAGGAGGAGGAGGAGGAGGAGGAGGAGGAGGAGGAGGAGGAGGAGGAGGAGGAGGAGGAGGAGAAGTGTAGGAAGCCCCCCTCCTCAGATTATGAAATGGGAATGGATAATTTTTTTAAACTTAACAGTAGGAAGACATTTGATTTTGTTTTTATAAGTCCGAATTCTTATCGATTTGCTTCGCCTGTGGAAGGAGCCAAACCATTTTAATATTCTTTATTCTTAATATTAAAAAGAGGCAGGATAGAATATTTCCCCAAAGGAGAAATGGAGAAAAATATTAACAAAGGGAGAAAGCAGACCCAGACTTCCTGCCATAGGAAAACAGCTTCAAATTAAGAAGCTTGAAGAGACTGGCCTTTAGGAATGCAGATTTTGTATCCATTTAGAAAGTCTAGGCCATCCTATTCATAAACAAAATGCCTTCAGCCACAAGCTCCAACCAAAGGCTGGAGCTGATGGGATTAAGAATGTACATTCCCCCACCCAAATTCTAAGGACAGGACATGACCTTTAGGACATAATAGGATTAACCCACCACCATTGAAATAGTAAAAGACACAAGGGTCACTACATTGCACAACCCCCTGGAGCATCTCAATCACAAAACCCCAGAATCCACCCACTAACTCAGTCATTTTGTCAGCCACTCCAGAAACATTACTGCTGTGACTGAAGATTCTGGTAGCCAAATAAACTTTCTTTCCTTGCAGTCAGCCTCCATTTTCTTTCTAGCACCTTTGCCCTGGCTTGGAACCGGACTGGTTTTTCCTTCCAACAGAAGGAATGAGAGAAGGAAAGAGAAGGAAAAGGAAGGAAGGAAGGAAGGAAGGACGGAAGGAAGGGGGGGGGGGAGGGAGGGGGGGAGGAAGGAAGGAAGGAAGGGAGGAAGGAAGGAAGGAAGGAAGGAAGGAAGGAAGGAAGGAAGGAAGGAAGGGTGGAAGGAAGGAAGGAAGGAAGGAAGGAAGGAAGGAAGGAAGGAAGGAAGGAAGGAAGGAAGGAAGGAAGGAAGGAAGGAAGGAAGGAAGGAAATACTTTCCTTGTGCTTAGCAAAAGAATTGCTTGTGAAATTCAAATACAGGGATGAAAACTGTTTACAAAATAATCCCAGGAGTATCACTTGGATGGGATCCCAATTTTTAATCCTCTGTGCCTAAAGTCTATTTTTCAAAAAGTGCCCAACAGCCAACTTTATTGGACATTCAGATGTATTTTTAATGCTTGGAATCTTCACAAGACTGGATGTTATCTTTTCCTTTGGGATTAGATAAAGAGCGCTAATCCTTTGGGATTAGATAAACAGTGCTGCAGAATTCATCCAACCTTGATTTGGAACACAATTCCTTTTTTTAAAAAAAAAAATAATAATCAGATTTTATTACTCTGGACTCGGCATTCAGTAGCAGTTCAGATGTTCTTGGGAGTTTAAACTCCTGCTAATAATAAAAATTGTAAAAAAAGGAAAGCAAACTTACTTGAACGCATTAGCCTCTCCATGGACCTTATAATTTTCAGCACTTATTCTCGAAATTACTCTGGTCACGGCAATAAGGATGCAGATATTAACCTATCAAAATGAAAATAATAAAGGACTGCATCAGGAAAGCAAATCACCAGGTTGTGAGGGGCAGGGAGAAGCTTGGATACACGTGCACGCATACACACACACAAACACATACCATGTAACTCAGAATTCTTCCAAGTTACCTCCTGTGTGATTCTCTCTTCTCCCCCTTTAAATATATATGTTAAATATAAAGGCATGCTTTGCTGAAGACTGACTTTGAGCCTTTTGTATGCAAAACATGTCCCCGACTCGAGAGCCTTTTATAGTCCTTTCCCATAAAAATTATATTTTAGGCTCCATATAATGATTCTCCCAAAGCACTAATATCTCAGATATTATGAAGTATAACAAAGTAATCTTCCTCCCCCAAACGCTCTTAAAAGGTGTTCTTCTTTTAAAAAAAAAGAAAAGTTCAAACTCAGAGATATCCCTTGGGATTGAAGAGAATTCAATACAATACAATTCTACACAATACTGATTGGATGTGGTGGAATTCAGTGCTGAGTTGCATAATTCATTGGTATGTAGAAAGTGCCCCCAAGGGATCCACCCTCAATCTTCACAGTATTTATCTAACAGTTATGCAAAGAGTACTTTAGTCTGGCAAGATTCCTGTCTACAGGTGAACAACAATAAAGAAATCACTTTGAGCAATTTATGGTGTCGTTCGTGGTTCTCTGCACCTGACATTGGACTGCATTCTAACATTTAAACTCAGATGTTCAGCTTTCATGTTTAAAATCCCAACTCTTAGTAGGCAACTGAGCCTATCAGTTTTCTAGGGTGAGGAAAATAAAGACAGCTCCCCCCCACATTGAATAACGTTCTGCAAATAAATGTCTTTATTAGGCAGCCATCCAAGGAAAGTCAGATAATAGATGGAAAGGCCTTTCCTTTCACTGGGATTCTGGCATCTATTCTCCATCTCCATAATTAGTTGGAAATATAAACTCCTCGCTCACCTTCCCATTATTTAGCCAATACTTAACAATTGCCCACAGCTGCCAATTGGACTCGGTTTGAGATATATGTGGTCTATAAAACTAGCAAACCAGTCAAATTATAATGAGAAGGGGAAAAAAGTATGGTTCCAGGAGATTGTGGTTCTCGTGCAGAGTTGCCCAGATTTCATTCTTGGCTAATTTCTGCTATAAGAATGATTTTCCCCTATAACAAATGTACACCATAAAAATGTAACAGTCACCTGCTTTGGCAACTAGATACCTAGAAACCCATGTGTGGGCTTTGCTTGAGCTTCTGATTTGAAGATGGACAGTTAAAGGGGCAATCTTGACATTCGTCCCTTATCCTTATTTGTTCTCTTTTCCTCTTCTTTGCTTTCACAGCTGGGACCTTTCTAGGTCTCAAGGACTCTCAGATATGAATTTTATTTGGATATGTTGCAGGCTGTCATGGTTTGTCAGCTCTTTGAAATAGACCAGCTGTCAACCCTGAAGCTGACCTGACTGAGGCCATTTTGAGGCTTCAGGGCTGCCACAACTGGAACTAAGGGATAGGGAGGGGGGAAGTAGAGATAGCTGGGGGTTTTGTAGCCAAAACAAAATACTTTCTCTTGGGAACCAAGGACGTTCCAGCAGGTGCTTGGAAGGAGGGGACTGAGGTCGCCTAGCAACTGGACTGTATCCTGATTGGACCATGTGACTGATTGTTTTGAGAACGTGAAAAACTTCCACTTTTAATCAGGTGAAAACCACGGGAACGTTTAGAGTCGGTTTTCACCAGCCTGTGACAATATGGCATATCCAATAAAGTTATTCTTTGAGGAATCTACCTGACTTGGAGTTTTGCTTGCTGTGGGTATGTTACTTGGAACCCTGACACCAGATCAGGAAAGAGAATCCACAACAGTTCCTAGAACTCTGCTTCTGCTTCCCCTTCCCCTTTTCCTGTTCCTCCCTCTCTTCTTTCTCTTTCTTCTTTCTCTTTCTTTCTTTCTTTCTTTCTTTCTTTTTCTTTCTTTCTTTCTCTTTCTCCCTCCTTCCCTTCCTTCCTCCATCCCTCTGTCCTTTCCTCCTTAGATCGGACGTGCGCCTTGTAGGGAATCCTTTCCTTTCCTCCTTCCTTCCTTCCTTCCTTCCTTCCTTCCTTCCTTCCTTCCTTCCTTTTTGCTAAACTTTACTTTTCTTCTTTAATAACGGATTCGTGAGAGCCTGGGATATATTGTTTCTCTTCTCCGTCCATTTTGACAAGCCAGATTCAGGAATTGCAAAGGTTTGACGTTGCTTTTTGCAAAGGAATCACATTCAATTTCACCAAACCTTCCTGGAAAAGAGCAAAGTGGACTACAGTTCATTGCCGCTGAGTATGATCTCACACACTGCAACATCTAAAACTCGACCAAAAAAAACCATACAAGCTTCTGAGATTTCCTTCTTAATGTCGAAATGTTGCTCCAGCAAATAACCAAGTACTTTAAGGCACATAGGCAAACAACGGGCATCTTAGCCCAGTTTGTGCAAACAAATTAGATCTGTAAAGCTTTATTAATGTTCTAACCGGATGGAGCACAAAATCCATTTGACTCCTGCTAACAAATAAATCTCTGAACAACTATCAGCTTGTTACATCAGGAAGCGCTCTCTGTTCTCGCTTTCTCTTTCCAGGTATTTGTAATATCTGACCTTGGAAGATAGGAAAATGCAACACAACCAAGGGAAAAGTCTGATAAAAGACAGCTTAGCCCACAGCAGGACTTCGGGTGTGCCAAATATCTTAGAAGGGACCCTCCCTAATTTGGGAGCTGTAAAGAGAATAACAGAATAACAGCTGGAAAGGACCTTGGAGGAGTACAAATGTATTGGGAGTGCACATTTATTGCATTTGCTGGAAGCAAGCCAGGTACTCCCCCACCACAAAAACATGTTGAGACTCTGGAAAGAGTGCAGAAAAAAGTGACAAAGATGATTAGGGGGCTGGAAGCTGAAACATACAAAGAACGGTTGCAGGAATTAGGTATGGCCAGTCCAGAGAAAAGAAGGACTAAGGGGTGACATGATAGCAGTGTCCCAGTATCTGAGGGGCTGCCACAAAGATGAGGTGGGTCAACGTATTCTCCAAAGCACCTGAGGGCAGGACAAGAAGCAATGGATGGAAACTAATCAAGGAGACATCCAACCTAGAACTAAGGAGAAATTTTCCTGACAGTTAGAACAATTAACCAGTGGAACAAGTTGCCTCCAGAAGTTGTGGGTGCTCCAACACCGGAAGTTTTTAAAAAGAGATTGGACAGCCATTTCTCTGGAATGGATTAGGATTTCCTGCTTGTGTAGGGGGTTGGACTAGAAGACCTCCAAGGTCCCTTCCAACTTTGTCATTCTTTCTTCTAGTCCAACCCCCTGCTCAAAGCAGGAAATCCTATACCATTTCAGACAAATGGCTGTCTCTTTTTAAAAACCTCCAGTGTTGGAGTATCCACAACTTCTGGAGGCAAGAGGTTTCACTGATTTATTGTTCTCACTGTCAAGAAATTTCTCCTTAGTCATAGGCTGGTTCTCTCCTTGATTAGTTTCCATCGTTTGCTTCTTGTCTTGACTTCAGGTGCTTTGGAGAATAGGTTGTCCCCCTCTTCTTTGTTCAAGATTGACCCCCTCTTCTTGAAACGTTGAGCAGACAGGATTGTGGGAGGGAGACAACGCAGTGCAACAGATGTTATGGATCTAGAGAATGGCCCTACCATAAGTGTCATGATGGGTCCAAACAGCAGAAGGATCTAGCTAAAAATGAAGAAAACCACGTTGCGAATTAGATCACCCTGTTGTTTTCTCTAGAGATGCTAAGAACAGATCTTGGATCTCTTCTGGATGCAAAATTTTAGACTCAGAATTGGTCCTTCTGTTTAGTCCAGAAAGGTTGGGCAGTTTAACAGACTTGGGCACTATTTGTATTAATCATGGTTTATGGAATGGGAGTGGTGCGGTGACTTAGAGGTGGAGCTCTCGCCTCACAATCAGGAGGCTGTGTGAGTTTGATCCTAGGTAGAGGCAGATATTTCTCTCTCTGGGCACAATGAGAATATATCTGCTGAACAAAACTCCGCATTGGCAACAGGAAGGGCATCCGGCCAGTAAACACTCAGCTCCATTCAGTTGCCCAGACTCCACCCCGCAAGGGATTACGGGGTCATTAAAAGGAGATGATGATGGTTTATGGAATGGGCCAAAATAGGAGGGTTCACATCACATTAAGTCATAAACCACGCTTTTCCAAGCCACAATTGCTGGTTGCAAGTAAGCAACATTATGTCTTAGCATAATGAACTCAGTAATGGATGAAATCTGAATTTCCTCGACATGTCCAGTGGGGCATCTCTCCTTGAAAAACAAAACTAAACAGCTCCAGAACACGAAACTAGGGATTCTTTCTGCTTCCTTTATCTGGGTCAGGAGAGAGCAGAATAGATTTCCAATCGTCAAACTTTTAAAAAAGTCAGTTGAAGAAGCTCCCGGAAATGCAAGCTCTCGGTTTCGATGGGTTTTCTATGATTTCCCCCCCCCCGAGCACTTTAATGCCCTCCATTGGAGTGAAGAGTTGACTAAGCTCCTGTCTGTCATCATTAATAGGCACTTGTGAGTTGTTGTGACTGTGGGATCATTTATAAGCTCAGACAGAAAATCGTTTTGCAGATGGTGCTCATTGCATCTGTGGATGCTGTTATCAGCTGCGTTGGAAGGACCTTCTCCCACGTATGAGATGGTCTCCAAGCAGCTTATATTTTGGGAATAATTTGCGCCGCCACGTTGAGGATAAAATGCAAACACCTGTCAAGGCTGTGACTAAGAAATAAAGGAAGACCAGGGCTGAAGAGTAAGTTCTTTTGGCGATTAGCTATGATCCTTCTTACTGGGTATCTAATTCATGTTCATTCTTTTCGAAATCGCTGCACAGTTCCAGGCCAGATTTCTTCAAAGGGCAGCTCTTGAAAATGAATGCTATTAAAAGATGAAAGGTAAAGCTAAGTCTTTAAAAAAAAAAAAACCAGGCTCTGCATATCGGACGTCTTACAAAACCACCCCATGCCTCTTCTTTTTTCTGTTCATTTTCTTTAAAAAAATAATAATAATAAAAATAATCTCAGCCCGGTTAAAATTAGGACAAGTGAAATGAATCTCCGATTGCCGTTTCGGATTTGCCAAACACACAACCCACCAAGGCACATGGGTGGAGAACCTCTTGTAGATGATGACCGATGACAGTGTGAAAGCTCGGTCAATATGTTTACCCTTCCATTTGTCAGGAACATCAGAGGAACATCTCAATCGATTAAAAACATCTAAGAAGACAGGGTTAAGGACAGCCTAAAGACAGGAACGCCTGCTTCCTTAATCTATCAGCCCTCTCTTGCAACTTCTAAAGAGCCATATGAGTGATTAAGCCACAAATCTGATTCAATTTAAGGCACGGATATCATTAAAGCATCCGTCATACATTATGTATCAGGAAGGCCCATCGTGAACTTGCAACTCCCACTTTAGAAAGATGACATTCGTTACAGCCAACAGATGTGCTGGGAGCAGGTTGTGGAGTTAACAAAGTTGCTTTAATTCTCCTCTTTTGATGGAGTGTTATAAAGCTGGGAGGGGCAAGCTATTGACTTGCACAGCTGAGTAGCAGTGGATCTACTGCTTCTCATTGTGAAAGGGGGGGGGCAAAGGGGGGGGGCAAGCTGTTCGAACCTGCAATTGTAAAAGAGAAAAATAGAAGTGTCACCTGTCTGGAACCCACACTGCATATCGGACATTAATACAATTGAGAGAGTCCAGAGATATTTCACGAGAAGAGTCCTCCACTTTTCTGCTCGCAACAGAATACCTTATTCCACCAGACTTGAAATCTTGGGCTTAGACAACTTAGAACTACGTCGCCTTCGATCTGATCTAAATGTAGTTCATAAAATTATCTGCTACAATGTCCTACCTGTCAATGACTACTTCAGCTTCAACCGCAACAATACACGAGCACACAGTAGATACAAACTTAAGGTAAACCGCTCCAAACTCGATTGCAGAAAATACGACTTCAGCAACTTTTTATTTATGCTTTGAAAGTATGATTCTGGTCAATGCCACTACCTGACTCTGTGGTTTCTTCCCCAAATCCCCAAAACTTCGACCTTACCCCATTCCTAAGAGGTCTGTAAGGGGCGTGCATAAGCGCACCTTTGTGCCTACCGTTCCTGTCTTACTGTCCTATTATCTGTACTTACTTTGTTTATGTTTATGTTTATACCTATACCTGCTATCTTGTACATGTTTGACAAACAAACAAATAAAATAAAAAATAAATAAAATAAGTGTCATTCAGTTGGCTAGGTAGAACCAGAAGAAGGAGAGAATGCGTAGCCGTTTCACCCCTGTGAAACACGGGGTTACTATGACCCCCTCTTTTGATTCTGGAAACTATGGATTCTTTGTGTTTTCCATGGCATTCATGCAAACCTAAGGATGCTGCAGCCATAGCCTTCTCCTTTGTTCTCCCAAAGGTGCCTTTTCAAAAGGCAACTGGACTTTGTTTCTTCTTGAAGACGTTTTGCTTCTCATCCAAGAAGCTTCTTCAGTTCTGACTGAAGTCAGTTTCAGTTTACTTTATTGATTAGCCCTTGGGCCATATCAAAGTGCAGAGTTCCAGACACAAATTATTACTCAGATCTGACAAAATACAATTTAAAATGGAATTGGATAAAATACAATTTAAAATGAAATTGGAATAAAATATGAAGTATGGGTGGCCAGAATCTGAAAATAACATTTAACACCGCATGGTACTTAAGCAAAATGGCTCGGTTGAGATCGGCATACGTGGGACTGATTGGGGTAGGTTGTAGGGGTGATACCGAAATATAATTTTATCATATTTTATTTATCTATATATTAAATTATTGTATTTTATTCCAATTTCTTTTTAAACTGTATTTTATTCCAGCTTCATTTTCAACCGTATTTTATTCCAATTTCATTTTAAATTGTATTTTATCCAATTCCATTTTAAATTGTTTTTTTTATCAGAACTGAGTAATAATTTGTGTCTGGAACTCTGCACTTTAATATGGCCCAGGGGCTGATCAATAAAGTAAACTAACTAACAACTGCAGTGATTCATTTAACAACTGGAATGGAATGGAATGGAATGGAACTGAAGAAGCTTCTTGGATGAGAAGCAAAACGTCTTCAAAGAAAAGCAAACTCCAGTTGCCTTTTGAAAAAGCACCTTTGGGACAACCATGACCTGGATGACTAAGAATCTCCATAGACAATTCTCATTTTTGTTCATTCCCATGATGCAAGAAATGGCCTCTGGCCATCTCATATCCTTTAGGGCAGGGGTCTCCAGCCTTGGCATCTTTAAGACTTGTGGACTTCAATTCCCAGTCTTAAAGTTGTCAAGGTTGGAGACCCCTGCTTTAGGGGACACTGGAGGAGAAAACCTGGATGTTCCTCAACCATAGCCACTTGGAGATGGGTGGACTTCATCTTCATGCTAGCTTGGGAATTCTGGGAGCTGAAGTCCGCCCATCTTCAAGTGGTCAAAGTTGAGAAACACTGATCTATAGGAGTAAAAAGACAGGAGACATCTGGTAGCTACTTTTTCCCCCAACTAACAAGTTTTATTAAAGGTACCAGTTTTCGTAAGCTGCAGCTTCCTTCACAGATGTTATCTGAGGCATCTGGTGAAGGGAGATGAATCTGATGAAGCTTTTCAGAAAATCTGTGGGTTGGAAAAGGCGCAACCAGAGCTGAGCTCCATACGGTCAAACGTGGCTTGCAATGGCCATCCCACCAGCTCCCCTGGAGCGTCTAAGGGAGAAGCAGAAGGAAGGCAAACCTACCACAATGATGAACAGAGCTGGGGCCACAAAAGCCCAGATGGCACCACTCTCCAATGAAAGCCAACAGCTGCAAAGAAAGAGGGAAAGACATTATGACATTGTAGCATGGGGATGATGGGTGTGTGAGTTCCAAACCACCATTGATTGAAAAATATGTAGTTAGGGAGAAAGAGGAAAAGCTGGGGTGGGATGGACAGCAGGAAAAGTTGGTTCTCCTGCTTGCTTTCTTCATTCCAGGTCTCCGTTCAAGGAACATAGGAGAGGGAGAATCCATGGTTTTAACTTCAGCCCAGTTGTCTCGGGAAGGTGATCACCTGGGAACTACCCATGTTTCCCCGAAAATAAGACCCTGTCTTATATTTTTTGCCACCAAAAAAGGCACCAGGTCTTATTTTGGGGGGGGGTGTCATGCACTGACTCACCTCACTTGCATGCGTTGCCCCTGGCCTCCTTTTCACTGTCAGAGGCCTTCAGGAACTTCTTCGGCCATCAAGGGCAGCAAGGGTTTCCTGAAGGCCTCTGCAGCCGATAACAGAGCTCCAGATCGATCTGGAGCTCTGTTATCGGCTACAGAGGCCTTCAGGAAAGCCTTGCCGGCTGCAGAAGAAATGGGCTGAGGTGTGCGAGGCCTGGATGCAACTATCCAAAAATAAGTCGTAGGGCAGCTCCACCCCCCCACTCCGTACCCTAGCTTAATTTTTACCTGTGCACCCTGGAGTGGGTGGGGGTCTTAATTAAGGCTTATTTTTGGGGGGAGTAGGGCTTATATTGGGTGCATGTGTAAAAATCAAGCTAGGACTTACTTTCTGAGTAGGTCGTATTTTCGGGGAAACATGGTAACATTGCAAATGGAATAGCAATAGCACTTAGACTTATATACCGCTTCACAGTTCTTTCCAGCCCTCTCTAAGCAGTTTACAGAGTCAGCATATTGCCCCCAACAATCTGGGTCCTCATTTTACCCACCTCAGAAGGATGGAAGGCTGAGTCAACCTTGAGCCGATTTGAACCGCTGAACTGCAGCTAGCAGTCAGCTGAAGTAGCCTGCAGTGCTGCACTCTAACCACTGCGCCACCTCGGCTCTTTGCTACAACCTTTGCTAGTCTTAACATGATCTGGATGTGGGAGAAAGACAAAGCTATAGGCCTTAATCTTCTGGACTTCAAGTTCCACCATTCTGAGATACATCTGAAGGATGCTGCATTAAGGAAATTGGGCCAGGATATGGATTCATGGAGGCTGCTTAATGCTGAGACCATTGGAGCAAATATGGATGCGTGACACCATCCACAAACCCTACATTCCTCAAAGGAGCTAACATAACCACGACAAATTTATAGTTTCTCCTTTGCAGAACTTACTTGTTGACCTCTCCATAGCTTTCCACAGATGTCGTTGCTGATATGACACAGATCAGGAATGGACAGCCTGCAGGAATGAAGAGGTGAGCATTAGCATCTTCATCAAAAGAGGAAGGCCATCATGAAACCACTGAATGTGGTTTAAGTATTATAAATGTGGTTCTTCTATGACTATGAAAGTACCCACATTCTTTTTTGGGATAATATTTGCTTCATCTTTTCACTGCCCTCAGTATAGTTCTGCATCATCCACATGTGGTCCTGAACACAAAAGTGGTTGCCCATAACAGGTAGTCAGGGACGCAGTGGCTCAGTGGCTAAGACGCTGAGCTTGTCGATCAGAAAGGTCGGCTGTTCGGCGGTTCGAATCCCTAGCGCCACGTAACGGGGTGAGCTCCCGTTACTTGTCCCAGCTTCTGCCAACCTAGCAGTTCGAAAGCACGTAAAAAATGCAAGTAGAAAAATAGGGACCACCTTTGGTGGGAAGGTAACAGCGTTCCGTGCGCCTTCGGCGTTGAGTCATGCCGGCCACATGACCACGGAGACGTCTTCGGACAGCGCTGGCTCTTCGGCTTTGAAACGGAGATGAGCCCCCTAGAGTCAGGAACGACTAGCACATATGTGCGAGGGGAACCTTTACCTTTACCTTTAACAGGTAGTCCTTGACTTATGACCACAATTGAGACTGGAATTCCCGTTGTAGATCATTGCAATTATAAGTTGAGTCAGACCCGATTTTATGACCATTTTTAACAGTAATTGTCAAGAGAATCAAGGGTTGTTCAATGCATCATGCGGTCGTTCAGCAAATCCAGCCTCCCCAATAGGCACCTTTTACCAGAAACCGGCAAAAAAAAAGGATCACAAATTACAATCACACGATGTTGTAACCAGTTGTCAATACAAGCTGGTAGCCAACAGCTGACTTGTCCATGGAGGTAGTACAATGATCTAAGTCAGTGGTCACCAACTGGTGGTCCGTGGACCACTGGTGGTCCACGAGAAAATTTTGGTGGTCTGCAGAAAAATTATTTGCATTTTTTTATATTGCACAAAATCAGGGGTCCTCAAACTACGGTCCCTGGGCTGGATACATGCAATGAATGTTTGTGTTACTGCAGAGAATCTCCCCCTTCAGGGTCTTTTTGTGTGGGTTGGAGGGGGGCAGAAATTCCGACTTGGGGTCTGCTTCGGCCTCCTGGTGCGGGGCTTTGGGCGAAGGCTGGAGGGAAGCGCCACTGGTGACGAAGAGCCGGAGGGCCTCGTTCCAGTGGGACTGCATCATGGCCTGGAACTGGCTGATCATCTCAGCCCGCTGAGCCTCCAGGTGCCGGTACCTGGCCTTGCACTCCCGCAGGTCTTCCCTCTGCTTGGAAAGCCTCAGTGTCTCAGTCCTCAGTGAGGTGCTTCTGCTGAGCCTCCTTCTCGGTCAGATCCAATTTGAACTGAGCCAGCTGTTTTGCCAACTCTTTCTCGTGGTGGCTGCTTAGCTCCAACAACTGCTTCCTGTTGGGGCCCTAAGAAGCCCGGGCGGGCAGGTGAGGAGTGGCTGGGAGGGGAGGGGCGAGTAGAAGCTGGCGAGGCACCCCTCAACATGAGTGACATCGAGTTGGCCACACCCACCCAGTCACATGACCACCTAGCCACGCCCACCCAGCCAGTCATTAGACAGATCATATTAGTGGTCCGCGGGATTTAAAATTATGAATTTAGTGGTCCCTGAGGTCCGAAAGGTTGGTGACCCCTGATCTAAGTGAAAATACAGGTCTTGGGACCCTTTTTCCAAAGCTGTTGTAACTTTGAACCATCATGAAAGAAATGGCCATAAATTGAGAATTACCTGTAGTATGGCCCAAGTACAGGTTTATGGGAAGACTGAAGGAGTAATTCATATTTCTTCAGAAGTGTTAGCTATCATGGAATATTTGCATTGAAAGTGTAAGGAGAAGGAGTGGCAGAACCAGAGGATGGAGTCAAAAGAGGGAGCAGCCTAGAATGCCCTACGTAGCCACAAGCAAAATGGTCATAAGATAAAGAGCTGGGATGCTTGTCTTTCCTGAATTTTACTAGCCCTATCACCAGATGGGCCTTGGGTCAACCAGCAGCTGCATGAAAAAGCAACATGACTGCCCTTAAAATCACCCTTTTTTTTTTGTGGTGTGATGTTTTAATAGCCGCAGTCTTTGATCACATTTTGCAAGGAAATTCTAGGGGCTGCGTACGGGTGTGCTTCACAGTTGGCTCCCTCTTCATTATCGGTGTTGCTAAAGAAAGATAGATTTCTGGCAAAGTGTTGCAAATTCAATTACAGAGGCATATGGATGCATAATAGGAAACTAGCAGGCATTACTGGAAACAAAGCGAGTCTACGATCAATGTACGGCAGGGATGGAAGACGGGAGCAAGAAGCCGTTACTGTTTCATGGATGTATAAGTTCTAAAAAGGGGTTTTGAAAATGGACTGGATAGCAGTGGGGCGGGGTGGAGATCTTTGAGGAGGTGCTTTGCTTTGAGAATGAGTGGAAAAAGACACCTCCTTGAATGGGGTCTCTGAAGGATTCCAGCTGTCTTGCATTTAAGAGGGAAGCAAAGCAAAGGCTCTTCCTCCTCCTCCTCCTCCTCCTCCTCCTCCTCCTCCTCCCCTCAGTGGAAGCAGTCCATTCCCCCACCATTTAAAAGAATAGAAAGCACTAGATCTGCCCAATTCACCCACTTAGGTGTGGTTGCCCCACGTATTGTAGACCTCACTGCCATGGATGACTGCCACCAGCCCAACCGCAATGCATCTTCTGAATTAAAGGAGGACAAAGGTCCCACATTTTTCACCCTCTATGCTTCATCCAGCAATTTCATCTCCCCAGAGAGAAATTCCCTTTGAGTTTCTTCTTTTTCTTTGATAGATGCTAAAGATCCATTTCAATGAGAGCTTCTGAATTGGACTAGAGCTTACGCGGGGGGGGGGGGATATAATAAAAGAATAAATGCTCATAAATATTCCTGTTACCCCGGAAAAGAGAGTTCAGCCAAGGTGTTAAATAGCTGTAACCTGGCTGATTCCCCCCCCCCCCCCCACGGGCATCTCAGATGTTCCCAGGGTTTTAACTCGATTATTTATCAGCTTCTTCGAGTTGTATCGAAGAAGAAAATTAAACAGAGAGTTTCTTGGTAAGATAATGAAACTTATGGAGGTGAAATGCAGACTAGCCAACTGGATAACTGGAGAAATAATTTTAGTGCTCGTAACAGGATCTGCTGCTAAAGTTCCTCCTTGCTGAGATGGTGTGGGCGTTGGTGTGTTGTAGTGGAAAATGAGAAGGTATATTGGGTAAAATACAGACAGGATTTGGTGGATCGCCACGGCTAAATGCAACTGGGATTTGGCTAATCTGAAATAAACAGATTGCCTTGGAAGGCTCAACCCCTCGAGACACGGCAAAGAATTAAATCCATTTAAGGTCATGAGATTGAAATTGTTTTAGGATGTCTCCCTCACTGGGTGGGTGTCCTCA
>QLTV01003660.1:1340624-1361402 GCA_003457575.1 Thermophis baileyi
TCAGAACACAAAGAGATTGTGTTAAAAGTGATCCACTAGGCCAGTGTTTCTCAACCTTGGCAAGTTTAAGATAAGCAGGGCTGGCTGGTGAATTGTGCGAACTGAAATCCACAAACCTTAAAGTTGCCAAGGTTGAAAAACACTGCACTAGGCAGTGAGAAGAAAAAAATATCTGATCTTGCTTAGGAAATTTGAGGAGTCTGTTTTTCCCCATATGTTGCAACTTTGCAACATGTATCCTGCTTCTGTTCTCTCAAGGGGAATAGTAGAATAACAGAGTTGGAAGGGACCTTGGAGGTCTTCTAGTCCAACCCCCTGCTCAAGCAGCAAACCCTATACCATTTCAGATGGACGGTTGTCCAATCTGAAAAATCTCCAGTGCCGGAGCACTCACAACTTCTGGAGGCATGTCATTCTACTGATTAATTCTTCTCAATGTCAGGAGCTGCCTCTGATGAGCTAGTAGGGGCGATCAAAGAAGAGTGAGAGGTTTAAATTGCCATAGGTGGACAGAAAAACAGATTTATGAGCCATGGGAGTAACCCAGAGAAGTTGGATAGAGAATCGGCCACAATTGATGCCATTTTCCTCCATCTGACTTCTTTGCTCTAACCCCAGAGGTGGGTTCCTCCCGGTTCGCACCGGTTCTATAGAACCGGTAGTAAACCAGTGATGACGTCACGGAACCGATTCTGTCGGTGCCGGTCCGTGGACGCTGCCATCTTTTTTTTTGGATTTTTTTTTGGGGGGGGGGATTTTTTGCTGGGTTTTGCTTCTGCGCATGCGCAGAAGCCGAGTTTTCGGCACTGCGCATGCGCCGCCATCTTGTTTTTGGCTCTTTTTTTGGCTATTTTTTTGCTTGTTTTGCTTCTGCGCATGTTTTTGGCACTGTGCATGTACGCCCACGTCTGTGAAGCGTGCCCGCGCCCACGCGGTGCGCCCACACGGCGTGCAATGCGCACGCAGCCATGCGGCATGGGAGGAAGCGAACCGGCGGCGAGGTAAGTTAGAACCCACCCCTGCCTAACCCTACTTTCATCCTGGTCTCAACATGTCATCTCCTTCTTCTTCTTCTTTCCCATCGACTGGAATCCAGACACGGAGGGATTTCTTCTTGTTAGAAAAAGTCACACAACCTTTTTTTTTATTCATCCCCCCACCCCTCCTAAGCTTCTGTAGGTCAGCATCTCTGCTGCCACCTGTCACACATGTGCTTCCTTCTCTTCATTGGAACTAAGCTTTTGACACACTGCTGCAAGCTAGACAAACATTGTCAGGTTGCTTAGCAACCGGGTGACTCAGCTTACCTAGGCAACATTTTCACTGAAGTGTCACCTCGTTGCCTTGTCAAGATTAGAATGCTTCTTCTTCTCTTCTCCATGACTGGATCCTTGATGCATTAGAGAGAAGTTTCAAGGGAACTCCACTCCCACACTTTCTTCCCTGTTGTCTAGATATTTTTTTTTATTTTCTCCTAAGTCAGGAACAGTTCCTCCAGACTTCATGGACATATCCAGATGGACGTTTTTGACATTCTCTCTCTCTCTCCTGACCTGCTCTCGAGTTGCCATAGGCAAGGGGATGGGGAACCGAGCCCTGCAGCCGCAGCGAGGGAATCGCACTTCAGTCAAAACAAAAGCACATTCCAGCCATCTCTATGTCAAGGCCATCTCCAAGGAGACCCACAGTGGCTGGAGGGAGGGACTCTACAACCCGAGTTGGGGGATGTGACTGATGACACACCTTGGGGGGAGGGGGAAACAGGGTCAGAGCCGGGGCGTGAATTAAGTGAGGTCAGAGTTGGCTTCCCCTTGAATGTGCCGACATGAAGCTCCTAATAAATAACTGGATTTCTTTTGAAGCTTGGCTCGAGGCTCATGATTTAATTAGGGCATTGGTGGGAACCCTGACACTCTCATCCTAAGGATGTTTTTTTACTTCTTTGTCTAGCCTACACTGCTGGGATTTTTGGATGACATTTTGGGAGATCAACCAAGGTTAACTAAATCCTACCACCTGCTCCAGGCTTCCTGGAGCTATAGTCTATCCGTAACTGTGATGGTGTTATTTGATCAACCAGCTTTCAGATAGGGACACTCAGATGGTCCTTCTGAGGATTATTCACATCAGTCCTAAATCAAGAGACAACTGATCTAAACTGTAGAAGATGCCCATCTATGTATAGGAATAAGATTCACAGCAGTATGGATTTCTCATGTAGAAGTTCCTTCCATATTCACTTGGGTTGGGAAAGGCTAGTCTAGATCAAGAGTTTGTAAATTAAAATCCTCCAGATGTTGCTGAGCCTCAAGCTATCCAAGGCAATGTGATTAGTAGAAGGAGACTTGGTAGCGAAACAATATCTAGAGGTTCATTTATTTCTCCTCTCCTCATCTAAACTATTTACAGGAAGGTCCAGGGTTAAGTTAAAGTAGTCACTATCTCAATCCATAAATTTAACATGTCGGTTAGAACTGAAGGAAGATACCCAGAAACTAGATAGGACAATGGAAGTGGTTGAGTTGAGGGTGAGGTTCAATTGGGTTGGCAGATACTAGGGTAAATCACTTGCACAAAAAAAAAAAAAAAGGAAGGATACATACAATTGCAATAAAATTGCACAATCTAAGTAGAAGGCAACAGCGATCAACCTCACATAGATTTTTTTTTTTGCAAAACACTTCCAAACTAACATTGAAATGGGACAAAACAAATGTAAGGCTGAGGGAAAAAGTAACTAAGATGATTGAGGGCCTGGAGACAAAAACAGATGAAGAACGGTTGCAGGAATTGGGTATGGTCAGTCTAGAGAAAAGAAGGACTGTGGGTGACATGATAGCAGTATTCCAGTATTTGAGGGGCTGCCACAAAGAAGAGTGGGTCAACTTATTTTCCAAAGCACCAGAAGGCAAGACAAAAAGCAACAGATGAAAACTAATCAAGGAGAGAAACAACCTGGAATTAAGGAGGAACTTCCTAACAGTGAGGACAATTAACCAGTGGTTAATTCAGAAGTTGTAGGTGCTTCATCACTTGGAAGCTTGAGCAGGAGGTTGGATGAGAGGACCTCCAAGGTCCCTTCCAGCTCTATTCTGATTGATTGAGGGTAAGAAGCAACGGATGGAAACTAAGAGAAGCAACCTAGAACTAAGGAGAAATTACCCAACACTGAGAATAATTAACGGGGAATGGCTTCCCTCCAGAAATTGTGGATGCTGCATCACTGGAGGTTTTCAAGAAGAGATTGGACAGCCATTTGTCTGAAATGGTATAGTATAGCACTTAGACTTATATAGCACTTAGACTTATATACCGCTTTACAGTGCTTTACAGCCCTCTCTAAGCGGTTCACAGAGTCAGCATATTGCCCCCAACAATCTGGGTCCTCATTTTACCCACCTCGGAAGGATGGAAGGCTGAGTCAACCTTGAGCCGGTGAGATTTGAACCGCCGAACTGCAGCTAGCAGTCAGCTGAAGTAGCCTGCAGTACTGCACTCTAACCACTGCGCCACCTCGGCTCTTTAGTATCTCCTGCTCGAGCAGGGGGTTGGACTACAAGACCTCCAAGGTCCCTTCCAACTCTGTTATTTATTCTATACACATCCTCATTGTGAAAGAAACATGGATTACTAAGTCGCTGAATACAACCCATTTATTTCTAACGTGCTTTTTTCCCCCTTAACCGGCAAAATGCACAACAGCACCCCATAATAATAATAATAATAATTTCAGAGCACTGCAGGGGGGAAAATGGCAGCCTCTATACGCCATCCTCTCAAAATGACGAATAGAGAAAAATTCGCTGCTATTATTATTTTATCCCCCCCCCCCAGGACTGGGAAAAACAGAAGAAACTTCCAAACTGTCAACTCCGCTCCAATAAACTGGAAACAGATAGAATCAGAGGTGGGTTCCTCCAGGTTCGGACCGGTTTGCCTGAACTGGTAGCGACCCGCTGGTGATGTCACAGTGACGTCACGGATCCGGTTCGGTTGAATTTTTTTATATTTTTTTTATTTTTTTCCGGTTTTTTTTTTTCTTCTGCGCATGCGCAGAAGCCGTGTTTTCGGGACTGCGCATGCATCACCATCTTGTTTTTGGCTTTTGGGGGGGGGGATTTTTTCGGATTTTCGAAGAGTCAATGAGGCGCAGCCACACGGCACGGGAGGAAGCGAACCGGCAGCGAGGTAAGTTAGAATCCACCCCTGGATAGAATGTTACATTGAATGAATGAAATCGGTTTTGTGTTTTGTAAGTGGGAGCCTGAGCCTGTTTTATCAACATTCACACCAGCGGTGGGTTGCTCCCGGTTCGGCCCGGTTCTTAGAACCGGTAGCGGCGGCAGCAGGAGGTTCCGCCCACCCACCCGGGACATTTCTGCGCATGCGCAGAAGCATCGCGTGTGAGCGTGAATGCGAACCGGTAGTAAAGGATTTTAGAACCCACTACTGGTTCACACATATGCAAGGGAAAACCCCAGGAAATGTTATCAGTTAAAAAAAAAATATCCCAAATACAATTTTTTTTCACGTTGTATTGCCTCTTTGCTGTGCTGCTTTTTTTTTCTTTTTCTCCCAGGGAAATAAAGGGAGTCCACATTTGACCAAATGCCAGGAGAATTTCAGATGAAACCACATGATTATCATTACGGTTATTAATAGTATTAATTATCGAGTTAAACAGCGACTGCTGTGCTGTGATTAATCCCTGCCTTTATTTTTCGGTGCAAATCAAAGGGAAAACACAAACATTTGTCACGTTTAGCATGTACCGACGACTGTCGAACAAATGGGAAATGAATAACCTCCTTATTTAAATGCCACCGGCATTATATGCCTGTCGCCACGGCGGCCGCCATTTAATAACGCGGTGACAAATTGTCTAAAAATAAAGAGGGGTGCGCTTCGAAAGGCCGGGCCCTGCCTTTCAAAAGAGTAAGGAGTGCAGAATTGGATGACGATGTGCATTGTCACGCAGGGATGATCTGTTTAGGCAAAATTGGGTGGAAGAGATCAATATTTGGATAGGCTTTGAGACATTTCTCAGCTGAGCTGTGTCCTGTTCTTCTGTGAAAAGAAAAACTGGGGGTGACAGGATAGCAGTCTTCCAATATCTGAGGGGCTGCCACAAAGAAGAGGGAGTCAAGCTATTCTCCAAAGCACCTTAAGGCAGGACAAGAAGCAACGGATGGAAACTAATCAAGGAGAGAAGCAACCTAGAACTAAGGAGAAACTTCCTAACAGTGAGAACAATTAATCACTGGAACGGCTTGCCTCCAGAAGTTGTGAATGCTCCAACACTGGAAGTTTTTTAAAAGATATTGGACAACCATTCGTCTGAAATGGTATAGGGCATGGGTGTCAAAATCAATTTTTTTGGGGGGGGGGAGTTAAGGAGGGCATGGCTGACTGGGTGGGTGTCGCCAACTGGGTGGGCATGGCCAGATTGACGCCACTCCCCAAACTGCTGATATGTTTCCTCTTCGCACTGGCTAGACCGGGCCGAAGCGTCGCGGTCCGGCCCCTTACATTTTCCAGAATGGCCCCGCGGGCTGGATCTGACCACCCGCGGGCCTTGTGTTTGACATCCCTGGTATAGGGTCTCCTGCTTGAGCAGGGGGTTGGCCTAGAAGACCTCCAAGGTCTCTTCCAACTCTGTTATTCTATGTTCTCTAATTAGCTGGATATATTAACATAAATTATGATAAATTGTGGGTGCTCCATCACTGGAGGTTTTTAAGAAGAGATCGGACAGCCACTTGTCTGGAATGGTATAGGGCAGCGGTTCTCAACCTGTGGGTCGCGACCCCTTTGGGGGGGTCGAACGACCTTTTCACAGGGGTCGCCACGTGCGCTAGCCCGCCATCTTGGAAATGCTCCCAGTTCGGCCGTGCCTGCGGGTCGCCGGACAGCCGGTAGCCACGGAAGCGGGAGACTTCGCCCACCCGCCCGGACGCCGCCATTTGGGTTCTTTTACCCTCTGCGCATGCGCAGAACACTTTGCGCATGCGCAGAGGGTAAAAGAACCCAAATGGCGGCATCCGGGCGGGTGGCTGTCCGGCGACCCGCAGGCACGGCCGAACTGGGAGCATTTCACCCCTGGTGCCACGCCCCCTTTGTCACCTCATCGGGGGCAGGGAGGAGGTAGGGTGGTGGCAGGAGGGGTCACGGGGGGTCGCGGCATTAGAAAGGTTGAGAACCACTGGTATAGGGTCTCCTACTTGAGCAGGGGGTTAGACTAGAAGACCTCCAAGGTCCTTCCACTATTCTGTTATTCTCTGCCATTGATGCCCAAGTCAGAAGAATATCCATTTCACTCACCGTCCCAGGGTCAAACTGGAAGCTGATAAGGAGCAAGATCTGAGCCACCAAGACAGCAAAGGATAGATTGGCATGGATGTGATAACGTTGGTTGTGGATGGTACTGACAGAGCTGGGGGAGAAAAGGCACATCTATTAGTACTCTGAAAATTAAAATATTGGGTTGGGGAGTTCTGGGAGTGCTTTGAAAATTAAAATATTTCAGTAGAGTACTGGGAGTTGAAGTCCACCCATCTTAAAGTTGCCAAGGTAGAGAAACACTGGTCTACAGAAACAACGGAGAATCTGTTGTCATCCACCTGAGAGGGCCACCAAGATGAGTTCCATTCTACATATCCAAGTGCCCATCACTTCTACATCAGAAGCCATGACATCTCTCTGTCTCTCTCTGTCTCTCTCTAACCTCTTAATTGGCTTAGCCCTCCAGTTAGGAAGGCAAGGTCACAAAATTAGGTTTTAATTGGGGTAGTATTTTCCTGAGGCCAACCCTTCTTGGCACCCATGCAATGAACTTTTGCAATACTAACTAGATTTCGCTGCTTTTTAAAGTCTTTTGATAGACACAGCCTCCCTGCAGGCTCACACAACGTTCCTGACGTTCAGCAAAGTTGGGGGGGGGGAAACGGGTGCATCTCCCCTCCTTTCCCGAAGTGCCTCTGGATTTAATAACACTAATTAAAACCAAATGACAATGCCGCAAGGTTGTTGTGTTCCACATAAGGGAAGTAGAATAAATTCCTAGAATTTGCACTCGCCCCCCAATGAGGGAAGGGAGGAGAGGAAATATGAATATTTCCCCATTCATTTGGGGGTTTTCACCCTAATCTGAGAGGTTCTGATGCTTTCCGAGCTCTGAGAGCACCAAGGACCCCGCATTTCAACCCTGAGCTACAAATTATTCTCCTTTATTGGTATCCCCCTAATCTTCTGGGCTTTCAATCAGCACACATCTCTTTGAAGAATCAGCCCAAGTGGTTTCATGTTAATATGTTTGGGTCTGATCCCCTTCAGATGCGTCAGCATGAGTAACTCACTGGACGCAAATGAGGCTCAAATTAAGTGAGCAAGATCGATCGAGAAGGCCATTTGCATATTCAGTCCAAATCTGGCACTTCGTAAATACCTCATTGTCGCATTCTCTACCTTGAAGTGATTTCGCTATATATATGGAAATAAGAAAAACGTATTATTAGCCTCCCCAAAGCACAGTTAAATTGGCATTCTGGAAGACTAAACAAATATTTCTCAGTGAACCATCTAGCTGAGGATAACCATAAGCCTTGCTATTTGCTATGTTTGGGTGAATTAAGCAAAATCTCCTTGGAAGGGCCCCCAGGTCATTTGAATAAAGGATCCTGTCTGATCCATGGATCCAACACAGGGGTGGGATTCAGCCGGTTTGGACCAGTTCGGGCAAAGCGGATGTTAATTTTAATCTGGTTCGCTGAACCGGTTGTTCAAAGGACTGGATGACCCCGCCCACCCCACCCCGCATCTCCCACCCCTCCCAGGAGTCTCCACGCGGCCCGTTTTGGATGCCAGGTAAGTGCAGGGTACGCGCAGAGGCTCTGGGAGGGCGAAAAATGGGCCTACCGGAAGTACTGGAAGTCCGAAAACGGGCCTGTTTCCGGCCTCCGGAGGGCCTCCGGAGCCCGGGGGAGGCCATTTTTGCCCTCCTGGAGGCTCAAGGAAAGCCTCCAGAGCCTGGGGAGGGTGAAAATGCCCCCCACCCCCGCCATGGTGCAGGAAGCCGAGTAGGCCGCGTCCCCATGGCCACGCCCACCCAGCAACCGGGCAGCGAACCGGTTGCTAAAAATTTTCAATCCCACCCCTGATCCAACACCATTGACGAGATAGATGGGATTGGGTTCAGATGAAATGCTCAACAGGGTGGCCTTCCATTCAGATTTCTGAATGAAAGCATAAGGAGATGTTTCTGCACCCCAGAAAGATCATTATCTGGGTTGGTTTGGAAGCATCTGATTTGTTCATTCTGCCAAACTGACTTCAGAAATTTAGACCAATTGCCTCCCAGCTGGACCTCTACACTGCATTTCACACAATTGTAAGGTTTGCTGGGACATCATGCAAAACAGAGATCTCCATTGAGGTTGCCGAGTAATTCTTGTTGATTGAAGCCCAATTGATCAAGACAACATGCCTACTGGACATTCCCATGAAGAGCTGACACCTCTTTCTTCAAACTGGGGGCCTCTGAATGAATTGAGACCGCAGCTCTGGAATTGCCTGTTAGCCTAGCCAGGTTGAGACACCTTGATGGATCTTCCAGTCATTATAATCCCCAAACATCTGCAAATTATTCTTCTTATCTGCCTACTCACCAAAGCTCTTTGGGCCATCCCTTTGAAGGACATCCGGTATGGAAGGCTAAGTTGCACCCCACCTTTGATCCATACCACTAGAGGAAAACATAGCCTTCCTCCCGATAAACCCACAACTCTAAGGTTTTGCGATGCTTCCAATTCAGTTCTGCTCCATAACTTATTATTATCATTACTTATTAAATTTGTAAAGATGTTTTGGAGGGTGCATGTGAAACGATTCTGAGAAAAGAGGTGCAGGAGAAGGAGTGGCAGAACCTGAGGGCGGTGTCAAGAGAGGGATCAGCCTAGAATCCCTACGTAGTCACAAGTGAACTAAGTCCAACCTCCCTTGAATTCTGTTGACCCTTTATCTAACTCCGAGCAGGTTCTAATTCTTAGTTGAAAAGATTCCTGTGCCTAGGCTTTTAGCAATGAATCAATTTAACTATTCCTTCATGTGTGAACCTGGTTTTTTGTGCCTGACAAGATGGGTTTCTCTAAAGAACCACACACAGGTGCTTAATTTGTCTCTCCTGCAAAGCATCCTTTTTTGCAGTCAAATCCAAAGCATGGCACAACAATCTACAATAACATTTTTATCTTACTTCTGCCAATCACATACCCTCCTATTCATCTCACCACTGGTCCCTTCCTCATTTCAACATCTTGGGGGGGGGGTGTCAAAGAAATTTCTGCTATCTTCTCCAACAGGGTCACTCAAGATCAGGGGTGGGTTCTAACTTACCTCGCTGCCGGTTCGCTTCCTCCCGCGTCGCGTGGGCGCGCATCATGGGCGCGCGCATGCGCAGTGCCAAAAAAATCCAAAAAAAATAATTTAAAAAAAAAGCCAAAAACAAGATGGTGACCGCATGCACAGTGCTGGAAACTTGGCTTCTGCACATGCTCAGAAGAAATTTTTTAAAAAATAATTAAAAAAATTCGAAAAATAATTTGAAAAAAAATCGGAAAAAAAAAAAGATGGCGGCCCCCACGGACCAGCACCGACCGATCCAGTTCGGTGACATCATCGTGACATCACCAGCAGGCTGCTACCAGTTTGGGAGAACCGGTCCGAACCGGGAGGAACCCACCCCTGCTCAAGATGCTTTAGGACTACAAGTCCCGAGTCTCTCAATTTTGCTGCAAGTTTGGGACCTGTAGTTCTCAGGCTTTTGTGGGAATCCACTATGGGGAATGCCAAGCTTCTGTAAATAGCCTGAGAATAAGTGACAAGGAAATAACCCGCTATGTTTAAAAGCTTCCCACTTCCAAGAAATTAAAGTAATTTACACCAAACTCAATTGAGTGTTACTAATATACGGGCGGCATCTAATGAAGGAGGTTTAAGGAATTAATAACCTTTTTATGAAATGCTCAGCACCTGAAAGCATTCAGTTCAGTGGCCTGAAAATGAAGTTGTGGAGTTTTTTGGGTGGGTTCCCCCCCCCCCACCTCCAACCGACTATCTATATTTCCAGACTGATATTGGCTCAGCGGGAAGAAAAGTTAAAATTACTCACGACAGAATTGCAAACGTGACCAGCGTGATAGTCAAGCAGAAAATGGAAATAGAACATCCTATGTAACTGATAGAAGACAATGCCACCTTGTGTCCGATGGTTAGCTGTGCAAAGAAAGAAAGAACGAGAAATTATATTTAATGATTCTTTACTGTCTCCTAACCGGGTTATTTAAAAAAAAAAAGATACATTCAGCTCACACGTGAAATGTTTTTAAAATTAGAACATTTTCCAGACACTTTTTTTTTTAACCCAAGAACTAGTCCAAGGAACTAAGCACAGCCAATCCATTTGACAGGCGAACATCTCAACCATCTGTTAGCGATCAAAAGTTCACAGTTATGACAAAAACAGGAAAATAAACTTGTCAGGGTTCCAAATAGCATCCAAAACTAAATCAGAGTCCGAGGCAAAGTATTGCTCAAAGTTCCAATTTATTAGTAGAGCCATGCTGGCACAGCTGTGAGAAACCCGAATCTGACGCTACGAGGGTTTCTCCACCCAGTTGAAAGATCAAGCCCCTTGTCCCCACACCCACAAGTTCATCACGTTAGCCAGTCGTCTTCTGCCAGCGTGTCAGTTACTCCCATCAGCTTCTGGGCAGGTGCTGGACAAGGATGGCCTTGAGAATCTAAAGGAATTTGTTATGGCTACAGGTCTACATCCCTCATGCAACAGCCCCTCCCAAATTCCCACAGCAAGAATACATTCTCAAGCGTAAAGTGTGGCAGGCCAAAGTCTCTAATAAGATATGGCTTCGGCCTGACAGGCGGCCTCCCCTCAAGAAAAAAGTGTGTCCTGCAAAAGAGACTTCGAATGAGATGAAGACATTTTCTAGAATCCCTGCAGGTTTTGTTTGGGCTTTATTTAAGTTTAACTGTTCCCTATTTGTAAATTAGACCATGGATTGTTCTTACCAGAGGTCTGTGAATTGATGGGTTCGGCGCCATCAAGTCAACGTTGACTCCTAGCGACCACATAGATAGATTTTATTCCTGGAGGATCTGTCCCCAATTGGTCCTTCAGATCTTCCAACTGTGTGTGAACGTCTGGCTCTCATTTATTTAATGAGAATTACAAGGTTCTGTTTTCATTTTTATCTTGGTTGGAAACTTCTTTGGAAGACAGAAAAAGTGGAAGGGTGGTGGAGATGTGTTTCATGCCTAAGGTGGGATTAGAACTCGCCATCTCCTGGTGATTGGCCCAAAGTCATCCAGCTGTCTTTCATGCCTCAGGCAGGAGTAGAACTCATGGGCTCCTGGTAATTGGCCCAAGTCACGCAGCCTCCTTTCATGTCTAAGGTGGGACTAGAGCATACTGTCTCCTGGTGATTGTCCCGAAATCACCTAGCTGTCTTTCATGTCTCAGGCAGCACTATAATTCATGGTCTCCTGGTGATTGTCCCAAAGTCACCCAGCTATCTTTCGTGCCTCAGGCAGGACTAGAACTCACCGTCTCCTGGTGATTGTCCCGAAATCACTTAGCTGTCTTTCATGTCTCAGGCAGCACTATAATTCATGGTCTCCTGGTGATTGTCCCAAAGTCACCCAGCTGTCTTTCGTGCCTCAGGCAGGACTAGAACTCACCATCTCCTGGTGATTGGCCCAAAGTCACCCAGCTGCCTTTCGTGCCTCAGGCAGGACTAGAACTCACCATCTCCTGGTGATTGGCCCAAAGCCACCCAGCTGTCTTTCGTGCCTCAGGCAGGACTAGAACTCACCGTCTCCTGGTGATTGGCCCAAAGCCACCCAGCTGTCTTTTGTGTCTCAGGTAGGACTAGAACTCACCGTCTCCTGGTGATTGGCCCAAAGTCACCCAGCTGTCTTTCATGTCTCAGGCAGGACTAGAACTCACTGATTGGCCCAAAGCCACCCAGCTGTCTTTCGTGCCTCAGGCAGGACTAGAACTCACTGTCTCCTGGTTTCTAGGCCAGCACCTTAACCACTACACCAAACTGGCTCTACATTTGCACTTCCATGCACTTCAAAGCATCATTTTAGGATCAAATTCCAAGCCCTGCACAACCGTAGCACTAATCTTACAGATGAATGCACTTCTACCGAATCAAAAACCTACAAAGCTGCCTTATTCTGCCTATTTACGGCCCAATTTATACGGTCCCGTTGTGGGGAGAGCTGAATTTGAAAGCAAAGCAAATGTGCTTGAAGTCACTTTTTAATTAATGATGAAATAGGAGAGCATTTATGCAACATGTTATTTCTCTAGGGGAGGGAACCTCGGTTATTATTCTCTGTAATTAGCTGGAGCAGTTTCTCAAAAATGCAGGTGACCACAACACTCCCAGGGATATCGACTAGCTAGTTGCATATCAATACATAAATATGCATTTGCCTGCTCTGCGATGCCCAACAGAAATTCATTGTGTGGCCTCCAGACTTCGTAGCATCACAAAATCAAGGTCTTTGTCTCCGCTTTGTTTAACCTTCCCTGATGCTTTCCTGATTGACTGTTCATTCAAGGTTTTTACTCCCAAAAAAATCTAATTTCTCCTTCAGATGGAAAAATAGCTTCGCCTAGCAAACACACTGCAAATCAAGGGTTGTATCGAAAGGCAGAACGATACCGTAGATGAGATGAAATATCAGGCAGCAAAGATGGAGGAAAGTCAACATTTGTTTAATTGCCCCGCTTCGAGGTACAAGGACGGTATTTGGAAAGGGTTTCTCCAGAATTTATGATTCTGTGTGAAAGATTGGGGGGCAGGAGAAATAAGAGGGAAATATGCAGGTGATCCTTGACTTACGACCACAATTGTGCCCTACATTTCAGTTGCTAAGCGAGACATTTGTTAAGTGACTTTTGACCCCTTTTTACAACCTTTCTTGCCACCGCCGTTAAGTAAATCTCTGCAGTTGTGTAGTAAGTAGAATGGTTATTAAGTGAATCTGGCTTCCCCACTGACTTTGCTCATCGAAAGGTCACAAAAGGGGATCACGTGACTCCGGGACTCTGCAACCGTCATAAATATGAATCAGTTGCCAAGGGTCTGAATTTTGATCACATGATCAAACTGCTTGTAAGTCCCTTTTTTCAGTGTCATTGTAGCTTTGAACCAGGGGTGGGTTCCTCCCGGTTCGGACTGGATCGCCCAAACCGTTAGCGACCCGCTGGTGACGTCATGGATCCGGTTCGGTTGGTGTTGGTCCATGGGCGCTGCCATCTTTTTTTTGGGAATTTTTAGTGACTTTTTTTACTGTTTGGAAGGTTTTTCCTGTTCTGCCGCTTGAAAAAGGGCCCTCCCGCCCGCCCCTGCGTTTAAACTGACCTTTATTCCTTCGCCCGAAGCACAGCTGATCAACTCCTCAGCTGTGTTTCGGGCTGATTGAAGTTACTGAGCATGTGCGGAAGCCAAATTGCCTGAGGGAACGCGCGCACGCGCGCGAGCAGAGGGAGCATGTGTGCGCAAAACATCGCGATGCGAACCGGTGGGGAAGGTAAGTGGAACTCACCCCTGCTTTGAACGGTCACTAAACGAATTGTTGTAAGGCAAGGAATACTTGTAAACCTTCTGGAGAAAGGCATGATCCGTGGGAATTTAAAATGTATTCTCTTCTTCATTTTTGGTCCTTTTTGGTCCATTTTTGGTCCATTTTGAGTTCTGCATTTCTTCCAACACATGAGCAAACGTGATAAATTCCTTTGTAAGGGAGTCAATGTATTTTCCAAAGCACCAGAGGGCAGGACAAGAAAAAATGGATGGAAACTAAGAGAAGCAACCTGGAATTAAGGAGAAACTTCCTAACAGTGAGGACAATCACCCAGTAGAACAGAAGTTGCCTTCAGAAGTTGTGGGTGCTTCATCACTGGAGGTTTTTAAGAAGAGACTGGACAGCCATTTGTCTGGAATGGTCTAGGGTCTCCTGCTTGACAGAGGGTTGGACTAGAAGACCTCCAAGGTCCCTTCCATCTCTATTCTGATTGAAAGCATTTTTTGAAAGACAAGGCCATGTGTGATGGGGACACCATTGCCAAACAAACAACATAGGAGCCATTTAAGTCTCACCCCATGCCGATTTATCACGAAGCTAATAGGGCCAATGCCGATATGGAATCTGAACACCATATGGCCATGAAATCTTCCAACATCGATATATTTAGTCTTCCAAAATAAGAACTGCCATTCCAAGGGATTTGCTCTGTGGCCAACGCGAAGACGTGATGCTAAAATCTTCCATATGCTTCGTTTTTGACTCCCCGTTGAAATCTCTGCCTTGAAATATGGCCATTGGCTGCCTCTGTAAATAAGTCAATATCCACTAAAGGCGCGATTAGGATTATTTATTTATTACGTCTGCTCTTTATGGAGGTATCCCAAAGAAAGTTTATGTCCAAATTAATTTATGTATCACATAAACGAGAAATTATATTAGTGGTGATGTGCGAAGCTTGCAAACTCAGCATCCCTACAAGTTATTTTATCAAGGACTTAATAGGCAGAATAATTCAGATCCAGGGGGGAAATGTATGTGTTGCTTAGCCGGAATATTTGCAGCTCAGAATTGAACTGGGTGTCCTTGATAACTTGGTTGTTTTCTTGCAGATGTTGTGATAGAATAGAATAGAATAGAATAGAATAGAATAGAATAGAATAGAATAGAATAGAATAGAATAGAATAGAATAGAATAGAATAGAATAGAATAGAATAGAATAGAATAGAATAGAATAGAATAGAATAGAATTCCTTATTGGCCAAGTATGATTGGACACACAAGGAATTTGTCTTGGTGCATATGCTCTCAGTGTACATAAAAGAAAAGATACCCAACTAGGTATCATCATAATTGTATGATGAATGGCTAAGGGAAGTAGGCATGAAGACAAGGCTTAGGGGTGATATGATAGCTGTCTTCCAAAACTTGAAGGGCCATCACAGGTAAGAGGGGATGGATTTATTCTCCAAACTACCTGAGGGTAGGACAAGAAGCAATGGGTGGAAGTTTGTCGGAGGGAGATCCAATCTAGAACTAAGGAGAAATTTCCTGACAGTAAGAACAATTAAGCAATGGAACAGCTTGCCTCCTAGAGTTGGAGGTGCTCCATCACTGGAGGTTTTCGAGAAAAGATTGGACAACCATTTGTCTGGGATGGTATAAAGCTGCTACCTTGGGCAGGGGGTTGGATTAGAAGACCTCCAAGCAGAGGTGGGTTGCTGCTGGTTCGGACCGGTTCATTTACCGCTGCTCGCCGAACCAGCAGCAAAGACTGGTGGTCCCCCCCCCCCGAACTGGTTCCCCAGTCATCGCGGCTTGAAAAATAACCCTCTGCGCATGCACAAAGTCTTCTGTGCATGCGCAGAGGGTCATTTCTGGGTGTTTTGCGTGATGCAATGGGGGGGGCGTGCTTGCTTCGCGCGCACGCACACACACACAAAACGCACACTTCCGTCACGATCAGAACCGGTAGGGAAGGTAAGTAGAACCCACCCCTGCCTCCAAGGTTCCTTCCAGCCCCATGATTCTATGATCAGCACTAGAAGGGAAGTGGGTTTGCTTGAAGCCCTGAAGATGTTACCTAGTTGGGTGGGTGATGAAATGTCTACAAGAAAGGAACCAAGCTCAGAGAGCACCAAGGACCCCACAAGTGAAGTATGTTGGGTGAATGCAACTGAGTTTTGGCCACCAAAACGCAGCATCATTTAACATGTGATGTAGCTTTGGTAGGAGATGGTCTTCTTGGTCCTTCAGCTTCATCTAATATTCCTGTTGCAGAAGACTTCAGAGCCATTGGGGATAATGCAGACGATTATAAAGCAGAGGTTGGAAACCTTCCAGTTCTGAAATCTTTGACTCTCCTTTCCCCTCACTTTTTTCAGTTCCCAAATCTCCTATTAATCTTGTTGTTGAATTCCACCGGTTTATAAATGCCAAAGTTTGCTGGCACCATTGTGTGCCTGCTTCCCCCCCCCCCCTAGCAAACTACATGATAAAATGGTTGGGTAAACCCTAGAATAAACTTAATCCATTAAACGAGAAACAAACGAAAGCCAGATTAATTCTGCCAAGAAACAGGGGGGGGGGGGCGGAAAATAAACTACAGTCCTAACCCAAAATTTATTGCACCTCGGGCCAAATAGAAGTTTTGCCAGAATGGGAAGTTTATTTCATGTTTTCCCTATATAAAGTTTATAGATCTTTATCACTTCTAAGCCATCCGTCCTTAGAAAATCTAATACCTGTCTCTCCGGGATAGAATTCATGGTGAACCAGGTTTTTTGATGTGGAGTTTGTCTTTGAATTTTTTTCAAAAGTGGAAATCACTTAAAGCAACAGGAATTGGTTTCATTTTTTAATTTCTTTTTGGAAAGAGAGAGAGAGAGAGAGAGAGAGAGAGAGAGAGAGAGAGAGAGAGAGAGAGAGAGAGAGAGAGAGAGAGAGAGAGAGAGAGAGAGATCGCTAAAATGTTCTGCATAACTGCACCAAGTCGTCAAAGTTTCCAAGCCTTTGTGATTGGCACACTCCATGTTTACCAGCTTGGTGTGTGTAGAACTCCAGGCATGCAGTGCAGAATCTGCTTTTCTGGCACAAATATATCCTCCCCCCCCCCCCCGATGGTGAAAAATTCCAGAAAGTGGAAGATAAATTTATCTTGCCTGCAAAGTAAATCAATGACTATAAAATGAACCAGCCACTTGGAGAGAAAGAAGGAGGTGAAATTTGGGTTTATGAAAAAAAAAGGGGGGAGAAAAAGAGGAAAACGAATCTTTGTGAATAAAACAAATTTGAGGAACTGTGCAAATATTGGCAAGGGGTCTCCCTGTATTAGAACAATCTGTGCGGAGAAAACACACACTCAAGGCAAATATTGGAATGCAAAACCGTTTGTGGAGAAAGCCATCCCTTATAAACGCTTGCAGCTTTTTCCGGTTAATCGTAATTGTAAATTGTCGTCTTCTTTTAGCACAGCCAATCGGCACCAAGATCCTTGGCAAGCAAGACGTGGAGATGAATTCCCATTGGCTTAGATGATACAAGGCAGACATGTGATCGTGCCAAGGTTTGTGTCATCGGTCTGATCATTGGATCCAGCCGGATTCATTAGGGCCCTTGCCAAAGGCAAGAATCGTACCACCCAGCGTTGAGTGGGAACAGCCAAGGCTGCATTGTGGGTTGAAGGTTGAGATCTTATCATGGGTCTCTGAGATCCCATGGAACTTCATCCAATCTCCCACTGAGCTGCGATTCTCCTATTGTTTGGCCAAGTTGCGGCTGAAACTGTGGCCTTTTCTTGCGAGAAATCCCAACTAGAGCCGAGGTGGCGCAGTGGTTAGAGTGCAGTACTGCAGGCTACTTCAGCTGACTGCTAGCTGCAGTTCGGCAGTTCAAATCTCACTGGCTCAAGGTTGACTCAGCCTTCCATCCTTCCGAGGTGGGTAAAATGAGGACCCAGATTGTTGGGGGCAATAGGCTGACTCTGTGAACCGCTTAGAGAGGGCTGTAAAGTGCTATTGCTATTGCTAACTTCATAAAAGGAGTCTGAAGAGCCCGACCAAATTTCAGCCATACATAAGGACATTAAAATGCCACATTCATGAAGATGATGTCCAAGATAACAAAAGAGAAACAGAACAGCAGGAGAAATGACATCATTTTTTCCCCTTTGAGGTGGTTTAAAATGGACAGTCCAGAGGGACAGAAAGATGGAAGGAAGCAGTATAGTTCCATTACAACTAATTTCAACATGCACCATGACATCACATGCACAGATAAAAGAGATGGCCCTTGTTGTCTTGTGATGGTGGGACCAGGAATGTCTGCAGATATTCCTTTGGAAACAACCTATCTGGGTCTCCTATGCTGGAGCATTTGTTAGCTTGAATTTCAAGACCAAGAAGTTCTAGTTTTGGGGTTCCACCATCAACATTGTTAGTAGAAGGTCATCCAACAGTTCCACCTCTAAAAGACCACATGACTAGCCACCATTGTTTAGGAAGAGCCCAACTTCCAAGTGTTGATATTAAACTAAGCCCATTGGTAACCTACCAAGATTTTTTTTTAAAAGGAAAGTCTAGATCAGGGGTGTCAAATTCTATTCCATTGAGGGCTGCATCAGGGTTGTGTTTGACCTCAGGGGGCTGGGGTGAGTGTGGCCAGGATGGGCATGGCCAGCTCGACGTCACTCATGTCGGGGGCACCTATGGTAGCCCAAGTGCTCTGCCAATGAAAATGGGCTCCTGAGCTGTTTCCGGCTGCGACGGCCTCCTGCAACCCTCTGCCAGCGAAAACGGAGCTCGGGAGGGCCGCATCTAAGCACCCTGTGGGACGAATCCGGCCCGCGGGCCTTGAGTTTGATACCCCTGGTCTAGGATTATCCAGGACTATTATTTTGCCTACACACCACAGTTACGAATATTTTGGCTTGGCTTACCGTTAGTGGCACCACTTGCATCAAAATGGCAAAGTTGGTGAGATGGTTGCACAGGCAGGTGGAATAATTGAGGTCACCCCCATCACGCACACAGCCTTGGTTGGACCAGACACCACTTCCGTTTCTGCAAAAGATGGACATACAGTGGTACCTTGGTACTGAACGGCTTTGAAACTTATCCAATTTGATACTCAACATATTTTGATGTGAAAATGTTGTCCCGGTACTCATCGTTTGATTGGTATTCAAATGTCTATGGAGATTTTCAGTCATCCAGGTCATGGTTGTCCCAAAGGTGCTTTTTTTCAAGAGGAAACTGGACTTTCTGGTTTTTCTTTGAAGACGTTTTACTTCTCATCCAAGAAAGCTTCTTCAGCTCCCACCATCCAATCAGAGCTGAAGAAACTTTTTGGATGAGAAGCAAAACGTCTTCAAAGAAAAACCAGAAAGTCCAGTTGCTTCTTGAAAAAAGCACCTTTGGGACATTCAAAACACAAATTAGAACTTCTAGATGTTGGCTACTTTGTGTGACTCACTACATTATTCCTTTTGGGAAAAATTTGTCATCGTTTTTGGTGCTCATCACACCTCCCGGAACCAATTAATGATGAGCGTCAAAGTACAACTGTCCCTTTTTTCTGCCCAAATTATTTATTTAACAATGTTTTTAGGCCGAACACTTCTAAAGAATGTTGCATAATGTGAAACCAATAATGAATTATGGAGTGGGGCAAGGAGAAGGCAGAGAGGGCTCCATAAAACCACACAGCATCCTTCTGATTGCTTCCTATTTCGGCTAAATAAGAAACCCCACTCACCCAACCGTATTCCATAATTTTCTGAAAAGAGAGGGGGGGGGAACACCATTTCCTGGGTGTTACAGTGGGAATGGTGCTGGAACCAAAGATTAAAAACTCAGGTTCTAAATTGTCCTGGTTGATTTTGCATTCAGATGCATTAAGATGTTTAGAAATCTCTGGAGCAGCAGACCAAACACCAAAGTTGAAGAACACAGAAACTGTTGAGTAAGATCCAAAAACTGAGATTTCCTGATTCCCATCCTAGTCTCTTAAAAACTGCACTAACCATCACCAGGTCTTCAGTTCATCCCAGATCATCCCAGCCCCATCTTCCAGGGGTGGGGACGTTCCTCCCAGCTACCCCATCCAATAAAAATAATGTCTTCTTCTGGTTTGGAAATCAGGAGCTCAAACTTGTCTCTTCAGCCACATCTATTGGGCTTCGTAAGATTTGTAAGATGTTGTAAGTATGAGAACTTAAGGGACGGTGCCAGTCCAAAAATGCCATATGGTTGGCCTGCATCACACAAGTATTCCAGTGGTTTTCCTTTTTGCCAGATGTGAGGGTTGGTTTGCTTTTTTAAAAAAACACACAATAATAATAATACCGCTCCCCCCAGACTTGAGTTACTAATGGCCTAGTCCCCTGTTTTAGCTTTGCTGCCGAGAAGAATCATGGTTTCATTTATTCTGAGTTTTTTTTCCTGTGAATCCAGCAGGCAGGGGTGAGCAGGTGACATGGTTGGATGCACCTTGCAACAAATAAGTCTTATACCAGGATGGCACTCACCTGTAATCCAGAAAGGCACAATACAGTCTCACTTGATTACTTTGGTTCGTGGCTTGACTGTACTGGAGGGGCGTCTAGAAAGGAAGAGAGATTTGATCAATGCCTCAGCGGGGGGGGGGGGGAGAGAAATGTTCTTTTGTGTTTTCACGGTTACAATCCCAAAAGAGGTCCCCATCTTTGCAAAAGGGGGTGAGATAAAACTTCAGGTTGGGAGAAAATGAAGGTGGGAGAAAACACACCAAGAGCTCGGCTATTCTAGGCAGAGGCCATTTGGAGTTTGGGTCTTTTAAATCTGGATTGGAATTCTTTGGCTATGCAGCTGATATTTCTTTTGCTGAATTATTGTGGCAATTCTTCCTTCCTACTTTCCTTCCCTCCCTCTCTCCCTCCTTCCCTCTCACCCTCTCAATGCCCTTCCTTCCTTCCTTCCTTCCTTCCTTCCTTCCTTCCTTCCTTCCTTCCTTCCTTTCTTTCTTCCTCCCTCCCTTCTTATTTAATTTAATTTAATTTTATTTAATTTTATTTTTTATTAGTTTGTCAAACATGTACAAGATAGCAGGTATGAATATAAACATGGACATGAACGAAGGAAATGAATACAAATAAATGGGGACAGTAGGACAGGGACAGTAGGCAC
>QLTV01003660.1:1362118-1387229 GCA_003457575.1 Thermophis baileyi
CTTCCTTCCTTCCTTCCTTCCTTCCTTCCTTCCTTCCTTCCTTCCTTCCTTCCTTCCTTCCTTCCTTATCTTGAACATCACCAAATGACAACATCAGCCTATCCCAGGTCCTTGGTGGTGGACAAAAATGCCAAATCCAGCCTGAACATCTGGCTGACAGTGTGTCCAACCATAATAAATTCTTCTATAACCCTCCTACAACCCTCCTGTGAGCTTAGATGGCAGACTCGACAGAGAAGCCCATCTCTGTGAAGACTGAGACTGAAGAAAATTATGGCAGAAGATTAGAAATTTAAAAAAAAACCAAAAAAAAAAAAACCACCCAGGTATCATATTCTCGTGGTAGCGATCCAAATCATATTAAATATCTACCAGGGATGAAAACAATTAGAAGAATTCCTGGAATTAAGAAATCACGCAGTAATTCTAACCACCAGGGTGGGTGTCTGTATGTCTTTTAAGCCATTTGGGAGAGGCAACTCACAATAATTACAGGCTTGCATAACTTTTGCCTGCTACATCACTCTTTATTTATTTTTTAAAAGCCTGGGAAGAAAAAAAAAAAACAACAACACGCCAGGATCAGGTGGGGTGGCCTGTTCTTCATTCCGCAACTGAGTAAAATGTTTTTGCAAAGTTACAAGAGCAGCTGCATTTTTTTTTAACCCCTCCAAATAAAAGTTTTTGGCAGGCAGTGCAAGAGCCCAATCTTTCCACATGAAAATTACAAGCACTCCGGTCCAATTTTGCAGCAGTAAAAGCATCTCCGAGCAATTTAACCCTTGCCATTGCTGGAAGTTAAAACCCACCCCTCTCCTAGAAAATGAAATATTTTAGGAAATATTAAAAAGGCAGAATATTTCCCCTAAAAGAGAAGTAGAAACTCAGAGAGGCAGAAACTCAGCCCCCCCCCCACCTTTGTCAATGGGCCATTAAGGCCTGGGCCAGTCTATTCTACATAACAAAGATAGGATTAGCCCTCTGCCCATCTCACCATATGGCACCTGGGAAGATTACATCAGCCAGCACGGTTCAACAGACAGCCTACAAAGTTAGCTAAGACCCTCACCCCCTGGGAGTCTGACAACCAATCAGGATACATTTCTTACACAGGAACAGGAAACTAAGGTGGGGCCCAACAGAGCAGAGGAGGGTTCCTCCCGGTTCGGACTGGTTCGCCCGAACCGGTAGCAACCTACTGGTGATGTCACGGTGACATCACGGAGCCGGTTCAGTCGGTGCCGGTCCGTGGGCGCCGCCATCTTTTTTGGGGAAATTTTTTTTGCGGGGGTTATAATTTTTTTTTCTTCTGTGCATGCGCAGAAGCCGAGTTTCCAGCACTGCGCATGCGTCGCCATCTTGTTTTTGGCTTTTTTTTTTTAAAAAAATTTTTGGCACTGCCCATGCGCGCGTGCGCAAAGCACGCGTGCGCCCACGAGGTACAGCCACGCGGCGCAGGAGGAAGCGAACCGGCAGCGAGGTAAGTTAGAACCCACCCCTGCAACAGACGGTATAAAATTCAGGCACTTTCAGCATCTCGCCTTTTTTTTTCCTTCTTCACCCAACATCTTGAAGCATGTGATCGCCTTTTCTGTTCAGGAACTCAAGCCATGTCCTCCTGTCCACCATTAAACCATCTTTCCCAGCAGTCTCCATGTTTCCAGTGTCTTTCCCCACTTGGAACTGAACCCAGATGGATGTTTCTTCCAACACCGTGTTGGAAGGCAGGGCAGGGAACGGAGCAGGTGGGGAAAGGGCACACAGGTACATCACTAGACACTATTGCTGCCTGAAAAGTTGCTGGGAGAAAGTCTACAGCTGTTTTGAAATTTAAGGACATATTCTATAGACTCCATTTCAATTCAACCAATATGCAAGAGTTGAAATCTTCCAGTCTTCTGCTGAAGTGACATTTGGGTCAATTTCACACACACACACACACACACACACACACACACACACACACACACACACACACACACACACACAGAGAGAGAGAGAGAGAGAGAGAGAGAGAGGGATGGGCTGCTGGGGGTTCGCAGGGGTTCAGGAGAACCACTAGCTTAGATTCTGTGCAGTTTGGAGAAACCCCAAATCCCACTCCTGGCTGGCCCCGCCCCGCCCCGCCCACCCCTCCCCTCCCCTCCTAGGAGTCCCCACGAGGCCCATTTTGGATGCAGGTAAGTGCAGGGCGTGCGCAGAGGCTCAGGGAGGGCGAAAAACGGGCCTACCGGAAGTTCGGGAAGGCCGGAAATGGGCCCGTTTCCAGCCTCCAGAGGGCCTCCGGAGTCTGTGGAGGCCGTTTTCACCCTCCTGGAGGCTCAAGGAAAGCCTCCGGAGCCCGGGGAGGAAAAAAACACCCACCCACCCCATCGTGGTACAGGAGGCGGACTAGGCCACACCCACCATGGCCACGCCCACCCAGCAACCGGGCAGAGAACCCCTTGCTAAAATTTTTGAAGCCCACCCCTGCACACACACCCTTCAATCAGAATAGAGCTGGAAGGAAACTTCTATCTAGTCCAACCTCTTGTTTCTAAGAAGCCATTGGCTTCTTTTTTTTAATATGGTATCATCCTCTACTTATGACCACAATTTCAATTTTTGAGCAAGGCAATTGTTGAGTAAGGTCTGATTTTATGACCTTTTTTGCCACCGTTATTTTGATCAGAGGAATCAGAATTAGCAACCAACCAAACAATCAATCACAATAGAGCTGGAAGGAAGCTTGGAGGTCTTCCAGTCCAACCCCCTGCTTAAGCAGGAGACCCTATACCATTCCAGACAAGTGGCTGTCCAGTCTCTTCTTAAAAACCTCCAGTGATGAAGCACCTACAACTTCTGAAGGCAAACTGTTCCACTGGTTAATTGTCCTCACTGTTAGGAAGTTTCTCCTTAATTCCAGGTTGCTTCCTTAATTCCAGGTTGCTATCTGTGGGGCGCGATTTAATGCGAGCCTACTCATAAGGAACCCATTAATTTTGACGGCAATGCTTCCTTGGTAGAACTGTCTATTTTTCTAACTGGTCTAGGACCGTTTATGAAGATTTTATAACTTGCTAATTGGAACAGAATTTAGATTGTTTTAGACCTGGAACTTATATGATCTTAAAGTGTGCTAAGTCACCTCTGCTATCATCATCATCATCATCATCATCATCAGAAGGGACCTTGGAAGTCTTCTAGTCCAATCCCCTGCACAAGCAGGAGACCTATACCATAGGAGTGGGCTGCTGGGAGTTCGCAGGAGTTTGGGAGAACCTCTAGCTAAGATTCTGTGCAGTTCAGAGAACCCCCAAATCCCACTCCTGGCTGGCCCCGTCTACCCCACCCCTCCCCTTCCAGGAGTCCCCACGTGGCCCGTTTTGGATGCAGGTAAGTGCAGGGTGTGTGCAGAGGCTTGGGGAGGGCAAAAAACGGGCCTACCGGAAGTTTGGGAAGGCCGGAAATGGGCCCGTTTCCAGCCTCCAGAGGGCCTCCGGAGCCAGGGCAGGCTGTTTTCGCCCTCCCAGAGGCTCGAGGAAAGCCTCCAGAGCCCGCGGAGGGCAAAAACACACACTCCCTGCCGTGGTGCAGGAGGCTGACTAGGCCACGCCCACCTTAGCCACGCCCACCCAGCAACCGGGCAGAGAACCCCTTGCTAAAAATTTCGCAGCCCACCCCTGCTATACCATTTCAGACAAATGGCTCCCCATCTCTTCTTAAAAGCCTCCAGTGATGGAGCACTTCTGGTTGTTCCACTGGTTAATTGTCCTCACTGTTAGGAAGTTTCTCCTTAGTTCCAGGTTGCTTCTCTCCTCGATTAGTTTCCATCCATTGTTTCTTGTCTTGCCTTCTGGTGCTTTGGAAAATAAGTTGATCCCCTCTTCTTTGTGGCAGCCCCTCAAATACTGGAATACTGCTATCATGTCACCCCTAGTCTTTCTTTTCTCTAGACTGGCCATACCCAATTCCTGCAACCGTTCTTCATAGCAAATCATAGTGTATCACAGTTTGGCCCAAGCGTTTGCAAACTTGGCTCTTATGATTTCACGGTTTCACCCAAACTTGAAAACACTACGATTTCCTAGCAACTCTGGGGCCCCACCAACTTTTCCTGCATTGCATCATGAGAATCGAAGACTCAAATTGTGAACCAGCCAGCAGATGGACTCAAAGAGGTTTGTTTTAAGGTGGAAAGATCATGGGTTGTTTTTTTTTTTAAGTTTGTCTTAAAAGACGCTGCCAAATTCTTTTTCATTTTGAGTTACTCTAGGTCAGTGTTTCTCATACTTGGCAGTGTTGAGATGTGTGGACTTCAATTCCCAAAATTCCCCAATCAGGCTATATGGGGAATTCTGGGAGCTGAAGTCTAGACATCTTAAGATTGCCAAGTTTGAGAAACATCGATCTAGGGTAAAATGGCTCTCTCTACTCCACTGACCATAGCTTTATAAACACATCCTCTCCAGCAGCCTATGCTCAGATAAGCAGGGATTAACACCAGACAAACAGTCAGGCAGAAAACAGTCCTAATCAAGGAATCACCAAGGAGAAAAACCACATTGGTGGATCTGGAGAATTCTGGAAATCAACACATTTTAAATTCACCAAGATTGAGAAATACTAGCCTAGGGACTCTGCATATAAATAAAGGGATATCAGATATAGTATGTGATAGCAGCATTCCAATATTTGAGGGGCTGACACAAAGAAGAGGGGGTCAATTTATGTTCTAAAGCACCAGAAGGCAGGACAAGAAACAATGGATGGAAACTAAACAAGGAGAGAAGCAACCTGGAACTAAGGAGAAACTTCCTAACAGTGAGGACAATTAACCAGTGGAACAACCAGAAGTGCTCCATCACTGGAGGCTTTTAAGAAGAGATGGGGAGCCATTTTGTCTGAAATGGTATAGCAGGGGTGGGCTTCAAAAATTTTAGCAAGGGGTTCTCTGCCCGGTTGCTGGGTGGGCGTGGCTAAGGTGGGCGTGGCCTAGTCAGCCTCCTGCACCATGGTGGGGAGTGTGTGTTTTTGCTCTCCCTGGGCTCTGGAGGCTTTCCTCGAGCCTCCAGGAGGGCGAAAATGGCCTGCCCAGGCACCGGAGGCCCTCTGGAGGCCGGAAACGGGCCCATTTCTGGCCTTTCCGAACTTCTGGTAGGCCCGTTTTTCACCCTCTCCGAGCCTCTGTGCACGCCCTGCACTTACCTGCATCCAAAATGGGCCTCGTGGGGACTCCTAGGAGGGGTGGGGTGGGGTGGGTGGGGCCAGCCAGGAGTGGGATTTGGGGGTTCTCTGAACTGCACAGAATCTTAGCTAGAGGTTCTCCCAAACTCCTGCGAACTCCCAGCAGCCCACTCCTGTGGTATAGGTCTCCTGCTTGTGCAGGGGATTGGACTAGAAGACTTCCAAGGTCCCTTCTGATGATGATGATGATGATGATGATGATGATGATGATGATGATAGCAGAGGTGACTTAGCACACTTTAAGATCATATAAGTTCCAGGTCTAAAACAATCTAAATTCTGTTCCAATTAGCAAGTTATAAAATCTTCATAAACGGTCCTAGACCAGTTAGAAAAATAGACAGTTCTACCAAGGAAGCATTGCCATCAAAATTAATGGGTTCCTTATGAGTAGACTCACATTAAATCGCGCCCCACAGATATAGAACTGGGACAAGAAAAGGTTTATCTTTACAGATTTCTTGCATTAAAAGATTACAGAAGTGTGGTGAAACAATCTGCCAAGGGTCAGAGAGCGATACGCAGCGCTCCAAATGAAAAACATGCCGAGCTTTGAAGGGGAACCTTTTTTTCCAGCTTTTTGTAATCTCGATCCTTCTGGGCAATGCCTACAGAGTGCAACGTCTTGCATATTTCTGGGATGAAGTATTGCCCTATTAGTCTCTTGACCTTTCAACACTCAAGCTCCTCTTCTCTGTTGTTTGCTCAGCCAGTCCCTGGGCTGGGAATGGGTGGGAGAGGCAGTCAGGAGAAGACTTGGTGAGATGAACATGGTGATGGAGGCCAGGAAGCCTTCCAGATGTTGCTCATGGTCTGTACATATTATATTGGGATGTCTCCGTGCCAAGAAACATACAGCCACGTAGAGGCAGAAAAGACTGAAGAATGATAATGGAAGAAGGGGACAGCACTCTGACTTTAACACCAACCCAGGGAGAAGGTATATAAGGCGTTATAAGCAGTGGTGGGTTGCTACCGGTTCGTCCCTGTTCGGGCGAACCGGTAGCGGCGGCGGGAGGCTCCGCCCACCCGCCCAGACGTCATCACGGACGATCTGCGGCACACGCACATCTCCGAACCGGTAGCAAAGGTAAGTGAAACCCATTACTGATTATAACCATGCTGTCAGTTGCCACCTTATGCTTGCTTGTGCTATATGGTAACAGACTGCCATGAACTTTGGGGAGGGGGAATGAAAGGGGGAATGCTTGGGAAAACGAAAGTAAGTGCTGTATCTCCTCCAGACGCTACCTCAAGGTCACCCAGCTGGAAGAAGGAGGGAGCCGCATACCAACCTGCGCTTGGACTGACTGTTATGAAAACATCTTGCCTCAACCTGATTGGTGTTCAGTGGTGGGGTTCAAATTTTTTAACAACCGGTTCTGTGGGCGTGGCGTGGGGGGCATGGCTAGGTGGCCATGTAACCGGGTGGGCATGACTAGGTGGTCATGTGACCGGGTGGGCGTGGCCAGGTGGTCATGTGACTGGGTGGGCGTGGCCAACTCGACGTCACTCACAGCAAGGTGGGCTGATGCTGCAGAGACAGGGCGATCTGGTGCTCTCGGCAACCAATATGCATTTTACAAACCTTTGTAGTGTCCTGCACGCATGTAACTGTGATTTATCACATTTTTGCCACAAACTGGCATTCACTGCCGGCTTTGGGCAAAATTGCCCTATATTGAACAGTGGGTTTATTTATTTATTTTATTTATTTTTAAAATTTGTATGCTGCCCAACTCCCGAAGGACTCTGGGCGGCTCACAGTATATAAAAAAGACAACAATAAAAACATATATATAAAAAACAATTTAAAAATATATCAATATTAAAATAAAACATTCACACAAACATACATGGGCCAATCAGTCAATTATTGGCCCCAGGCCTGCCGGAAAAGCCAGGTCTTAACGGCTTTACGGAAGGCCAGTAAGGTGGGGGTAATACGGATCTCGGGGGAAGTTGGTTCCACAGAGTCGGAGCGGCTACAGAGAAGGCCCTCCCCTGCGGGCCCGCCAGCCGACACTGTCTGGCTGATGGGACCTGAAGAAGTCCGACCCTGTGCGACCTCACTGGTCGTTGGGAGGAGCGTGGCAGAAGGCGGTCACGCAGATAAACTGGTCCTGAGCCATGTAGGGCTTTAAAGGTAACAACCAACACCTTAAATTGTGACCGGAGTGCAATCGGCAGCCAGTGCAGCTCGCGAAGGATGGAACTCATGTGGGTGTACCTTGGCACACCCACGACTGCTCGCGCAGCTGCATTCTGGACTAATTGTAGTCTCCGGACACTCTTCAAGGGTAGCCCCATGTAGAGCGCATTGCAATAGTCAAGCCGTGAGGTGATAAGGGCATGAGTGACCGTGAGCAGAGCCTCCTGATCCAAATAGGGCCACAATTGGTGCACAAGGCGCACCTGTGCAAAGGTCCCCCTGGCCACAGCTGTCAGGTGTTGATCTAACCAACCACTAAGTGTTAATACACGTAATTTCTAATGAGCTATACCTTTCCCAGCAAATGGAGCCAAGGATCATTTCTACTTACAGGCTTACGTAGTGGCAGGTCCGACACGTGGAATACACTGATGGCTTCTCTGTAAATGTTTCTACAAACCTGGGCAGCCAGAGAGGATAACTAAAATGGTACCAGAGGTGTAAGCAATGTGATAAAGCTGAATGACAGGCAAGGCAGAACTTAGTGGCTGAAGGTTGGGGCTAACCTTCCTGAATGCTAAGAATAGTTGAGTGGTGGATTCAGCGATCTAGGGAAATGTTGGATTTCTCTTCAATGAGAGATGTCCAAAGATTGGCTGATCAGTCAACTGTTGGCCCTGTGTCCATATCAGAGGTGAGTTCCTCCCGGTTTGGACCGGTTCGCCCGAACCGGTAGCGACCCGCTGGTGACGTCACAATGACATCACAGATCCGGTTTGGTCGGTGCAGGTCCGTGGGCGCTGCCATCTTTTTTTTAAAAAAAAATTGATTTTTTTTGAATTTTATTTTATTTTTTTTCTTCTGCGCATGCGCAGAAGCCAAGTTTCCGTCACTGCACATGCATCGCCATCTTTTTTTCGGCTTTTTTTGTGGGTTTTGGATTCAGATTTTGGGGGGGGTTCATTTTTCTTGCACTGCGCATGCACACGCGCGCGCCCACACAGCACGGGAGGAAGCGAACCGGCAGCGAGGTAAGTTAGAACCCACCCCTGGTCCATATGGATGCCTGTGTTAACAGAAGTGTGGGTTGACTTCAGAAGCTCTTTCCAATTCTGTGAATTCAGAAAATGGCCTGTTGGAATGCTTTATTCCAGAATCAGAATGACAAGGAAAGACCTTACAATTAAAACCAGCAATAAAAAGACATAGGCGAACAACAAGTAAGGTTCTAATACCACTCTATAAAGCCTTAGTAAGACCACACCTCAAGTACTGCATCCAGTTTTGGTCACCACACTATAAAAAAGATGTTGAGACCATAGAAAGAGTGCAGAGAAGAGCAACCAGGATGATTAGGGGACTGGAGGCTAAAACATACGATGAACGGTTGCAGGAACTGGGCATGGCTAGTCTAGTGAAGAGAAGGACCAGGGGAGACATGATAGCAGTCTTCCAATATTTGAGGGGCTGCCACAGAGAGGAGGGGGTCAAGCTATTTTCCAAAGCACTTGAAGGCCAGACAAGGAATAATGGATGGAAACTGATCAAGGAGAGATTCAACCTAGAAATAAGGAGAAATTTTCTGGCAGTGAGAGCAATCAACCGATGGAACAGAAGTTGCCTTCAGAAGTTGTGGGAGCTTCATCACTGGAAGCTTTCAAGAAGAGACTGGACTGCCATCTGTCAGAAATGGTGTAGCGTCTCCTGCTTGGGTGGGGGTTGGACTAGATAACCTACAAGGTCCCTTCCAACTCTGTTAATCTGCATCTGTAACTCCAAAGCACCATGAAGGACAGCACAAACTGGGATTATTCAATCACTATGGTGTAAACAGGTAAAACTGCCAACCTGTCCTGAACCTATAAAATACAGAGGCAGAGATCTGACCTCCTGACCTCCTGGAAGAGTTTAAGGTGGAAGCAAGGCCAACCGCCCTAATAAAAGTGTGTGACCTGATAGTAGTTTTGTAAATGGGTGGAGAAGAGGCAGATCCATTTCTCTGCTCTTGCCAGCTTCATAAATCAGAAAGGAAGTCAGCTAAGCCAAAGGGTGCGTGGCCATTTCTGAAGCCAACACAACTTGAAGTCATTTAAAGCCCATCTATCAATGTAGTTCCTGAAAGCTTTTATGCTCCTTATTGATCTCGACCACCCCGACCTTTCATGCAAGTGAGAAAATAGAAAGTGGAGCTAAAATTTAGAGAGAAAGTTATTTTCGCTGGCCTCTCATGGGGGGGCGGTGCGTCTCAACAACCGCCAGGAGAAAACAGAGGCATCCATTAGAAGCAACGGGGATGTCCCATGCGTCATTGTCTCATGCAGTTTTGTGTGATGATATCGTGGCACACATGACATCACTTTCTCCACCCCATGGGAAATGCTCATCATCTTCTTTTAATGACCCATAATCCCTTGTGGGGTGGAGTCTGGGCAACTGAACGAAGCTAGCAAAGTGATTAAATGGCCGGATGCCCTTCCTGTCACCAATGCGGAGTTTTGTTCAGCAGATATATTCTCAGTGTGCCCAGAGAGAGAAATATCTGCCTCTACCTAGGATCGAACTCACAGCCTCCTGATTGTGAGGCGAGAGCTCCACCTCTAGACCACTGCACCACTCCATGGGAGATGCTCATGACATGAAGAACTTAGATTCATCCCTATATTTAAGAGATACATAGACTATTATCCACATAACATGTTCAATCCAGTTCTTGAATGGACAGAATTTACAACATGTCCTAGTTGCTGTCAGTGTGAAGAGCCAGGAGCATCCATTGAGTTCAAAGCACAGAAGGGATTATTATTGCTACCTCTACACAACAATCTAGTCAACTAATGGTCAAAGCTAAATTGGCACTAGATAAGGGCCAATGGAATTCACAGGGAGCTGGACTTGGGTCTCTTGTGGTAACACAATGATTCCAAACTGATGACATGTTTAATTCTGCCTTCTAGCTTGCTCTTCTCCTAGATCTGCTTTGCCATGATAATTTAACACAATTCCTGAATGAATTCCTTTTCTTTTCATTACCCAGAATCCCAAATTAATCCAATACTCTAGGGTTCTGAATCCATGAAGACACATAGACAAATAAAAAGAGCCATGCATGGTCAGCAGGATGTTCACACAAGATCTGGGTCCCTGTCTTTTGAAACAGCTTCTCCCCTCCCCAAGATTTAGTTGCCCCCCCCCAACCCTGCCTGTCTTTTGAAAAACATTAAAAAAAAACTGGCTCTTTGCCCAGACACAAGTCAGAAAAGGGACAATGCATTGTTCCCGGCACTTCATTGTCGTGTTTTTATTATTTGTTGCTTAGGTTCTTATTATATGACTTTTGTTGTTGTTTATTGAGGGTACACCACCTCACCCTGAGTTCATGTGCCGAGCAGGCAGCTCGACAAATCGGAGGAATAAATAAACTAAATTCAATTAGGCTTCACCCTGGGCGAACGTACGGCTCAGTAGAGCTATGAGGTTGGCGTTGTGCCAGCGTTGGCTGGCAGAGGCCTCGGTTGATGAAAAGTCATTAGAATGGCCTATGATTCTCTTTGCTCACCCTGTACGTACACACACACACACACACACACACACACACACACAGCCATGTTGTCGTGGTAAGTGTGCATCATGCAGCTGTAGCAAAGAGCTTTTGAATCTGGTCTGCCTTTAATACAGATTAATACAGATACAGTTTAACAGAGTTGGGAGGGACCTTGTAGGTCATCTAGTCCAGACCCCACCCACCCAAGCAGAAGACCCTACATTATATCTGACAGACAGCAGTCCAATCTCTTCTTGAAAGCTTCCAGTGATGAAGCTCCCACAACTTCTGAAGGCAACTTCTGTTCCATCAGTTGATTGCTCTCACTGTCAGAAAATTTCTCCTTATTTCTAGGTTGAATCTCTCCTTGTTCAGTTTCCATCCATTATTCCTTGTCTGGCCTTCAGGTGCTTTGGAAAATAGCTTAACCACCTCCTCTCTGTGGCAGCCCCTCAAATATTGGAAAACTGCTATCATGTCTCCCCTGGTCCTTCTCTTCACTAGACTAGCCATGCCCAGTTCCTGCAACTGTTCCTCGTAGGTTTTAGCCTCCAGTCCCTTCATCATCTTGGTTGCTCTTCTCTGCACTTTTTCTAGAGTCTCAACATCTTTTTTATAGTGTGGTGACCAAAACTAGATGCAGAACGATCCACTCTTCCTTTCTTTCTTTTTTTTAGTCTCTCTACCTCTCACTCTCCATAATCCCAGCTTCTTCAAGCTATCTTAAATACAGGGTGTGGTTGACCCATGGCTGGGCACACCAAGATTTAAATGCAGCTTCCATAACCTTCTGGTTTCCACCACCACTAGCTGCTAACACACGCCACGCTCGTTTTTTTGAAGTGGTTTCTTCAGATGGAAGCTAGGACAACTTTGTGATCTGCGGCCAAGTTTAAAATATCCAACAAGGGATGGCTGGTGAGAGGAATTTCAACAATCAAAGCTGCTGTTACTTCAGAAAAGCAGTAAATTTCTCCCTCTCTTCTCCTCGTTTTCATTGTGAATTAGTTAGTCTGGATTTCAGTAACAGCTATAAGCTGTTTTCGACAAACCACCCACCCCTCCTCGTTCTCCTCGTTCTTTCCAGTACCTTTTAGAACATAGTATAACAGAGTTGAAAGGGACCTTGGAGGGCTTCTAGTCCAACCCCCTGCTTAGGCAGGAAACCCTACACCACTTCAGATAAATGGTTATCCAATCTCTTCTTAAAAACTTCCAGTGTTGGAGCATTTACAGCTTCTGGAGGCAAGTTGTTCCACTGATTAATTGTTCTGTCAGAAGATTTCTCCTTAATTCCAGGTTGCTTCTCTCCTTGATTAGTTTCCACCAGAGGTGGGTTCCTGCCGGTTCGGACTGGCTCTATAGAACCGGTAATGGGAATTTTCCCCCGCTTGCCGAACCGGCAGCGATGGCCGGCGGGACACGCCCCTGAACCGGCTCTCTCGGCGGCGCCGTAGGCGCTGCCCTCTTCTGGTTTGCTTCTGCGCATGCGCAGAAGCTTGGTTTTTAGCATTGTGCATGAGGAAGCGAACCGGCAGCAAGGTAAGTCAGAACCCACCCCTGGTTTCCACCCATTGGTTCTTCTCCTGCCTTCAGGTGCTTTGGAGAATAGCTTGACTCCCTCTTCTTTGTGGCAGCCCCTGAGATATTGGAACACTGCTATCATGTCTCTCCTAGTCCTTCTTTTCATTAAACTAGACATACCCAATTCCAGCAACCCTGCTTTACATATGTTTTAGCCTCCAGCCCCGTAATCATCTTTGTTGCTCTTCTCTGCACTCTTTCTAGAATCTCAACATATATTTTTTTCATGTTGACCAAAATTGGTCACAATATTCTGCTTCTGTGATTTAGAGACTTGGGGGTTGGAAGCAGGAGTGAAATGCTCCCGGTTCGCTCGTACCTGTCAGTCACCGTAGAGCCGGTCGCCAAGGTAGCGCGAGGCACCGCCCAGACACCCGGATGCCGCCCGGATGCCGCCATTTGGGTTCTTTTACCCTCTGCGAATGCACAGAATGCTTTGCGCATGCACAGAGGGTAAAAGAACACAAATGGCAGCGTCCAGGTGGCGTCCGGGTGGCATCCGGGTGGGTGGGCGGCACCTCGTGCTACCTTGGCGACCGGCTCTACGGCGACCGACAGGTACGAGTGAACCAGGAGCATTTCACCCCTGGTTGGAAGGGATTGCTTGTTTGCTTATCTGTTTTGGTAATTCCTCCAAAGTTTAGAGATGAAGTCAGGACAGATGGCATCTCCTCCCACCAATCTTCTTCTGGACCTCTCTTGGTCTCCACAAACTCCCAGGCTCATCCCTCTTGATTTATTGGAGATTATTTTCATTACAAAAATTAGGTGAAAAGCTGAGCAGAAAACCACTGACTCACTCTTATTTCCAAGGAGATCTCATGCTTATAGGTTGGACAGATATTATTAAAAAATGAAAATAATATGTAGCTGAAGGTCAACATTTTCCCTGGAAATATGCCCATCTGCTGGTGGGAAGGATTGCTAAGGTGAGCTGTTTAATTATAGTTTGTTGAATGAAGCGTAATGATCTCTTTGAAGAAGAGGCTACAGATTAGATTACAGATTAATAGAGTTGGAAGGGACCTTGTAGGTCATCTAGTCCAACCCCCCGCTCAAGCAGGAGTCCCTACACCATTTCAGACAAATGGCAGTCCAATCTCCTCTTGAAAGTGTCAAGTGTTGGAGCTCTCACAACCTCCGAAGGCAACTTCTGTTCCACTGGTTGATCGCTCTCACTGTCAGAAAGTTTCTTCTTATCTCCAGGTTGAATCTCTCCTTGGTCAGTTTCCATCCATTATTCCTTGTCTGGCCTTCTGGTGCCTTGGAAAACAGCCTGACCCCCTCCTCTCTGTGGTAGCCCCTCACATTAATACATAAGCCGCCATCTTTGAACCCAGGGTCGCACAAGAGGTTAAGATTTAGAATTAGTGTTTAGGAGCTCAGTTTGTGCGTGCTAAGAAAAAAAGCATGAAAAAGCCAGGAAGAAAACACAGAAGAGGCACCAAAACAAGAGAACAATTTGCATAGTAGAAAGAAATATTTCTAGGAAGGACTTTTGCTCTGTAGTAACCCCAAACTCACAAACCGCTGAATTGAGTCAATATATAAATATCATATATATAAATATCAGAAACAGTGAACAGATTTGGGCTGCAAAGATCCAGATGATATGTAGCCCAAAAAAAAAAAAATGGGACAGAAGGCAATGCCCATCCGTTGCAATTTAGGGCTAACTTGAATGTCTGGATCCTTGCACCCTGAATCTGATACCTCTACGTTAATTGAGTCAGTCAACTAAATCCAGCAGGTCAAAGATCAATTTTAAAAAGACCCCATTGCACAAAGGGTAAAATACCTCCACAGTCGTAGTTGGGTCCTGATGGGATCATCTAAATGCACTCCATTGTCCTGTTAATCTGCCTATTTTTTTCCAAAACTATAGAGATGGGTGGAAAATCTGGGTGAAAAAAGGACCCCATGTTCCCCAAAGTGCTGCTCTTATTTTTGAATGCAGTTAGTCTGCTGCAAACTACTTAACTGTAGGTAACCAAGAGACTTTGGAAAAAGTGCAGAGAAGAGCAACTAAGATGATTAAAGGTCTGGAGACTAAAACATGCAAAGAACAATTGCAGAAATTGGGTATGGCTAGAGAAAAGAAGGACTAGGGGTAACATGATAGTGGTATTCCAGTAATTGAGGAGCTGCTGCCCCAAAGAAGAGGGGGAGTCAACTTATTTTCCAAAGCACCAGAAGGCAGGACAAGAAACAATGGATGGAAACTAACCAAGGAGAGAAGCAACTTGGAATTAAGGAGAAACTTCCTAACAATGAAAACAATTAGCCAGTGGAACAGCTTGTCTTCGGACATGGTGGGCGCTCCATCACTGGAGGTTTTGAAGAAGAGACTAGACAGTCACTTGTCTGAAATGGTAAAGGGTCTGCTGCTTGACCAGGGGGTTGGACTAGAAGGCCTCCAAGGTCCCTTCCAGCTCTATTCTGAATTTGAATTTAAGAAAGGGAACTGACTGATTGAGCAGCTGCCTAGGTTAAATCCAGGATGGTTGACATTATCAAGAAATCTCAAGCTTTTCTAATTCAGGAGAACCTGAACTTTGCATCCACATTTATCCCAGAGAAGATCGGTAACAAATGAGATTCAGGTTTGCAAGCCACCCCGGAGCCCGTAAAGGTCAGTAGACTTTGGAACAATTGCAAGGCACATCATGGGAAAAGAAGAAGTCGTAAATTCTCCATCTGTGAAAGTGTCGGGATGTCTCTTTGTCAGAAGAAAATATTGACAAATCAGTGCAAGTTCAGGGAAAAGCTGAGGAAAGGAAGATGATTGAGGGCTTGGCAGATGCATCAAGTTCAATAAACTTGGCCCGGAGACAAGATGACCCAGTGGGGGAATGGAGAAAAGGAGAAACGTATTTCAAAGGAGGGTCACGAAAGGGAAAATGCAGAAGGCATGGTGGAAAAACAGCTCAGAGGGACACCAGAAGAATGAAGAGAAATGGTCTGGAGAAAGCAGATCTTTTCTCTGGTTTGGGTAGTTTGGGGGGGAAGGAAAGGAGGGGATGTTACTTGACATTTGAAATGCCCCCCCGGCCCCCACCCACCCAGTAAAATCTCTCTATAGAGGGAAGGATCCCATGTTTTCAGGTTGAAGCCACACACTTGGCCCCTGGAGGCCACACACCAAAATTATTGTACTTTTCACTAGAGCATACAAAACATTTGCTAGACCAATTCTTGAATACAGCTCATCTGTCTGGAACCCGCACTACATATCGGACATTAATACAATTGAGAATGTCCAGAGATATTTCATGAGAAGAGTCCTCCACTCCTCTGTTCGCAACAGAATACCTTATGCCACCAGACTTGAAATTTTGGGCTTAGACAATTTAGAACTACGCAGCCTTAGGTCTGACCTAAGCATAGCACATAAAATTATCTGCTACAATGTCCTACCTGTCAATGACTACTTCAGCTTCAACCGCAACAATCAGAGGTGGGTTGCTCCCGGTTCGGACCAGATCTAAAGAACCGGTAGCGGGAATTTTCCCCCGCTCGCCCAACGGGGACCGATGGCCGGCTGGCCACGCCCATGAACCGGGTCTCTCGGCAGCGCCATAGGTGCCGCCATTTTGTTTTTGGCTTCTGTGAATGTGCAGAAGCTGGGTTTTCAGCACTGCGCATGCATGCACACGCGAAGTACATGCACGTGCCCATGCGGCGCGGGATGAAGCGAACCGACGGCAAGGTAAGTTAGAACCCACCCCTGGCAAGAATACACGAGGACAAAATAGATATAAACTTAAAGTGAACCGCTCCAAACTCGATTGCAGAAAATACGACTTCAGCAACAGAGTGGTCAATGCCTGGAATGCACTACCTGACTCTGTGGTTTCTTCCCCAAACCCCCATAACTTTAACCTTAGACTGTCTACTGTCGACCTCACCCCATTCCTAAGAGGTCTGTAAGGGGCGTGCATAAGCGCACCAACGTGCCTATCATCCCTGTCCTAATGTTCCCATGTACTCAAAACCATCTCATGTACACATGTTTATACTTTTACTGTAATCTTATATATGCTTGACAAAAATAAATACATAAAAAATAAAATAAAATAAAATATAACACCTAGGATGCTGACAAAACGTATGGCTGGTTTGATTTCTTGCTATAGTTAATTGAAATCAAATGTAGTCCACAACATTTTTCTCCAGCCATGCATTGACTTACTTTCCCTGTTCCCTACCTCTGATGATGGTTAACTAGTTGGGTCATTAAATGTTTGCAAGAAAACCACCAAGTTCAAGAGAGCAACAAGGACCCCACTCCTCCTCCTCTCAATCCCCACCCCCTTTAGCACTGATGATGTTACCTAGTTAGGTAATGAAATATCTGCAAGAAAACCACCAAGCTCAGAGATCACTAGGGATCCCATGGCCCACCCTCTCCTCCTCCTCCTCCTCCTCCTCCTCCTCCTCCTCTTCCTCCTCCTCCTCTCAAACCCCACCTAGCACTGATGATGTTACCTAGTTAGGTAATGAAATATCTGCAAGAAAACCACCAAGCTCAGAGATCGCTAAGGATCCCATGGCCCTCCCTCTCCTCCTCCTCCTCCTCCTCTTCCTCATCCTCCTCTCAAACCCCACCTAGCACTATGATGTTACCTAGTTAGGTAATGAAATATCTGCAAAAAAACCACCAAGTTCAGAGAGCACCAAGGACCCCACAATCCTCATCCTCCTCCTCCTCCTCCTCCTCCTCCTCCTCCTCCTCCTCCTCCTTTCCTCCTCCTCCCAATCCCCCCTCCCTTCTAACACTGATAATGTTACCTAGTTGGGTAACGAAATATCTGCAAGAAAACCACCAAGCTCAGAGAACACCAAGGACCCCACAGTTCAACCCTGAACTGCAAATATTCTCTTCTATTGGTATTTACTTTCCTTTCAGACACGTTAAAAATAATTTGCAATTTGTGGGTGCTCTTTGGGGGCCACAGTCAAGGTTTCCAGGAGCCCTATGCAGCCCTAAGCCCTGAGGTTTTATATCTATTTACAATGCTGTGGCCTCTTAAAGAAATCACAATTGCCTGAGTTTGTACAACCATTAAGGAACTTAGACTATATGCTTAGACTAATAGGCCATGTGAATGGAACTGTGTCCCAGAAACCCAGTGTTTCACGAATCGTAATCTTGATCTGATTTTATGCAAAAGGTGAGCCCATAGAAAGTGCATAACAGCGGTTGCGTTCACACAATACGATAAACCAAGCCAATGGAAAAACGTGAGGTTGCATTTTGCTCCACATTTCAAGCTTGCTAAGTTTTATCTTTGCCTTCTATCTTCGGTGACCGGCCGGCAATCTGGTTCTTTCTTCCGTTTTATCTCCTAAAATATTCAGGTCAATTTGTATTGTGCTGTGTTTCTTTCTTCTTTTCTCTTTTCCTCCCCCCCCCTCCTCGCAGGACATCATGTGTCCAATCAACAATTGAGGTTCTTGCAATCTGATCCAAGGGATAATTTATTTGCTTTTAGACCACATCGGATTGTGCACAGCACATACTGATCCCTGGAGCATCGAAAAGGCCATTCCGGTCTAAAATTATGGTGGTCTGTAGTAACTCCAAACCCCCAAATCTGTCTCGCTGGAGTTTCAAGAAACCTTTCTTAGATAAACATATATTTTTTTTTCTCCCCCTTTCCTTCTCAAATGAGCTCATTGCAAAGGCTTGTGGGTGGAGGGGGCGTGGGGGTGGTTTGAAAAACAGGCTGGAGATCGTATTCCAATCCTTTCCTTGGCTTTTGGGCCCACCCAATTTTCAACAACTCACATGCTTTGCTAGACCTTAGCTTCGTAGGACCGGTAAGGCTTTTGAATGCAGACAGAGTCGAAAAAGGTCAAGGTCAGGCAATCAATAGCAATGGCCCTTAGACTTATATACCGCTTCATAGTGCTTTCCAGCCCTCTCTAAGCGGTTTACAGAGTCAGCCTCTTGCCCCCAACAATCTGGGTCCTCATTTTACCCACCTCGGAAGGATGAAAGGCTGAGTCAACCTTGAGCCGGTGAGATTTGAACTGCTGAACTGCAGGCAGCCGGCAGTCAGCAGAAGTAGCCTGAAATACTACATTCTAACCACTGCACATGAAGGAAGGAAGGAAGGAAGGAAGGAAGGAAGGAAGGAAGGAAGGAAGGAAAAAAGGAAGAGCTATAGCAATAGCAGTTAGACTTATATACCGCTTCATAGTGCTTTACAGCCCTCTCTAAGCGGTTCACAGAGTCAGCCTCTTGCCCCCAACAATCTGGGTCCTCATTTTACCCACCTCGGAAGGATGGAAGACTGAGTCAATCTTGAGCCGGTGAGATTTGAACCACTGAACTGCAGCTAGCAGTCAGCTGAAGTAGCCTGCAGTGCTGCACTCTAACCACTGCGCCACCTCGGCTCTTGCTCAAAGTGCAAGCCTTCCTACAAATGACGCGATATTATTGTGATTTTATACATTGGTATAGACAGGTAGACCTCGACATACAACAGTTCGTTTAGTGACCGTTTGAAGTTACAATGGCACTGAAAAAAGTGACTTATGACCGTTTTGGACCGCCGCAGCATCCCCATGGTCGCATGATCAAAATTCAGACGCTTGGCAACTGGCTCGTATTTATGACCGTTGCAGTGTCCCAGGGGTCACGTGATCTCCTTTTGCGACCTTCTGACAAGCAAAGTCAATGGGGAAGCCAGATTCACTTAACAGTCGTGTGACTAACTTAACAACGGCAGCGATTCACTTAACAACTGTGCCAAGAAAGGTCGTAAAATAGGGTGAAACTCACTTGACAACCGTCTCACTTAGCAACAGAAAATTTGGACTCAGTTGTGGTCGTAAGTCAAGGACTACCTGTTTAGATAGATAGATAGATAGATAGATAGATAGATAGATAGATAGATAGATAGATAGATAGATAGATAGATAGATAGATAGATAGATAGATAGATAGATAGATAGATAGATAGATAGATAGATAGATAGATAGATAGATAGATAGATAGATAGATAGATGATAGATAGATAGACAGGGAGACAGAGAGGGATATAGACAGATAGATAGATAGATAGATATAGATAGATAGATAGAGATAGAGATAGAGATAGAGATAGAGATGAGAGACAGACAGACGATGATAGATAGATAGATAGACAGACAGACAGACAGACAGACAGACGCAGGCAGGCAGGCATGGGAGGGAGGGAGAGAGGGAGGGAGAGAAAGAGAGAGAGAAATGCAAATGTTAGTCCTTGTTTTGGGTTCATTCCACATGGACTGAAAAGGTGGATCTTGTCCCACTGAAAACGGAGTCTGATGGGGGACATTCTAGCCTTAAAACCAAGACAGGGGTGGACAGCCACCATCAATCCTTTCGATCAAGACAGGATCTCCAGAACAAGGAGACCCTTCAGGCAATCTGCAGCTGCTTAAATCCCTTTTGTCATTTTGCATCTCTCAAAGAATTTGATGTGACCAACGTCTGGTCTGAAAGCAAAGAAGTTTTACATGAACCACAAGTGAGAGTTCTAAAAAATACAACAACAGTGAGGCTTCAGTCCCTCCATTCTTTTGGCTTTTGGAAGGAATGCTGAAGAAGAAAGGAGAGAGAAAAATTGACAGCATAACGAAGGATCCCTTCGGTTGAGCTTCTCATCCCTTCTAAAATTAGCTTTTTTTTTTTTTTTTTCTTTTACATTCACTTTCAAAGGATAATAGCCAAATCAAGGCCATTTTAGGCTCATGCGGCTAGGCTAAAGGGAGATGTTTTCCAGATCCTTGTCCTCCTTCTACAGAGAACTCACAGAGCTTCTAAAACAGGTACTTTTGGCAGGATGAACCTCAAGAAAAATAACTAATAAAGTTATCCACTCCCTGAGGGTGGTTTGTTGTTGTTGTTTTGGATCGCTGTTGCTATTATTCAACGCAGAAATCAAGATGCCCCCAAGAACTTCTCCAGTTCTAAAAACTGTTGAAAAGCTGGAGAGGAAAGCAGAAGCAAAGTTGAAAGAAAATAAACCACCTCTATTTTAATGAAATATGTACTCCTGGGGTTTCCCCCCCCACACCCCATGTTCTAAAAACAGCTTTCCCCAAAAACTCAAAATGATGGGTGTAGAAAGCTGGAATGAAGCTGCTTTCGCAGAAAGTCGCAAGCTGGCCACAGACGTTTTAAATAATTCATGTCTGAATGGAGGATTTTCTGATGTGGTTGCTTTTTCCTTGCTCCTCTGCAAACCTCACGAATCCTTCGGTGTGGTTGGAAGAAGGTTCTGAGTCTACTAGAACTAGACCAACGTTTCATCACAAGTTACCGCTTGCACCGAGCAGACATCTAAAAATATCGCAGTTTGATTTCATGCAGAGAAATGCAAAGAAATTCTCCTTTTGCTCAGCTAGGTAAAACTTCTTTTTAGACCAAACTCAAAACAAAACAGACCAAAAAAAATCTCAGCTTCCCTCCGGGAAACAAAAAAATCGCAATTTCCCACTGGGGACAATTCCCTACAAATTTTTTTTTTTTTGCAAAAGCTGACTTTGATCTACTGTTACTGGTGTGACTTCTAGCAGCATAACAGAGTTGGAAGGGACCCTCGAGGTCTTCTAGTCCAACCCGCTACTCAGGCAGGAGACAATCATTATAATAAACCATCCTGCTTGGAATTTCCTATATTCTTAGATGCTGCCTCAATAATTTTTGGCTAATTCCCCATCCGTTCACTCTGTGATTTGCAATGAAACATAGAATAATAGGATTGGAAGGGACCCTGGAGGTCTTCTAGTCCAACCCCTTGCTCTTCTTAAAAACCTCCAGTGATGGAGCACCCACAACTTCTGGAGGCAAGCTGTTCCACTGATTCATTGTTCTCACTGTCAGGAAATTCCTCCTTAGTTCTAGGTTGGTTCTCTCTTTGATTAGTTTCCATCCATTACTTCGTGTCCTGCCTTCAGGTGCTTTGGAGAATAGGCTGACCCCCTCATCTTTGTGGCAACCCCTCAAATATTGGAACATTGCTATCATATCACCCCTAGTCCTTCTTTTCATTAGACTAAACACACACACACAAACACACAGACACACACATGCAAAATAGGCTCCCCAATTTGGTGGGCTGCAGCAATGAGCTCTTATGAAGTTCTTGAGAAAACGACTCGCAGAGCAACATGGGGGCCAAAGAGAGCAATACAAAAGCATCCTTTGGAACACAAGCCACAACTCTTGGAGAAGTTGTGCTATCTGGGAGGCCGTACAATGCTACAGATGTGTTCCATGTTATAAACAAAGGAACACATTGCCTGGGGGAAGCCTATCTCCTAATGCCAGAATCTGGTGGCCTCCACGCCACTGGTCCCCAAGACATATCTGGCGTAATACATAGCTAATCTCTTTAACCACCTGCTTCCTCGACTCGCTTCCCCTTCTAATCCCTGATCCCTTAAACATTTTGGTGAGACCTGAGCTTCTCTGCGTTTGGGTTGGAAGGAAAAACAAATATTTCTCCTCCCCCCCCCACCCCCTCGAAACACATACATACAACCCGAACAATTTACAGATGGGTTTTCCCCTTTGCTGCCGGTGGGGAAAAATAATCATTGTTGTTTTGCAAAGACGTTCCAGCTGCAGCTGTTTCAATTTAAGGTCGGGAAGCAGACCAACAGATGATGGACACCCTGGTGCATTGGGGGGGGGGAATCTCCACTTTGGAGGGAAGGGTGAGGATGTGGGGGAGGGTTACAAATATTTGATGCCTGCAGAGTCTCCATTAGAGAGAGGAGAGCAAGCCCAAGGCCACCCACTCACCCATCCTGTGTTTGGGAAAGACTTTGTGGTTAGAACGTTCACAGATCTAATTGAGGACATCTTCATCGCTCCAACCTCCAATGGTCCAACCTACACTTCTCGGGCGGAGGGAGTTTGGTAGAAACATCTGATGAGGTTTGGGCTGGGAGTGTCTGGTGTCCAGGCTTGGGACAATATGGAGAGGGAAAAGTGCAGTGGTGCCCACTGAGAAAGACAACAAATCAAAACAACAACAACGAGATGGAGACCACCAACTACCATCAAAACTCCACCATTTTTAACGTGCATTGCGATAGCTGCAAAAAAAAAAAAAAAAAGGACCAGGACTTTTAATGCATGGACCCTGTGATCATTTTGACCCTTTTAAAGACACCCCTGGAAAGTGTATATGGAGATTCTCAGTCCTCCAGGTCAGGGTTGTCCCAAAGGTGCTTTTTTTTCAGAAGGCAACTGGACTTTCTTGTTTTTTCTTTTGAAGACGTTTCACTTCTCATCCAAGAAGCTTCTCCAGCTCTGACAGAATAGTGGGGAATGGAAGGATGTATACTCCTTGCAGACAGCTGGTCATTTGCTCCAGCTCTGACAGAATAGTGGGGAATGGAAGGATTTATACTCCTTGCAGACAGCTGGTCATTTGCATCCTTTTAGAGGGTCGTTGAAGCACTTGGAGGTTTATCCGTGTCCTCAGGGGTCACTTGAGTAGTGCTCCTGGTTCCTGTAGTCTCCAATTTCTTTCCTCTGGAAATCCATTCCTACTCCCACACCATTCAAAGGGTGTTCATCCCAAACTGTATAGCTAAAAATCTGTAGAGATTCTCAGTCATCCAGGTCATGGTTGTCCCAAAGGTGCTTTTTTTTTCAAGAGGCAACTGGACTTTCTAGTTTTTTCTTTTGAAGGCGTTTCGTTTCTCATCCAAGAAGCTTCTTCAGCTCTGACTGGATGGTGGGGAATGGAAGGATTTATACTCCTTGCAGACAGCTGGTCATTTGCATCCTTTCAGAGGGTCGTTGAAGCACTTGCAGGTTTATCTGTGTCCTCGGGCACCATCCAGTAAGAGCTGTTTCCTCTGGAAATCCATTCCTACTCCCACACCATTCGAAGGGTGTTCATCCCAAATTGCATAGCTAAAAGTCTGTAGAGATTCTCAGTCATCCAGGTCATGGTTGTCCCAAAGGGGCCCTTTCAGGAGGCAACTGGACTTTCTTGTTTTTTCTTTGAAGATGTTTCACTTCCGCTGAAGAAGCTTCTTGGGTAAGAAGTGAAACATCTTCAAAGAAAAACCAGAAAGTCCAGTTGCCTCTTGAAAAAGCACCTTTGGGACACCCCTGGAAAGGTGAGGATAATATGATGGGGGAACCAGACATTCCTTTGGTTCCAAGTATCTCCGTTGAAGCTCACCGGGCTGAAGTTGATCAAGGTGGATTACCACCGACCATCGATCGAGTCCTCTTGAAGCAAAGGTAGATCCAGGGGGGGTGGATAATTTGAAGAGGAAAGAAAGATCGCCAGAAAGAGTGCTCGTGACCTCCTGCGATTTGCTTCTGATCGATGCAATTCTGAGCAAAAATAAATGGCCCGGATTTGATTTAGGTGACGCTGCCATCTGCTCTGAAGATGTTCATCCTCTGCTCTTACGGCACGTCTTCGCAGCTGGAAGTCTTGCAGGTTGCCTTCACACAACTGCACTTACTGAGCTCCTAAATCATCCTGGCCTGGCCTGCTGGATCCAATCCTAGGCTAACCGAATGGGCTGAGTTCACACCAGAGATGAAATACGTTTGAGAAGAAAACTTAGCCTGTTTGGGGGACACACAGCTCATTTCCATATGCACGTTGTGGGAGAACTCCTACATTCAAATGATCCCTCTGTTAAAGTACTGAAGTTCGCAGATGACACAACAGTGATCGGTTTCATTCGAGACAACGATGAATCTGCATACAAACCAGAGGTGGGTTCCTCCCGGTTCGGACCGGTTCTATAGAACCGGTAGTAACTTGGCAGGCCTGCCATGCCCCCGAACTGGTTCTTGTTTTTTTGCTTCTGCACATGCGCAGAAGCTTTTTTTTAAGCACTGCGCATACGCGAAGCACGCACAGAGCACACTGCGCATGCATGAAGCATGTGCGCACCCGCGCAGTGCGTCACTGAGCGAACCGGCAGCGAAGAAAAACAGAACCCACCCCTGATACAGACGGGAGGTTGAACAACTAACCTTGTGGTGCGACCGAAACAATCTGGAACTGAACACACTCAAAACCATAGAAATGGTGGTAGACTTTAGGAGAAACCTTCCCATACTTCCACCTCTTACAATACTAGACAACACAGTAATCACTTGCCTTGTTAGGCAAGGGGCCCATATTTGGGTATACCAGGTGATTTAATAGAGAAAAAAAACATAAATATATCCTTTTCCCTGGAACATGCAGGAAGGGAGGAGAATCCTGTGGCCCAGGGGTNAAACAATCTGGAACTGAACACACTCAAAACCATAGAAATGGTGGTAGACTTTAGGAGAAACCTTCCCATACTTCCACCTCTTACAATACTAGACAACACAGTAATCACTTGCCTTGTTAGGCAAGGGGCCCATATTTGGGTATACCAGGTGATTTAATAGAGAAAAAAAACATATATATATCCTTGTCCCTGGAACATGCAGATAGGGAGAAGAATCCTGTGGCTCAGAGGTTTAATCACTTGCCTTGTTAGGCAAGGGGCCCAGGTTCTAATCCCATAAGGGTGTGGCTGGCTGATGAGAGCTAAATAGCTTGAAATAGATCTATACTAGTCTCCCTTTATT
>QLTV01003660.1:1416211-1432330 GCA_003457575.1 Thermophis baileyi
GCTCATGCCCTTGTCACCCCACGGTTCGATTATTGCAACACGCTCTCCATGGGGCTACCCTTGAAGAGTGTTTGGAGACTACAGTTGGTCCAGAATGCGGCCGCGCAAGCTGTTGTGGGTGCACCTAGGTACACCCATATTGCACCTATACTCCGCGAGCTGCACTGGCTTCCTATTGGTCTCCGGGCACAATTCAAGGTGTTGGTCATTACCTTTAAAGCCCTACATGGCTCAGGGCCAGGTTATCTTCGAGACCGCCTTCTACCACATAGCTCCCAGCGACCGGTGAGATCCCACAGAGTTGGTCTCCTCCAGGTCCCGTCAGCTAAACAGTGTCGGCTGGTGGGCCCGTGGGGGAGGGCCTTCTCTGTGGCTGCCCCGGCTCTCTGGAACCAGTTACCTCCTCAGATCCGGACCACCCCCACCCTATTGGCCTTCCGAAAAGCAGTAAAAACCTGGCTTTTCCAGCAGGCCTGAGGCTGCGATCTCGCGGTTGTAATCTGCGAGATCCGGCCATGATGGGATATGCGTGAATTTTAAATCGTTTTAATGTTTAACCTTTTTAATGTTTTATTATTGATTAGGATGTTTTTAATGTGTTTATGATGTTTTTAATGTTTTTTTGTTTGTTGTTAAGCCGCCCAGAGTCCTTTGGGAGTTGGGCGGCATACAAATATAATAAATAAAATAATAAATAATAATAATATATATTTAATATTCCATGTTTTGACAGCAGCAAGAATTGTATTTGCACAGCACTGGGAAAATGAAGAAGATGTAATTAAAAAAATACTAGACTGTGCAGAAATGGACAGATTGACATTAAAGATAAAAGAAAAAGAAGATACAGAATATTTTCAAACATGGGACTTGTTTTACCATGGTTGGATGGTTGGATAATAGAGGTAGAAATTAGGAACTGGAAAAGTACTATTATGTAAGCAAATTGATCGAGACAATACGCTGTTCACAAAGCACTTATGTATGTAAAGAGAAAATGTATAAATAAACTGTTAGGAAGGAAAGAAGGAAGGAAGGAAGGAAGGAAGGAAGGAAGGAAGGAAGGAAGGAAGGAAGGAAGGAAGGAAGGAAGACAGATACAGATTAACAGAGTTGGAAGGGACCTTGTAGGTCATCTAATCCAACCCCCCGCCCAAACAGACCCTACACCATTTCTGACAGATGGCAATCCAGGCTCTTCTTCAAAGCTTCCAGTGATGAAGCTCCCACAACTTCTGAAGGCAAGGAAGGAGCCCCTCCCCCCCCCCAATGAAAGCAGGCTGGTTTGGTTTGCTGGATTTCAACCATTGTCTGAAGGAGGTGATCATTTTTTCAGAGATGAGTTCTGAGAAAGAAAGCGGTCCATCCCTTGGATGGCTTCAGATGATCATTTCTGCATGCTACCGAAATCTGTAATTTCTCCCTTTTTAAGATGGGGTAATGAGAAGAAACGCTTAAGAGTTTTGTACGGAGGTGAGATGGATCCATCAAAGCAAGAGCTCAGAGGGTGGAACCCCAAACCAGATGTTTTTGGTCTGAAGATCAAAGAAAGAGACATCAATACATTGGCCTTAGGATGGCAACTTTGTGGACTTCTACTCTCAGAATTTCCCCAGTGGCAGGCTGAGGAATTCCGAGAGTTGAAGCCCACAAATTTTAAAGTTGTCAAGGTTGGACAACCCTACCTTAGATGTACGATTTTCTAGAGAAGACAAATACAGCATCAGCCACTATGGTTCAGTTTCCCAATGTTACGAGCTTCTCAGAACTCCAGAAACGGATAAGAGCTTGAAAAACTTCCCTAGCTCAGAATATCAGCACATTCCTCCATTATCAGAAAGATGGCTGGCCACCTCCCTCGTTTATCAAATATTTTCACCAAGGGAATTCAGAAATCCCCACCCTCAACTGAGAAAGTGCAGAAGCATCAAATAAGCTGAGATATCTGCAACTGAATCCCTTTTTCCCTTTGATAAATCCAACGATGGAAGACTTTGTGGTCATCTGTTGTTCCTTCCCCAGCTACAACTGGAACCAACCGGCAAACTTTTGAGATCATGGAAGAAACGGTTAATCGCCTTTTGCTGTCCATAAAATTCTAGCTCGATGACCTGCCTTGAAATACGCGAAAGTATTTTTGAACCTCAACTCATGGAAACCACCCCACCAAATATAACTTGGATAAGTTAGTTGACTTATCCAAGACAAGAACTCTTGGCAACGGAGTTGTGCAGATGTTACGCCCTTTCGGCTGGTTAGAAAGGCATGCTGGGATGCCATTCATTTAAAAAAACAAAACTTTCCATACAATCACAAGCCAAGGAAGGGAGAACAATAAATAAATTAAAGTCAATATCTGTGTTCTTAATTTACCCCTCCCTCCTGCCTGAAAGTCAGCATCTGCAGCAAATCAATTAGTAATCCTATTATATTGCAGATGACAGAAAATATGTCTATTGAACCAGATGCCAACAACTTCACCTTCCATAACAAAGCAGAAATGATACAGAGAGCTTGTTTCTACTATCACAGTCTCTTGCCAAGATCTGAGGATCTGTAAGAAACCAGCTCATTTAATAACCGTGTTACTAGAGCAATATTTTTATCAATGTCTCTCTCTTTTTCTCTTTTGCTTTCTCTCTTTTGCTTTCTTTCCTTTGCTTTCTCTTTGTCTCTCTCCTGTTCTCTCTCCTGTTCTCTCTCTCTCTCTCTCTCTCTCTCTCTCCCTTTTTCTCTCTTCTCTTTTCTCTCTCTTTTTCTCTCTTTTTCTCTCTTCTCTTTTTGCTCTCTCTTTCATTTTTTCTTTCTTTTTCTTTTTCTTTCCCTCTTTCTCTATCTCTGTCTGTCTCTCTCTCTTTCTCTTTCTCTTTCTCTGTCTTTGTCTCCCTTGTTCTCTCTTCTCTTTTCCTCTCTTCTTTTTGCTCTCTCTTTCTTTCATTTTCTTTCTTTCTTTCTTTCTCTTTCTTTCTTTCTTTCCCTCTTTCTCTGTCTCTCTCTTTCTCTGTCCTTGTCTCCCTTTTTCTCTCTTCTCTTTTCTCTTTTTTTCCTCTTCTCTTTTTGCTCGCTCTCTCTTTCATTTTCTTTCTTTCTTTCTCTTTCCCTCTTTCTCTGTCTCTATTTCTCTCTCTCTTTCTCTCTCTGTTTTTGTCTCCCTTTTTCTCTCTTCTCTTTTTGCTCTCTCTTTCTTTCATTTTTCTTTCTTTTTCTTTCTCTTTCTCTCTCTCTCTCTCTCTTTCTGTCTTTGTCTCCCTTCTTCTCTCTTCTCTTTTCTCTTTTTCTCTCTTCTCTTTTTTCTCTCTTTTTTCATTTTCTTGCTTTCTCTTTCCCTTTTTCTCTGTCTCTATCTGTCTCTTTCTCTTTCTCTCTCTGTCTTTGTCTCCCTTTTTCTCTCTTCTTTGTGCTCTCTCTTTTTCTCTCTTCTCTTTTTTCTTTCTTTTATTTTTTCTTTCTCTCTCTTTCCCTCTTTCTCCCTCTCTCCCTCTCTCTCTCTCTTTCGCTCTCTGTCTTTGTCTCTCTTTTTCTCTCTCTCTCTTTCTCTCTCTCTCTGTCTCTCTCCTTCCCTCCCTCTCTCTGTATTTTAATTTAATATTTCCAGAAACCTATGTTCTTTTTCAGACAAATATTCAAAAACAAAAAAGGAGAACAATTAAATTTTGATCAGAGAAAAATGGGCATTGTCTGACTTCATTCAAACATCCTAGATTGACTTTGATAGATTTTGGAAATTGGCTTCTACAAAAATCCAATCCAGGTTCTTACCCAACATACCCAACTCTCCTTATGCTGCATTAAATTACGATACCTTAGCTTCCCAAAGTTTTTGGTGAGCAGTGCTGAAGATACCCTGTTTCCCCCAAAATAAGACATCCCCTGATAATAAGCCCAATCGGACTTTTGAGTGCATGGCAATAAGTCCAAAAAAAATATAAGACAGGGTGTTATTTTCGGGGAAACACAGTAGCATAGTCTAAAATAATTCAAAGAATGCCATTGTTGTTTATCATAGATTTTATGTTATTTATTATTTTATTTTATAACTTTTAATTGTATATGTACTGAGTGTTTTTATTTGTTCTAGTCTCTGGTCTATGACTGTAATAAATTGAATTGAATTGAATTAAACATGTATTGAAACATTTAACTCTTAAGTCCAATTTCATCTTTGATATTTCTATAGTTGTCAAGCACTTGATCTCTGCCTAAAATCCAAAGCAACTGATTTTTTCAAAAATGATTCTCATAGTCTACATATTTAGCAAGGTTGATTAAGGTAGGATTACAAGAATTGCACCAACTCAACTATTTTCCCTCTGCAACTAACAACCACGTACATGAGGGTAGAGGTTCCTTGACTTTTTCCACAGCTTCCCTGTGAAATCTGTGAGAATTAAGGAATTTACAAATGACGGTTTGTAGAGTAACCTCCTGAATTTTATTTTTATTTTTTTTGTCGGTTGGAGAATCACACTTCATGGAAACGTAGATCGACCCCCTGGAGTTTTTTGTCACCAAAAAAAAAAAGGGGGAGGAATACTGAAAGATTACTCATCACTTACCAGTTGATGCTTCATATGGATGGTGATGAGGGGAGAGATTGACAGATTGTGAGACAGAGTTGGTGGTGGCTCCATTGTCAAGGAGATAAGATAGCTGGTAGCAAAAATCATACACTCCTTGCAGGCAGCAGATTCAGGAATTCTGGGAAATTAAAGCAACAGCTTATTAGTGACCTGTTACTTATTTTGTTTCTTCAGACACCCATCATTATTTAGGGGGAGGGAGGGAGGGAGGGAGGGAGGAAGGAAGGAAGGACAATGGGAAGGAAGGAAGGAAGGAAGGAAGGAAGGAAGGAAGGAAGGAAGGAAGGAAGGAAGGAAGGAAGGAAGGAAGGAAGGAAGGAAGGAGATGAGAATGGGAGGGAGGGAGAGAGGGAGGGAGGGGGCAGGGCAAGGAAGGCAAGGAAGGGGAAGGGGAAGGGGAAGGGCATCTCCAAAACATGGCACACAGTAGTATGACAGCCCATGCAAATAATATTAAAGACACCGATCTTGTGATGGCAATGAGAATTATGCAGCCCAAGTCTATATTTATTTCTAAAGTGTAAAATCCCAGCAGCTTAGAGGGACAGAGTGATGGAAGACTCAGGCACCATCAACCCTCTCTTTCAATGCTTCATGACTGTCCATAACAACCAAGAGGCAGAGGTCTCGTAGGAGAACAGAAAATTCGTCCCCCATGGATAGAAAATGTCTTGCTCGCTCAGATTAGCCCAACTATTGCTCTCAAGGAGACCAACAAGGCAATTTCATTTGAGTAGCATCAGTTGTCCTTGAGTGAAGTCCAAGAACTTCCAGTTTAGAAGACTTTGTTCAGTTCTACTCAAATTCCGGAAAAATATTTGTGATATTCTTCTTATGAATGTGCTGACCATTCTCAGCAATCTGGTTACTTTGACTTATGGGTGCTCCATCACTGGAGGTTTTTAAGAAAAGACTGGACAGCCACTTGTCTGAAATGGTATAGGGTCTCCTGCTTGAGCCGAGGTGGCGCAGTGGTTAGAGTGCAGTACTGCAGGCTACTTCAGCTGACTGTTCAGCAGTTCAGCGGTTCAAATCTCACCAGGCTCAAGGTTGACTCAGCCTTCCATCCTTCCGAGGTGGGTAAAATGAGGACCCAGATTGTTGGGGGCAATATGCTGACTCTGTGAACCGCTTAGAGAGTGCTGTAAAGCACTGTAAAGCGGTATATAAGTCTAAGTGCTATTGCTATTGCTATTGATCAGGGGGTTGGACTAGAGGACCTCCAAGGTCCCTTCCAGCTCTATTCTGATTGATTGGATTGATTGATTGATTGATTGATTGATTGACTGACTTCTACAGGACCTCCAAAAGAGTCTTGCTTGCTTTGAACCAATTTACAGATCCTGAAAACTTTGATCTTCCAATTGGATCTGGAGCAACTTTTTGCCTACAGACTTGGATGGAGGCATCTGAGCTGCTTTTACGACCTTGGTTGGTTCAACTGTATCTCTTGCCCTCCTATATGGAACCTGGAGAGGGCACAGAAGTTCCCCTCTTCCCCTCTTCCTCACATTAAAAGAAGTAACCCCCTTCATTGTATTTCTTAAATTCCCTAAGAAAGCCTTATGACAGGGGTGTCAAACTCAAGGCCCAGGGGACGGATCCAGCCCACGGGGTGCTTAGATCTGGCCCACGGGGTGCTTAGATCTGGCCTGCGGGGCCGACCTGGAAACAGCGAAGGTCCAGCTTGCGGCACCTCTGCCAGTGAAAATGGAGCTCAGGATGCGGCCTTCCCAAGCTCCGTTTTTGCTGGCAGAGGGTTTCAGGAGGCCGTCGCAGCCGAAAACAGAGCTCGGAAGGCCGATTTTGCTGGCAGACTGCTCGGGCCAACACAGGCACCCCCCGACACGAGTGATGTCATGCTGGTCATGCCCACCCTGGTCATGCCCCCCACCCCACCCCAAGGTCGAACACAACCCTGATGTGGCCAGGGGTGGCCTTCAAAAATTTTAGAAAGGGGTTCTCTGCCCGGTTGCTGGGTGGGCGTGGCCATGGTGGGCATGGCCTAGTCGGCCTCCTGCACCATGGCGGGGGGGCGTTTTTGCCCTCCCCGGGCTCCGGAGGCTTTCCTCGAGCCTCCAGGAGGGTGGAAACGGCCTCCCCAGGCTCCGGAGGCCCTCTGGAGGCCGGAAACAGGCCTGTTTCCGGCTTTTCCGAACTTCCAGTAGGCCCGTTTTTCACCCTCCCGAGACTCCGCACGTGCCCTGCACTTACCTGCATCCAAAACGGGCCGCGTGGGGACTCCTGGGAGGGGTGGGGCAGGGTGGGCAGGGCCAGCCAGGAGTGGGATTTGGGGGTTCTCCGAACTGCACAGAATCTTAGCTAGAGGTTCTCCCGAACCCCTGCGAACCCCCAGCAGCCCACCCCTGGATGTGGCCCTCAATGAAATCAAGTTTGACACCCCAGCCTTATGAGAAGGACACAACCTGACCACCACACACCTTCAGCAGCTAGAAATAAATTGATGCAAAGACTCCAAAAAAAAAAAAAAATCCACCAAGGGCTGAGGCTTTCCTGCTCGGAGATAGATTCCCTTTCTTTCTCTTCCCCCACCCCCTCTCAAATTATTCTTTCGGTCCATTATTTATAGTCCTGTTATGAAAGAGATCCTTCATGTCCCAGGAAAAAATGTTTCCTTTTCAGGAGTACCATAATTTAAACCAGGATGCCGAGAGAAACCGAACGGGCCCAAGCTGTGATTAGAAAGCCAGCCAGCCAAGATATTTTCTTAGCTGGAGGGAGCGTTTGACAAGCAAAGTTTAAATAATCGAATTGCCATCTGCCTCCTTCTATTTTCCACCCCCCAGGAGGTTTAGAATTTGCTCCACTAGCTTCACTCTCGGGTGACACGCCTGACAAACGTCTGGCTTTTTTCTGACATTTCACATCCAGCTTTTTCTGGACTTTCAAGGGGGCAAATTTGCCCTCTTGCAAATGAGCTGAAAAGTGAGGATTTTCTATCCACTGTCATCGAGAAAAAGGCTTAAAAGGTTTTGACGAGGGAGAGAAAGCCTCCAGAGGAAACCTAGAGAAATTGGATCCTGGCCAAGAAAAGGAGCATCATTTTTTTGAAAAGAGTTGGGTTGGTCATTAGTCTGCCTTGTAGATATCAAAATATATGCTGTTTATTGGGGGGCAGGGGTAAGAGTTTCCATTGGGGCATCTGCTTGAGTCTCAAAAACAGGATTAGCATCACCAAGTCTTCTTCAAATGACACTTACAGAACCCTTGGCTGGAAGGGACCTTGGAGTCCTTTTAGTCCAAAGCAGGAGTCCTTATAAAATCCTGGGCAATGGTTGTCCAATCTTTTCATGGAAAACTCTAGTGATGGAGCAACCACAGTTCCAGGAGGCAAGTTAGTCCATTGATTAATTGCTATAAACTGATATCCTGTGTCCTGTTGGAAGATGCTATCATGTCTCCCCTCTTCATTAATCTAGACCAGTGTTGGTGAACCTTTTCGGCACCGAGTGCATGCGCGTGCCGGGAAGATGATCTTCCGGTTTCCGGTGCACACATGCGCACCGGCCGGCTGGTCTTCGCATGCGCATGCGCGCCAGAAACCGGAAGAGCAGGTGGCTACTCATCCGGTTTCCGGCGCTCCCACGCGCGTGAAGACCAGCTGGCCAGCATGCTGGAACCCAGAAGTGCAACGGGCGATGGTTCGCATGCCCGGAGAGATGGCTCTGCGTGCCACTTCCGGCACGCGTGCCATAGGTTCGCCATCATGGAGCTAGACATACCTAGACATCGTACGGTTTAGCTCCAGTCTCCTAATCATCTTTGTTGCTCTTCTCTGCACTCTTTCTAGAGCCGTGATCAATGTTCCCTCTGACATTGAAAATCGCTGCACGGCAGTTGGAAACTGCCACGCAGCGATTCCCTGTCACGTGCACGGCCGCGCAGCTTAGAGGGAACATTGGTCGTGATGGTGAACCTATGGCATGTGTGCCCGAAGTGGCACGCGGAGCCATTTCGCCTGGCACATGCAGCGTTGCCCGTTCCAGGTTCTGGCGTGCATGTGCATGCGATGATCAGCTGGCCTTTGTGCATGCGGCAGTGCCAGAAACAGAGCATTTTCTTCCGTTTTCGGGCATGAGCATGCATGCCAGCCAGCTGATTGGCACGTGTGCATGTGTGCCAGAATCCGGAAGACTTTTTGTCCAGCGCGCATGCGAGCGCCGGAAACCGGAAGTTCGTTTTCCAGCACGCGCATGCCCCTTTGCAGCTCCTCTTCCTGGTCACGGCCCAGATGAGCGTGCACGAGCGAAGTGCTCCCTTTTTGGCACTCAGTGCTGCGTGCGCGCGCTCCCTTTTCGGCACTCAGTGCCAAAAAGGTTCGCCATCACTGTTCTAGAGTCTCCACATCTTTTCTTATCATAGTGACCGGAACTGGACACAGTCTTCCAAATGTGGCCTCATTAGTGCAGAATAGAGTGGTACTATCACGATAAAATAGCACTTGATTCTTGATGACTTCAAGACCTATCCACAAAGTTTTCTTGGTGGCCACATGGAAATGGTTCTCGCAGAGATGTGTTTCAACATCCCTGCCTATCTTAATCTTGGTCATCTCCAGATGGCTTCCCAACCATAAACCAACGATGCTCAACTCTGCTTAGCAAACCGCTTTCTGCCAAGAAAGCTACATGAACATGACTCAACGGAGATTTTATTATTCATTTTAATTAACGCATTGCTCTAATGCAGGGGTGTCAAACTCAATTTCATTGAGGGCCGCATCAGGGTTGTGTTTGACCTTGGGGGGCTGGGGTGGGTGTGGCCAGGGTGGGCGTGGCCAGCTCGACGTCACTCGTGTTGGGGGCGCCTGTGGTGGCCTGAGCGCTCTGCCAGTGAAAACGGGCTTCCGAGCTCCGTTTTCGGCTGCGACGGCCTCCTGCAACCCTCTGCCAGAGAAAACGGAGCTCGGGAGGGCCACGCTCCATTTTTGCTAGCAGAGGCACCGCGGGCCAGTCCTTTCCTGTTTCCAGGGTGGCCCCGCGGGCCATATCTAAGCACCCTGTGGGCTGGATCCGGCCCCCGGGCCTTGAGTTTGACACCCCTGCTCTAACGCATTGCTCAAACACATTTTTTTGATGCTTTCCTGGCTCTCTTCACTTCTTATGACTAGCTAGCATTCCTTAGATAGTTGGGTGTGCTGTTTGTGTGTGTGTGTGTATACATGCACGCATGGTAAAAAGCCAAACATTTTTATTTTGATGTTTTGGAATTATGAGGGATTTTTTTTTCTTTCAAAGAACTGAATTTAACAGCTGGGGTTTGCCAAATACATCACAAGCAACATTGCTATTTGATTAAGGGAATCTAAGGGGAGACTTAAATGATTGTTAACAGGGAAGAGTTGTTGCTAAGCCTTTTTTTTTTATCACACAGGCGTTCCTTTCTGGTTTTTGCTGCACACACGCATGCAAAAAAATTAGAATTCCCTATAGAGAAGTGGATTGTGGGAGCAATTAAAGTTTACCAGTTTCAGCAATGCTATTTGCATCAGGATTTCTGAAGGAAGCCAGATGTTTTCATTAAAAAACGGGAGAGAGGAACAAACTTTGTGCTTGGTTATTTTCTTGCAGATGTTTCATTACCCACACTAAGTAACACCATCAGTGTTACTGTGTTTCCCCGAAAATAAGACCCTGTCTTATATAGTTTCAACCCTGAAATAAGCGCTTGGCCTTATTGCCATGCACTCAAAAGCCCGATTGGGCTTATTATCAGGGGATGTCTTATTTTGGGGGGAAACAGGGTAGCAACGAATCAAAAAGAGGGTTGTGAAAATATTTACTGACCCCTCGCATCCTGGACATAAATTGTTTCAACTCCTACCCTCAAAACGACACTATNTCTCTTCTCTTCTCTTCTCTTCTCTCCTCTTCTCTTCTCTTCTCTTCTCTTGGAATTTGTCTTCACACATTCCTTGTGTGTCCAACCACACTTGGCCAATAAACTATTCTATTCTATTCTATACTTGCAATACTCATAATTGTACTTATAACTTATAAAAAGAAGATTAGAAGTGACTTCTTATATTTTTTCCTTCTTTTTCCTTTGACTTTTTTCTTTCCTTTCTTGCACTTTTAGTTTTCTCTTTACTTCCTGTTTTCTTTTCCTATTCTCACTTTATATCAGTATGCATTAGTTTTTAATCTTCCTTTTTTCTAAAAAAAAAAAAACCTTAATAAAAAGTGTATTTGAAACAAAGAATTCTCAGCAAAGGCAATGCTGGCGAGAGAATTCTGAGAGTGGAAGTCCAGATATCTGAAATGTAGTCCAGGTTGTGAAAGAAACATATTCCAAGTTACAAAGGTGCTTTTTCAAAAGGCAACTGGACTTTCTTTGTTTTTTTTTTCCCCTTGAAGACATTTCGCTTCTCATCCAAGAAGCTTCTTCAGTTCTGTTCTTCGGTACTTCAGTTCTCCAGAACTGAAGAAGCTTCTTGGGTGAATAGCAAAATGTCTTCAAGGGAAAAATGAAACAAGGCCGGTTGCCTTTTGAAAAAGCCCCTTTGGGACAACCGGGACCTGCGTGACTGAGAACCTCCATAGACAATCCAAGTTACCTTTGGCCTATTCAATACGCAGAACAGGTCTACCCTCTTTAAATAAACTTCTAGAACTTGTAGGTGAGGCCACAGCAGTGCAGGGAAAAATTAGCCACTCCCTAGGTCTGTTTCATTTGATAGTGATTACTTCCATAAATAAATCGGTTTTGACAAGTTATGTGGGTGGAAGATACCTTATGAATAGGCTTGGAAATTTCCCAGGTCAGGGAAGAATTTGAGTGATATATTGCTCAAAGTTTCCATAATTTAAATCCATGGTCTGTTTGCAAAAAGCAAACCGATTCTAAGGCCATTATCTGCTTTTGGTGAGGTGTAAATTAGACCTTGGCTTCTGGGGAAAGTGAAACGGGAAGGATAGTCTATCTCAGAGTTAAATTAGCTTGAGTCCATCCTGTGATTTAAAGTTCAACGAGATAAGGCCTTTAAAAGAGAAGTGGAAAGCCGGTTGAGAGGGTGACTGAGCATTTTCAATGAGAATCTTAGATTTCTTTTTCGTTTGAATGCCATGCTGTCAGTCCAGATGATAATCGGCTTGGGAAAAAACCGTTCCTTTGCTTTAAAAGAAGGTTTCCATCAGGAACTGCTGTTTGAGAAATGCAACTTTTGGGGTCTTGAGTGGGAGAGTTGAGGAGGACAAGTGGGTTGTTTTAAAATTCCTGCCTGCCTGCCTGCCCGTCCGCCCGCTCGCCCGCCCGCCCTCCCTCCCTCCTTCCTTCCTTCCTTCCTTCCTTTCCTTCCTTCCTTTCCTTCCTTTCTTCCTTCCTTCCTCCTCTCCTCTCCTCTCCCCTTCTCTCCTCCCCTTCTCTTCTTTCACCATTTCCTTTCCCTCCCTCCCTCCTTTTGTCCCTTCCTCTCCTCTCCTCCCCTTCCCCCTTCCCTTCTCTTCTTTCAGATTAACAGTTGGAAGAGATCTTGTAAGTCATCTAGTCCAACCCCCCACCCAAGCAGGAGACCCTACACCATTTCTGACAGATGGCAGTCCAGTCTCTTCTTGAAAAACTTCCAGTGATGAAGCTCCCACAACTTCCGAAGGCAACTTCTGTTCCATTGGTTGATTGTTCTCACTGTCAGAAAGTTCCTCCTTATTTCCAGGTTGAATCTCTCCTTGATCAGTTTCCAACCATTATTCCTTGTTTGGCCTTCAGGTGCCTTGGAAAATAGCTTGACCCCCCTCCTCTCTGTGGCAGCCCCTCAAATATTGGAAGACTGCTCTCATGTCTCCCCTGGTCCTTCTCTTCACTAGACTAGCCATGCCCAGTTCCTGCAACCGTTCTTCATATTCTTTCATCCTTTCCTTTCCCTTCCTCCCTTCCCTTCATCCATCCATCCATCTGTCTGGGGAATTCCAGGAGTTCACACATCTTAAAATTGTTGAAGCTGAGAAGCACTGTGTGAAGCCAAGCAAACCCATCTAGTCTCATATTCAGGAATTACCACTAGCGTGTTGTGCTTTTAAAAGAACTTACTTGGTGTCCAACGGTTTGATGCTATGGAAGTACTGATGCATGGAGTGGTAGAAGAGACCAACAATTGTAATCCATGCTGTAAAGAAGGCAAAATTTGTCAATATCAGGATTGCAGTGATACAGGAGACGAAATCCACTATTTAAAGCCCCTTTGGATGCCAATAGCTTTATCCTTGTTCGTCCTTGATCACTTCTGCTCTATCTGTTTGTAAGCCACCCAGAATCTCTTGAATAGTCAGATGATATATAAATTTAATGAGTTAAATCAATAAATAATAGCAAGGTTTGACTCTGAGGAGACCCTCTTTTGTGGAAAAGGGGTTGCAAAATAGGAAGGATTGGTGTGAATTTGTCACCAGTTGGAACAATCGAAAAGAAGTTTAAAATGCTCAATAATTCATTCCGCTGTTGGAAAATCTAGATTGGAGCTGCAAAAATCACGATGGCCACTAGATGGCAAAGCAGTATGGAAAAAAGACTAACTCTCTGCCGCCTTCCAGTGGCCATATCGATTTTTGCAATGCAAGGAACAACTCAGTTTCCCATTTCCCCTCCATTAACAGATTTCTCAGCAATCCAAACAGGGAAACATGTATTTGACCCAATGATCGGAAGAAGGACAATTCAGGAAAAAAACCTGGTTTCTCCTGGCTTCTTCTTCGGCCACCAGATGGGCTGGATATTAATTCCCATAATCCCCAGCCATATGGTGGAAAACCTTGGCTGGCGGGAGAAAGCCAAAGGCAGCAGATTTGACCTTTCTTTTCTTCTAGCAAATTATTCCCTTACCTGAATATTGGAAAGCTTCTCCGGGTACAGAAATATAACTTTGTCCTTGTAATGGGAAGCGATACTGAGGCACATTCGGGAGCTGGGGAGGCATTTTAACCAGGGAATAATCTGTATAATAACGCAAACATTGATCAAAACCCGAAGGAAAGGGAGAGCAAAGCCACCAGCTAGCCCTTTTTCCTGCTTAAATGAAGGGGCTGTTCAGTTCCTGCTTATGGTTGAGCCCCCAGGTCTGTTCTTTTAACGTTTTGAGCAATCAGGGTCTTTTGAAGCAAACCAGCAGGGGGGAAAATATGCCAGAGCTTTAAGCAGCAAAGAAGAGGGAACTTCACCATTTTGCAACAGGTAAAACATTTTTTAAAAGGGAACTGAAGAGAGAGAAATATGGCTCTCTCTTTTTTTTTTTTTTTTGCTTTTTTTTTTTGTTGTTGTTCTCAGAGGTTTTGTGGCAACCGGCAGAGATATTCAGCCCAGCAGCGATAGCTCGGAGGCTTACATTTTGATCTACGCTGCTGAGTGTGGAATTTTAATCTGCTTATTTATTTAGTTAGTTAGTTAATTAGTTTGTCAAACATGTACGAGATAACAGGTATAAGTGTAACCATGAATATGAACACAGGAAATGGGTACGAATAAATGGGGACAGTAGGACAGGGACGGTAGGCATGCTGGTGTGTTTATGCACACCCCTTATAGACCTCTTAGGAACGGGGTGAGGTCCACGGTAGACAGTTTAAGGTTGAAGCTATGGGGGTTTGATCTGGTAACAATGGAGTCAGGTAGAGCATTCCAGGCATTGAGCACTCTGCTGCTGAAGTCGTATTTTCTGCAATCGCGTTTGGCGCGGTTTACCTTGAGTTTGTCTTATCACTCATGTTGGGGGCACCTGTGGTGGCCAAGTGCTAAGGCAGTACTTCCCTCAGACCCACCCTCCCTCTCATTATAATCTCCTTCCTTCCTTCCTTCCTTCCTTCCTTCCTTCCTTCCTTCCTTCCTTCCTTCCTTCCTTCCTTCCCTTCTTTTTCCTTCCCCCTTCTCCTTTCTTCTTCCTTTTCCTCTTTACTTATTTTTCCTTGCTTGCTCTCTTCCCATCTTTCCTTCTTTTTCTTTTTCTTTCCTCTTTCCCTTTCTCCTTTCTTGTCCCTTCTTGGATGCTCAAATGCAAAAGGGGAAACATTTCTCCTTTTCTTTTGTTTTGCTTTTAGTTTGTTTTGCTAGCCCTCTGCCAGTGAAAACCAAGCTCAGGTGGGGGGGACCGCGCGTGCCCCCAGGCTCTGTTTTCAGCCATGGCGGCCTCTTGCAGCCCTCTGTCAGCAAAAATGGAGCTCGGGGGAGCCGAGCTCCGTTTTCGCTGGCAGAGGCATCGCGGGCCAGTCCTTTGCTGTTTCCAGGGCGGCCCCGCGGGCCAGATCTAAGCAGGCCGGATCTGGCCCGCAGGCTTGAGTTTGACATCCCTGCTGTAGATCATCCACCAGCGAAGTGACAACACAACGCCTGTGTGAAGGCCAAGATCTTAAGAAAAAACCCCTTTGGAACACCTGAACTAAGTCAACCGAAGCTGGTGTTTCTTTTCTAGTTTTTCGTTTCTCCTTCCTTTCCTGGATTCATAGTAGATGTTCCTCAAGGAGGGATGAACTTTCCATCCCAATAGAAAACGGGAAAGGAAACTTTCATGTCAGCAAGCAAAAAGCCACAGAAATGGCTTTGCTCAGTTATTCATCACTTGTGTCGGAGAACAAAACTGGACAGGGCCCCAATAAATCTCACCTGCCACAGGTGAAGTGCCTTGGACTGTGATGGTTGAAGGGCTTCCTCCTAGATTGTGCGCGACGTGCAATGTCACACTGTCAATGGTGGACACCAGCCCTCCGGCAAGGGACGCTGTCTGAAAGCAGAAATGACAAAGCTGGAGTGATAAGCAAGTGATGGAGGCCTTGACTCCAAGAGAACCCAGATAAGGTCTTGGAAAATATTATCCTTACGTGGTTCATGCTGAACCAAACAGGTATCCTAAGAAGTCCTTCTACCACTTTAAAGAAAACCTAGAAATAAACAGAGACAGGTTATTTCCTGTGATGTCATCACCACTATCACCATCATCCATTACCTAGTGTCATTCTTCTGGAAATTATGCATTCCCACCAGAAAGCAGGGAAAACTCTTTTTTCCATATTGTCGAGAGAGATTTGATTGGGAGCCACCCAGAGAGAGATGATAGATAGATAGATAGATAGATAGATAGATAGATAGATAGATAGATAGATAGATAGATAGATAGATAGATAGATAGATAGATAGATAGATAGATAGATAGATAGATAGATAGATAATGAGATATGAGATATATGAGATATATGAGATGATATGAGATATGAGAGAGAAAAAGAGAGAATGAGATATGAGAGAATGATGGATGGATGGATGGATGGATGGATGGATGGATGGATGGATGGAGAGAGAGAGAGAGAGAGAGAGAGATAAAGGGATGTGAGATATGAGAGAGAATGATAGAGACAGAAAGAGATATGAGAGAGAGAGAGAATGATAGATGGATATAGATAGATAGATAGATAGATAGATAGATAGATGACAGACAGACAGACAGATAGATAGATATAGATAGATAAATAATAGATGATAGATAGATAGATAGATAGATAGATAGATAGATAGATAGATAGATAGATAGATAATTAGATAG
>QLTV01003660.1:1432378-1453658 GCA_003457575.1 Thermophis baileyi
GGAAGGGAGGGAGGGATAGAAAGATGAGAGAGAGAGAGAGAGATAAAGGGATGTGAGATATGAGAGAGAATGATAGAGACAGAGATATGAGAGAGAGAGAGAATGATAGATGGATATATATATAGAGAGAGTTAGATGATAGTGATAGATAGATAGATAGATAGATAGATAGATAGATAGATAGATAGATAGATAGATAGATAGATAGATAGATAGATAGATAGTTCCAATGCCTGCTTTCCCATGCTCCACTTCTGAGACCTACATAAGCTGCAACCAAATGAGTTTCCATAATCAGGCCTACTTACACCAAAGTCTTTTTAGAAAATTCAGTAGTACGGCAAGGGGGGAATTGAGTTTCACTTTTTCTTCATTAATGCAAAAATGTTTCATACTTTCTCTTTCTGCATGGCTGTGCCCACAAGACATGACTGCCACATTTCCATAAAGTCAGTTTGTATCGTCCCCCAGAAATACTGAAGCTCTTTTAAAAGCTTTGAAGCATCAAGAATAGAATTATGCTTTATATTTCTCACATCAAAATATTTTTAAAGCTCCAAAATCCGTTGACACTGCTTGCTGATACATATTCATATATTCCTTTCCCATTTTGCAATCTTCAGAAACTGTTTGAGATCTGCGGAGTTCCTAACACTCTAAATTAAATGAGAGAAGCAACCTAGAACTAAGGAGAAATTTCCTAACTGGGAGAACAATTAATCAGTGGAAGTAATTAATCAGCTTCCTTCAAAAGTTGTTGGTGCTCCATCACTGGAGATCTTCAAGAAGAGATTGGACAACCTTTTGTCTGAAATTGCATAGTGTCTTCTGCTTGGGCAGGGGGTTGGACTAGAAGACCTCCAAAATAACAACTCTGTTATTCTGTGAAATCTGTTAAAACTGGTTCTTAAGACAGTATCTTCCAGTTGTGATATAAAAATCATGCATTAAATACATGAATACATTTCATTTTGAATCCACTTGGAGTTCATGAATCATTTTGATGCTGGAACTGCCTCCCAGTCCTAACATATGCCTGTGTCCAGAACATGTGTGAAAGAGATTCATTTATATATGAATCTTTTAGATATTTATATCTGTCAGTTCTAAGTTGAAAAGAATTTACTCGCTGGAATTCTTGTATAAGATACTGCTTTCATCTTCATAAATCTCAATAAAGAAGAATCTGCGAAATTCAGGCTTCGAAACAATCACTTTCAATCCAGACAGCTATCAAAGATGAGAACATGAAAGTATATCACTCTTTTCTTGATTTGCACAGCTGTACTATGTATTTCTTCCATTAGACGAGGGATGGATGAATAGATGGATGGATGGATGGATGGATGGATGGATGGATGGATGGATGGGATGGATGGATGGACGGAATGTAGATGTGATAGGTAGATATCCTGCTTCATAAATTTGAAAGGTTGGATTGCAATTTATTCATGCCCTCTTTCTAGGCATCTGTAGAAGCCATGTTGTTCTCGAGCACATCATGATGTCATAGCTCAAATGACATGCATTTCACTAATCAATGACCTCATAACACCAATGATGTCAATTGTCCCCTGGCAGATGCTCAAGCTCTCTTGAATTCCTTTTTGGAATGGAATGGCATGACATGGCATGGCATGGCATGGCATGGCATGGCATGGCATGGCATGGCATGGCATGGCATGGCATGGCATGGCATGGAATGGAATGGAATGGAATGGAATGGAATGTGTTGTGGCCCGCCAGTGGCCAGAGGAGCTGGTGGCAGACTCGGACAGTGAGGAGGTTGGGGAGGAACATGGGCCAGTCCTGGAATCTGGGGAAAGCTCTGATGAGTGCTCTGCATCAGAGGCAGAGATGGGGCCAGGGCCGTCTGACAGTTATCAGCTACCTTCAGAGTCGGAGATAAGTGGGGCTGAAGAACAGCTGGAGCCTGTTCCCGCTGTGTGCATGCACAGAGCTGTCAGGAGAAGGGAACAGTTAAGGAACAGAGGTCGACTCGGTAGTAAAAGCACAAGGGGATGCTGAATGGTCCCTCCCATAGGAAATAAATAGGAGTGAAAGGAAAGTGGTGTTTGCAAGAAACAATTAGTTAATTATTTGTGTGAAGATTGGCTTATCTGAGTTGTGCCTCACAGAGACTCCTTGCCAAGTATTTCCTTGTACAGCGTTGCGTCAACTGGGACTTTGCTGGATGTGAATGCTAAGCATTCACATTAGCCAAATAAAAAGGGGGTTTTCGGGACAAGGAGTCTATTTCATGATTTGATGAAGCCTAGGTCAGAACAGAACGGAACGGAACAGAACAGAACAGAACAGAACAGAACAATGACAAAAATAATGAGAAGAGAAGAGAAGAGAAGAGAAGAGAAGAGAAGAGAAGAGAAGAGAAGAGAAGAGAAGAGAAGAGAAGAGGAGATTTTTATTGGCCAAGTGTGATAGACACATGAGGAAAATGTTACTAGTGCCATTTTCTAAAAGGTAGAAATCAAAACAGTTTTATTTGACTAAAACAAGATGGGGACCTGCTTACGGTGCATTGCCTAATAACTAAAGGATGTTTCCCTCCATAAATGGATCAATTACCTTAGTAAGCTGATTAACAGATGAAAGAAACTTACCTTAGTAAGGTTGATTTTAAAAAAAAGGGGGGGGGTGAAATTGCCTCTGTAAATTAGGAAATGGCCTCAATAAGCGGATTAAGGGATGAAGAAAAATTACCTCAGTAAGATTGTAGGCAGTATTTGCTGTGAGAGATTCATTAGGCATGGCGTTTGAAATGTTTTTCAGGTAGTCCAACATGACATATGGGTCCTGGACATTACGTTTTCCCTCTGTGAGATTAATTATGATGGATTGGTAGGCATTTATGGCAAGCTGTAAGCATAAAATAACAAGGTACTGAAAGGCACATCTTCTCTTCATGAGTGATCGTCATTGAAATAAAATATCCTTTTCTTCAACAATGGCACTGACTCAACATTGACCAAGGACACGAGCCTCTTCTTTGACCTAAAGATACATTTACTAGATAATCATTTTTATTTTGTGCATCTTTATTTTCAGGATTTGGGCTGACAAGGAAATCTATTCTGCCTGGAGTTCCTCCCTCCAAAATCCAACTTCCTGGATAATTCATTGCATTCAGTTTATTTTACAAATATTCTATCTGGCCTTCCAAGCCTTCAATAAAACGTGACAGGTGGTTTCCACTTTAAATGGAATAAAAATGCAATTCAGATGCTGGTGGAACCCAATTTCTTAACTCAAACTTCTATTACGTTTCCTTTGAGAATATTCCACTGTCGAATTTTAGAGAAAGTAGCATGCAAATGTAGAAAGACTAAGTCAAACTGAACACAGCATGTTCAAATTTCGAGGCATTTTTTTTCCAGTTCATAGAGGGATCCAGAAATGGAGTGGAACATAAATGGGAAACATAATTTGGCAGAGATTTTGACCTCAAAATTAAGCTTTACACGAAGATCAAAGCTTGTAGGTTACTTTTCTCCTTCTTACTTCAGCTGGCTGGAAACTTGGAATGATATAACTTTTCCCCCCCTCTAACATAAGCAACCTGGCAATGCCATGGAAAGAATTTAAGGAATGCACCTACCACGGGAAGTGTGGCCGTTGTTTGCCATCCCCAGGGAGATGTTGAAGCAAGCAGAGACTGGTCACCTAGAAACCACAATGAGAAATATTAACCATGACTTTCCCCTTGGGTACAGAGAACTAGGGTGGGGGGATATAATCCAGCGTAAAATTTGGTGTTATCCAGAAGAAAAGTTGCATGACTAGCTAACCTTCTCCCCCGCTGTTGAACGAACAGATCAGGGGTGGGTTCTAACTTACCTCGCTGCCGGTTCGCTTCCTACCGCGCCGCATGGCTGCGCCTCGTGGGCGCACACTTTGCGCATGCGTGCATGTGCAGTGCCGAAAAATCAAAAACAATTCAAAAAAAAAAGCCAAAAACAAGATGGTGACGCATGCACAGTGCCGGAAACCCAGCTTCTGTGCATGCGCAGAAGAAAAAAAATTAAAAAAAATTCCCCCCCCCCCATTTTTTATTCAAAAAAAAAAATTCCAAAAAAAAAGATGGTGGCGCCCACGAACCGGCACCGACCAAACCGGCTCCGTGATGTCACCATGACGTCACCAGCGGGTCGCTACCAGTTCGGGCGAACCGGTCCGAACCGGGAGGAACCCACCTCTGGAACAGATGGTTGACATCACCAGCATATCTTTGATAACAAAGTACTGTCCTGTAGACTACATTTTTCTCAATTCTGGCTTTTAGAAATTAACCTCGGTATGGTCATGCAACGGTCCTTTCCTTCTTGGCCTCACCATTCATTTTAACGTGAAATCTTGTTTGGCTAAGTTACATTCTCATTTTGTGGTCTAGATTAAGTGGAAGAGAAGATGGGGATAGAAGAGATAAATTTGGGAGGAGACGACATGGGAAATGGGGTACATTAAAAAAAATTCACTTTGGTATCCAGAGAATGCCACTGAAAATGCAAAGCCTCGTGTAAATATCTGGGCTGGCTAGTTCCTTGTGGGAAATGGCTTCTTGAGACAATGTTTTGAGTATTATGACAATCCCAATGGAGGCCACCGTTTAGCAAAAGGATAAACCATTTGCTTTCAGGAAAACCAAATTAAAACCCTAGCCTTTTTATCTGTGAGTAGATCATGGGGGTGTGAAGGGGGAGGTCCTGCCATAAAATTATGCTGTTAGATACACCAGGAAGGATGGACAAATATTCTGATTTTGTATAGATTGTCAGAAGCCACGACACAGCTCTTCTAACCTCTAGATCCGTGATGGTGAACCTATGGCACGCGTGCCGGAAGTGGCACGCAGAGCCATTTCTCTGGGCACGCAAGCCGTCACCCGTTGCTCTTCTGGGTTCCAGCGTGCCGGCCAGCTGGTTTTCACGTACGCGGGAGTGCCGGAAACTGGAAGAGCAGGCGGGAAGATGATCTTCCGGTTTCTGGCGCGCGCATGCGCACCGGCCAGCTGCTCTTGGTGCACGCATGCGCACCAGAAACTGGAAGGCCAGGCAGCCGGTGTGCATGTGTGCACCAGAAACCAGAAGATAATCTTCCCGGCTTGCGCATGCACACCGGGCAGCTGCTCTTCCGGTTTCCAGCATGCGCATGCGCTCCCGTTTCGGCACTCGGTGCCAAAAAGGTTCGCCAACACTGCTCTAGATACTAAATGAGGTGATGTTCTCTCTCAAAATGAGGATTCATTAATGAACTCCTGATGTTTTTAGGCTGTCTCTGTCACAACACGGTCATCCTATCCAGCCTTCACAAAAATCTTGTTAAGATTTCCTGTCTCGGTGGAAATCCTCCCGTCATATCACCGAGGACTTTGAGCGTTCTGTTTAAGGTTCAAGCAAGACAAGACATACAATTGAAACTTCACTTGGAGTGAAACTTACCGATAGCAGCTGTGAAATATTGCTTGATCTCGTTGGCAGTGAGCACTCTCTCCCATATGATGAATTCGTCAAAGGTGCCACGGATGTAGCGTTTCCCTTGACGGCCTTCGGAGCCCATCAGCAAGTTGGAATTGGTGTCCCCATAGTTGTAGAAATCTTCCCCACGGGGATCAACGTTGTTCAAAGTCCCGTTGATGTAGACCTTCAAGCCCTCTTTAGATTTCCAGGTAAAGAGGACATGAGTCCACTGAGGACCTGAAAAACAATGGATATTAAGGTGATCTTCAGCCCTGTCTCCACTCGTACCTTTAAGTAATAAGCAATCCTTGGCTCCATTGGTTGAGAAAGGTATTGTTCTGACCCAGCTCCCCAAACACGGCAAACCCTCTGACGTGAACTCAAAAGATTCCTTTATTAGGAATGCTGGCAGCCCTGGCAAAACGTTTCTCTCGCAGGATAGCAAGTCCATCCGCCGGAAGATGAATAGTTGTCTGCCACACCTATTCATCTCCGCCCCCTGCCTTTTATCCCCAGAGCTAGGGTGGGGCCTCGTTAGAAGTGGTGACTCTTCCTTCCCAAGGATCGGCCCATAGATTTCCACTGCTCTCCTCTCCTCTGCCTTCTGCGCGTCAGGCACAGGACCCAGCTGTTCCTCCTCTTCTCATCAGCCACCTCCAGACCTGGGGGCTGTTGACTCTCCATCTGAGAGCTGATGGACAGCCCAGGCTCCGCCTCTCTCTCTCTCTCTCTGACAGCTCCATTCCTTCTTCCCCGTCAGAGCTCTCAGGTTGCCTTGATGCTCTGACTCCCACGCCTCCTCCTCCTCCTCTGATTCGGTGCTGGAGGAGCTGGTGGCCAACAGGCCACAACAGGTATAGTTTACTAAAGGTCAAGTGGATAACAGTAAAGCAAAGCCAGAACTGAGGTTTGTGTGTGCCAAAACTTTAGGTTTAACTTTCCCTTTCTCGGACACACACACACCCATCGTCCAATCAGTTTCAAAGAAGATGTTTTTGAAACGGCCTCTCGGAACGCAGGTTGTCTTGCAACTGCAGTCTCTTGCCAGGGAAATGGCCTTGAGAGGCTTTCTCCAACTGGTATGGTCCCAATCAACACTTTCTCTTTCCTCAAAAGCCTTCCCAATCTCTGTTCCCCCCTCCCCCCCCCAGGGTTTATGGCAAACTGGCGCCGAACGCAGGAAAGTGCATGTCAGGCCGAAGCCATTTTCTTTGGATCTTTGGCCTGCCACACTTTATGCTATTTTAAAATGTATTCTTTGCTATGGGAATTTGGGAGGGGCAGTTGCATGAGGGATGCCTGCATGTAGCCACAACAAATTCCTTCTAGATTGTCAAGGTCATCCTTTGTCCTGCACCTGCACGGAAGGAGGTGGAGTTCCTACCAAGCTGCCAGATGAAGATTGGTTCATGTGATGAACTTGGGGGTGTGGGGACAAAGGCTTGAACTTTCAACTGGGTGGAGAAACTCTGAAGGCTTCAGATTCGGGATTTCTCCCAGCCGTGCTGACATGGCTCTGTTAATAAATTGGAACTTTGAGGAACGCTTTGCCTCGGACTCTGATTTAATTCCAGATGCTATTCAGAACCCTGACAGTGCAGGTGTGTGGTGATAGTTCTGACAGGTGATGTCGTTGTAATAGTATGTGAGAATGACCTTGGCAGACAGGAGGAAGACCTGAAGACTAGGCAATGGTCTAGATCAGAGGCAGCTGAATCTGCAGAAGAAATAAGGGCGTGGGAAATATCCCAGACGGGACCCTCCCTAGTTTCTTGAGCTGTAAAGGAGAAGCGGGAGAGATATCCTTTCAAACTTGCAAGATCCCCTTAACGTAACCTCACAATAAGTAGCAGAAACCAACGTGGGGGTTTCTTGTCTTCCATAGTTAACGTTTCTGGTGACCTGAGTAGTTTTGACAGCTCAATTACTTTTTGTTGTTTTTAAGAATATTGCTAATGCCTCCTGAATCAGGCTGCTCAGTTCTCCATAGATATGTAACGTAGATATGTAACGTATCAATGATTATGAATGTGGCAGTTTTCCAAAGGAGTCAGTGCATTTATTTCCGCCCACTTTCAATTAAGCTACTTAATTTTGCAGCTCTTGGTGTTATTTTTTTCTTTGCCAAGGTTTTCCGTCACTGGAGCCGTGGTGGCACAGTGGTTAGAATGCAGTACTGCAGGCAGACTCTGCCCACTGCCAAGAGTTCGATCCTGACCGGCTCAAGGTTGACTTCCGAGGTCAGTAAAGTAAGGACCCAGATAGTTTGGGGGCAATATGTTGACTCTGTAAACCGCTTAGAGAGGGCTGTAAAGCACTATGAAGCGGTATATAAATCTAAGTGCTATTGCTATTTAAAGACTTTCTGGCCTATAAATACATTTGCTGTTGATCATATACCATAGTTCAGGGTTACCCAGCCTTGACAAGTTTAAGATGTATGGACTTCAATTCCCGGAATTCTCTAACCAGCATGCTTGGCTGGGGGATTTGGGAGTTGAAGCCCACTGCAGAAACACTGCCGTAGCTATTAATTAACCTATTAATAAGCAAAGATGATTAGGGGACTGGAGACTAAAACATATAAGGAACGGTTGCTGGAATTGGTTATGTCTAGTTTAATGAAAAGAAGGACTTGGGGTGACATGATAGCAGTCTTCCAATATCTCAGGGGTTGCCACAAACAAGAGGGAGTCAAGCTATTCTCCAAAGCACTTGAAGGCAAGACAAGAAGCAACGGATGGAAACTAATCAAGGAAAGAAGCAACCTACAACTAAGGAGAAATTTCCCGATAGTGAGAACAATTAACCAGTGGAACGACTTGCCTTCAGAAGTTGGGGATGCTCCATCACTGGAGGTTTTTAAGAAGAGAACGGACAACCATTTGACTGAAATGGTATAGGGTTTCCTGCCTGAACAGGGGAATGGACTAGAAAATCTCCAATGTCCCTTCTAACTCTGTTTGTTCTGTTCTGCTCTGCTCTGCTCTGCTCATTCTTATTCTATTCAATTTTAATTCTAATCTTATTCTATTCTATTAATTATAATCTTATTCTATTCTATTCTATTCTATTCCAATTCTAATCTTATTCTATTCTATTCTATTATTTTCTATTTTCTATTTTCTATTTTCTATTTTCTATTTTCTATTTTCTATTCTATTCTATTCTTTCAATGAATGAATGCATTTTAGGAAGAAAAATACCTGGTGAAATGAAACTTGCTGCCCACTTCTTGGACGTGTGATGATTGAAGAGTTCCACAGAGCCTTTGTGTTCACCGAAGAAGACTTTAAATCTATTAGAAAGCACCTGATCGCCGTATGCCGGGAGAGGCTTCAGCTGATACCCTTGAGTCTTCCAGAAAAAGGAAAAAGTCACACCTAACAGAAGCAAAAGTCACAGAAAACGGATTGTCAGGTGCACCTTTTAGACCTGGAGAAAAAAATATATCATACAACTCAGGAGAAATACATACAGGTAGTCCTTGACTTACAACTAAAACTGAGCTCAACATTTCTCCCGCTAAGTGAGACATTTTGTTAAGTGAGCTTGGCCCCATTTTACGACCTTTCTTGCCACCGCTGTTAAGGGAATCCCCGCCGTCGTTAAGTTAGTAACACAGTTGTTCAGGGAGTCTGGCTTCCCTATTGACTTTGCTTATCAGAAGATATTCCATGACCCCAGGACACGGCAACCGTCATAAATACGAGTCAGTTGCCAAGCATCTGAATTTTGATCATGTGACCATGGGGATGCCGCAAAGGTCGTTCAGTAAGTGTGAAAAATGGTCATCAGTCACTTTTTCAAGAGGTAACTGGACTTTCTGGTTTTTCTTTGAGGAGGTTTCACTTCTCATCCAAGAAGCTTCTTCAGCTTTCTTGGATGAGAAGCGAAACGTCTTCAAAGAAAAAAACGGAAAGTGCAGTTGCCTGTTGGGGGGGAAAAAAAAAAAGCACCTTTGGGACAACCATGACCTGGATGACTGAGAATCTCCACAGACCTCTAGAATGTGGGTTAGCACCAGAGGTGGTATTCACTTCAGTCCGTTCAGTGAAGCGGTGGACGTGATGTGCCAGTGCCTGGCGGCTGTGAGGGTCTGGATGGGAGTTAACAGGCTCAGACTTAACCCAGACAAGACCGAGTGGCTGTGGGTATTGCCTCCCAAAGACTATGTCGACTGTCCATCCTTGGTTCGGGGGGGGGGAAATTGTCCCCCTCAGAACGGGCTCGCAATTTGGGTGTCCTCCTAGACTCACAGCTAAAATTAGAGCAACATTTGGCAGCTGTAGCTAGGGGGACCTTTGCACAGGTTCGCTTGGTGCACCAATTGCGACCCTACTTGGATCAAGAGGCTCTCCTCACAGTCACTCATGCCCTTGTCACCTCACGGTTAGATTATTGCAACGCACTCTCCATGGGGCTACCCTTGAAGAGTGTTTGGAGACTACAGTTGGTCCAGAATGCGGCTGCGCAAGCTGTCATGGGTGCACCTAGGTACACCCATATTACACCAATTCTCCGCGAGCTGCACTGGCTCCCTATTGGTCTCCGGGCACAATTCACGGTCTTGGTTATTACCTTTACAGCCCTACATGGCTCAGGGCCAGGTTATCTTTGAGACTGCCTTCTACCACATAGCTCCCAGCGACCGGTAAGATCCCACAGGGTTGGGCTCCTCCGGGTCCCGTCAACTAAACAGTGCCGGCTGGTGGGCCCGCAGGGGAGGCCCTTCTCTGTGGCTTCCCCAGCCCTCTGGAACCAGTTACCTCCTGAGATCCGGACTAGCCCCACCCTGTTGGCCTTCAGGAAAGCGGTGAAGACCTGGCTGTTCCGGAAGGCTTGGGGCCGTTGATCTCGCTTCTGCAATTTGGCGAGATCTGGCCATGAAACGGTGTGTATGAGTTTTTAATTGTTTTTAAATGTTTTTATTATGTCTCTTTTTAATAGTTTTAATAGTTTTTTTATATTTTAACAAGTTTTTTTATATTGTTGTAAGCCGCCCAGAGTCCCTTGGGAGTTGGGCAGCATAGAAATACAAATAAACTTAAACTTATCTTCCCTACTGGTTCGCAAATGTGAGCGCGCGCCTCCTCCGCGCATGCGTGTGGCCTCCCGTGCGTGCGCTGTGCTCACACACGCGGCTTGCACGCATGCACGCGGCTTCAAAATGTGCTTAAATGGGACAGCATAGCGCCGGTACGGGTGGGGGGGTGGGCAAGCCCACCTGCAGGTCGCTACTACCGGTTCGCCCAAACTGGTCTGAACCGGCTTAATACCACCTCTGGTTAGCACTGAGGATTATTATCGCCATCCATCATATTTCTGGATATCGATTCTAAGAGTCGCTACTACCGGTTCGCCCAAACTGGTCTGAACCGGCTGAATACCACCTCTGGTTAGCACTGAGGATTATTATCGCCATCCATCATATTTCTGGATATCGATTCTAAGACCATTAGTGTTGGTGCAGTGGTTAGAAGGCAGTATTGCAGGCTAATTCTGCTGACTGCCAGGGGTTCAATCCTGACCGGCTCAAGGTTGACTCAGCCTTCCATCCTTCTGAGGTGGGTAAAATGAGGACCCGGATTGGTGGGGGCCAGAGGCTGACTCTGTAAACCGCTTAGAGAGGGCTGTAAAGCAATGTAAAGCGGGATATAAGTCTAAGTGCTATTGCTATTGCTCTTTCCTTCCTTCCTTCCTTCCCCCCTCCCTCCCTTGGTGCACAGTGGTTAGAATGCAGTATTGCAGGCTAATTCTGCTGACTGCCAGGGGTTCGATCCTGACCGGCTCAAGGTTGACTCAGCCTTCCATCCTTCCGAAGACCCAGATTGTTGGAGACAATAGGCTGACTCTGTAAACCGCTTAGAGAGGGCTGTAAAGCAGTGTGAAGCTGTATATAAGTCTAAGTGCTAAATTCTATTAGAAGGTTTCGATTGGAGAGAAATTCACTCTGTCGTCATCTCAGGAAGAACACCATGGATTAACAAGGCTGCTTTAACTCTAAAAGCAAATTTACTGGATGTTAGCCTGGATCTTGATAGAAGCAAGTAGATGCAGATCCTTAGAGATATCCCATGCTCAGAGCCAGCCCTGTTCTTATCCAGCAAAGTTTATAACTTGGCCCATAAACAAGATAAGATAGTCCTAAGGGGAAAGGCCTTGATGATACATTAAGACAGATCCAAGGGGAAGAGATTACAATCCATAGAGGAAACTGCTAAACCAAATCATTAGCCGTAAACTCTGGATGGACTCTATCTAGGGAATTCCCAATCCTAGGGCCATTATTTTAAGCCCATGCTTAGTTACAGTCGTAAACAAATATGCATAATTTATTCAGCAGGCTGCTTTGCCATTTCCTAAGCAAATAATTTGGATGTAAACCCGTACGAACAATTTGCATAACCGCTAATGCCTGGAAGAGATTTTATGATTCCCTTAAAATGCGGCTCAGAGAAACGTCCTTCACCCCCCTCCCCTTTCCTCCCCCTTTCCAATCGCGTTGCTAGAATAAAATGAATGAAATAAAATAGGAACGTATATCAAAACCACAGCGATGGGGATAATCTGCTACTAACCTTCAGGCTCACAGAATTCTTGGTTAATAATGCAAGAGTTTTGATAATTTCCGAAAAGGAGAAAGGTTGCTCCCTTGATGTTTGGGATATAGACACCTTTGTTTACAATCCCTTCTACGATATCTAAGGGAGGAAAAGGGAGGAAAAAACATTACAAGATGCAAGCTTTTAAGATTTTTGAGTTGGTCCCACCACTTAGAAGGATGACCAGAACAATTTTACTTATTTTTTTCCCCACCCAACACCAGGAATCCTGTGAAAGATGCTTTTTTCAAAAGGCAACTAGACTGTTTTTTTTCCAAGAAGAAGAAGTAAAAGGAGGAGGAGGAGGAGGGGGAGGGGGAGGAGGAGGAGGAGGAGGAGGAAGAAGGGGGGGGGGGGGGAGGTGGGGGAGGAGGAGGGGGAGGAGGAGGAGAGAGAGGAGGAGGAGGAGGAGGAGGAGGAGGAGGAGGAAAGGATTGCCAGATCTGGACTGCAAAGAAGAAGAAGAAGAAGAAGAAGAAGAAGAAGAAGAAGAAGAGAAGGAGGAGGAGGAGGAAGAAGAGGGTGGTGGTGGACAGCCACTTGTCTGAAATGGTATGGGGTCTTCTGCTTGACTAGAAGACCTCCAAGGTCCCTTCCAGCTCTATTCTGAATTGAAGAAGACAACGTTTTGCTTTTCATCCAAGAAACTCCTCCAGTTCTGACTGAAAGTGAAGAACTGATGAAGCTTCTTGGATGAGAATCAAAACTTCTTCTCCTTCCTCAAGGAAAAAGCAGTCCAGTTGCCTTTTGCGGGGGGGAAGCACCTTTGGGACAACTATGACCTGGATGACTGAGAATCTCCATAGACACCAGGAATCATCCTTCTTCTTCCAGCCATTCACGAGGAGCCATTCCCAAATTGAGGGGGCAGAGTTTCCCCTAAATTTGGCAGAAAGATACGAGGAAACATAGTCTCTCACAAGAAACAGGCTGGCTGAAAGGAGAGTGAAAGACTGTGGACTTCTGATGTTGAGTAAATACAGGTATATTAGCAAAATCAAATCAAAGTTGGCTTGACTTGTGCATCACTTTAAAGCCTAAATCAGGAACACAAACAAATAAGGGTTGTGTGTTTTTCCATTTTACAGGATTTTGACAAGCCAGAACTGCAGCAGCTATGACAATGCTACCAGACAATCAAACAGGTTGATGGACTCAAGAGATCTTCTGTAGTTTTCCCTTGGATTATTTAGTTTCTGTTCTCCAAGAACTGCCCCAAAGCTTCTTTTAGCTCCATGTTAAAGAAAGAAAAGAAGCTTATCTTTCAACCAAGATTTGATTTCAAGATCAAAAGCCTCTTCACAATGGCATGGAGAACGCCAAAGTCATACCTAAGCCGAATGGCCAAGCTTGACAAATAGAAAAGGATCGTCTAGAATTCTCACCTACGGTCGCGGAGAAGTTAGAGTAGGCAGAATCATTGGTATAAACAAAAGTAGAATTATGGTAATGAAGCACAGTGAAGCTGTGGGATCTTAGCACTGCATGAGACAAGAAAGAAAACAAACAAAACATGGAATGGAAAAGCAACACCATGAATACATGCAAGATGGATATGAATCAACCAGATCATGTCTCTCAATCAACATCATTGCAACGTGCCCAAAGTTCCACCTTCCTGGGTTATAGCTAGAAAGGAGCTAGCTCAAATAGAAAATTAAACTGTCCTATCTGAAGAAACAATGGCTCATTTTTTAAAAAAAATAGAATCTCACACATAGATAAGGAGAACATAGGCTTAAGACAACTGAATCCTTGGTGGCTAATTCTGGTTTAACTAGCCCTCATGGGGAGAAAAGATGATTGTTCTCCAACTCCTAAAGACTTGATTCTACCAAGCAAGGACTATCTCTGGTGGGGTTTTCAAGATCACCCATGTTCATATCGTCTAAGTACATTTTTGGTGGAAGGACTTTAAGTTAACAATTGAATATCTTTGGGACATTAAAGTCCCATGTATGATGCCACATTGCTCCAGCAAGAGCTGGGAAACACCTGGAGACCAGAATCTGGGATCTAATAGTCTTCTGGGTGTTGTTGGGCTAAAAAAAAAATCTAGGAACCAACATTCTAGAAGTTGCTGTTCAACAACATACTGAGAACCATCAATGAACTGTGGTGGCGCAGTGGTTAGAGTGCAGTACTGCAGGCTACCTCACTGCTCACTGCCAGGAGTTCGATTCTGACCAGCTCAAGGTTGACTCATCCTTCCATCCTTCCGCGGTGTGTAAAATGAGGACCCAGATTGGGGGGGGGGGGAACATGGAAATAATGGTTTTACATTTTCCTTCCTTCCTTCCTTCCTTCCTTCCTTTGCACAATGATTAGAATGCAGTATTGGAAGCTAACTCTGCCAACTGCCAGCAGTTCGAGTCTCACCAGCTCAAGGTTGACTCAGCCTTCCATCCTTCCGAGGTGGGTAAAATGAAGACCCAGATTGTTGGGGGCAATATGCTGACTCTGTAAACCGCTTAGAGAGGGCTGTAAAGCACTATGAAGCAGTATATAAGTCTAAGTGCTATTGCTATAATTCTTCATCTCCAATGTAGACAATAGTGATCTAGAACCCACTGAGAATTCGATTCATCCTAAAACTTCTTAAGCTTTCTTCAAACCCCTCCCAATCTTCAGTAATAATATTACAGGACAGACACTTCCTGAAATACCTGTCTTACAAAAAGAAAATTACACATAGGTCTCTGACGCTGAAGGTTGACTTGGAAAGAAGGTCCTCTGGACTTTGATAAATGAAAACCAGGTTTAGTAGCAATAGCAGTAGCAGTTAGACTTATATACCGCTTCATAGTGCTTTACAGCCCTCTCTAAGCGGTTTACAGAGTTAGCATATTGCCCCCAACAATCTGGGTCCTCATTTTACCCACCTCAGAAGGATGGAAGGCTGAGTCAACCTTGAGCCGGTGAGATTTGAACCGCCGAACTGCAGCTAGCAGTCAGCTGAAGTAGCCTGCAGTGCTGCACTCTAACCACTGCGCCACCTCGGCTCCTAGTAAGCATGTGTGAACCGTTTGCACATGGAAAAATAAACACTATGGCCACATAACCATCAGTACCCATCACTTAAACCATCTGAAATAGAAGGAATTGTTGCTGATAGATTCAGAATCTCCCATTTATGTTTCATGGTCAATCACTGTTAAAGCCTTTTACAGTTGATGCTAACCAAAAAAAATTCTGTTCTAAAACTTTCTGTCACATCTCCATTAACCAATACTTTTGCATTCTGTTGAGTGTAAATTGCTTTAATCGTATCCCTAAATTTTCCACCAAATTCCATAAAATTTAATTGTTGCAACATAAATTGCCAATTTATATTGTCGAACGCTTTCTGCGCATCCAGGAATATCAACGCTAGTTGTTTTTCATAATGTATTTCATAATATTCTAGTACATCCATGATTATTCTAACATTATTTTTGATTTGTCTCTTTGGTAAAAACCCGTTTTGATCTGGATGAATGAATTCATTTAAAAGACTTTTTACCATTGATCTCTCTCTGGCTCTGCTTTATTTGCATTGTTATCCTGACATGGCACTGTCTTTTCAATAAAATAAAATTTAAACAAAAAATTATGTTCTGCAATTTTTCTGTTGCAGCAAAAGGATAACATGAGTATCGTACAGGAATCTTGTCTGGAAGCCAAGTTGAAAATGCCAATCTCTTCAAAGGGCATGCCATTGAGAGAGATAGAACTGGAACTGGCTTTATGAAGGTGCCAAACACAAACACAAACACACACAATGGATAAACACGGCAGGCAAAGTTGACGATGATTCAAGGATCGATGAGTGACAGGAGTGAACGGCATGAATGCTTGATGGAAAGACATGACAAGGATGGGAAAAAATACCAATGGATGGTTTCTCCCAAAACTGTAGAGATGCACAATTTGGAGTGCAATATCACAACCAGGGATGAGTAATCTCTGGTAACAATGGATCAAATCTTCTTTATCTCCGGGGTCCAGTTTTATTGCCAAAACAAGGCATAACAGTCCAATCTCAAGACTGCTCAGAAGTAACTCAAGTGGTTTGCATGGAGCCCCACAACAGTCTTGGAGCCATCTGACCTCAAGAGCCATCTACAGGAAGATAGTTACATGGAATACAACATATAGGTCTATATAACACATATTGGTCCCTGCTGTTCTTCCCTCTCCACCAGCCAATTCTAACAGCATTTTCTATCATGAAGCAAACTGGCCATTTTTTTTTAGCCTGAGAGATAGTTTTGACATCTGGAAAAGGGGGAAAGGAAAGGTGGTTGAATCCCATGTCTTCACTGGATCAACCGCTCAAGGCAAAATGGTATTCCCACAGCAGAGATCTTGCACCTTCTGATGCTTTGACTTTCACAAAAATCATAACTTGTGAAGTCCTTGGTGCTCTCTGAGCTTAGTTGTTTTCTTGCAGTTTCATTACCCAAGTAGGCACCATCACCAGTGCTTGAAGGGAGCGGGGATTGTGGAGAGGAGGAGGAGGAGGAGGAGGAGGAGGAGGAGGAGGAGGAGGAGGAGGAGGAGGAGGATGATGTGATCCTTGGTGCTCTCTGAACTTGGTGGTTTTCTTGTTTCCTAGTTTGGGTCATAAAACATCTGCAAGAAAACCACCAAGCTCAGAGAGCACCAAGGACCCCAAAGTTCAACCTTGAGCTACAAATATTATTTTCTGTCGGTATCATATCTTATCCTTGGAGACCATCCTTCTTCAGTCTACCTCCGTCTGTGTCCTTTAATTCGTGGATTCCTTCTACGGTCTCCAGAGGCCAATAATGCGATGCTTGAGCAAGAACACGGAAACCTATCAAGAAAGGACAGCAGGACCAAAGTCATCTCCTTTGTCAGGAACTCAAACAATTGTCAGTTATTTCTCTATTTATCTTCCCCTCCCCTCTGCTTCGATCCGTTTTTGGTTCTCTTGAGTTAAATTTTAAATTGCAAAATGCTCGGTACATGGACCTGGAGATGGGAGAAAGTATCCTCTCTTCCTCCGTTTTTAACTCTGATAAGATCAGTTGATGTAGACTATCTTTTGAGAAGATTCTAAGCATCTCCTATCCCACCCATCAAATTACTGAAGGTCTTTGGCCTTTCAAGGAACCATTTTATGGAGACTCTGGAAAGAGTGCAGAAAAGAGCAACAAAGATGATTAGGGGCCTGGAGGCTAAAACATATGAGGAACGGTTGCAGGAATTGGATATATCTAGTATGAGCCGTGGTGGCGCAGTGGTTAGAAGACAGTACTGCAGGCGACTTCTGCTGACTGCCGGTTGCCAGAAGTTCGGCAGTTCAAATCTCACCAGGCTCAAGGTTGACTAGCCTTCCATCCTTCCGAGGTGGGTAAAATGAGGACCCAGATTGTTGGGGGCAAGAGGCTGACTCTTTAAACCGCTTAGAGAGGGCTGTAAAGCACTGTAAAGCAGTATATAAGTCTAAGTGCTATTGCTAGTGCTAGTGCCCTTCCTTCCTTCCTTCCTTCCTTCCTTCCTTCCTTCCTTCCTTCCTTCCTTCCTTCCTTCCTTCCTTCCTTCCTTCCTTTGCACAATGATTAGAATGCAGTATTGGAAGCTAACTCGGCCAACTGCCAGCAGTTCGAGTCTCACCGGCTCAAGGTTGACTCAGCCTTCCATCTTTCCGAGGTGGGTAAAATGAGGACCCGAGGACCCGGGGGCAAGAGGCTGACTCTTTAAACCGCTTAGAGAGGGCTGTAAAGCACTGTGAAGCAGTATATAAGTCTAAGTGCTATTGCTATTGCTATAATGAAAAGAAGGACTAGGGGTGACATGATAGCAGTGTTCCAATATCTAAGTCCTCCCCCCATGACCAGTCCATCTTTAGCCAATGCAACGTCGCTGAGATGTTTTGGGAAATGTCGAGGTGTTTAGGCTGCTGAAATTCCACACTCAGGGCAAACGGCCTTGAAGAAGGCTGGCACGAACTGGATTCCACACCGCTCTGCTCTTCTTCAGCTATCCCCCCCTCCCTCATTCCTACCTTCAAAGCACACAGATTTATTGCCCCTGTGTTCCCCCTGTTTCCCTCTCCTTTCCTCTCCTTTCCCCGTTGCTTTGATGGCAGAATGCCAGCGAGGCGCCAAGCCGAAGATGCTGGTTTTGAAATCTAGGCTAGATCTGATTTGGCTCACCCTAAGTGAGGCTTCTCCTGAGCTGTGTATTGCAGGCAAAGTCTCAGAATTTCCAACCAACGTGGAAGAGGTCCTTGGTCCAATACATTTGGAGACCTCTAGCCTGGAGAAAGACACATGTGTAAATACCGTAAGGACTGAACATGGGAACTTTGCCACAGGTGGCGAAAACGGATGAACTTCAGATCTTCCCTGTCTCCTTCTGCTCTACTACCAAGTTACAGTCCTTCTACTCAGCACTGAAAGAACTCAACCCTATGAAGCAGAGATTATACAAGCCGTAGCTGTGGAAGCTGATTTTAATACTTCCTTGTGCAGTATAAACACTCAAGCACACAAGTGTTAAAACCAACAAGTGCGGTAGAAATCTTGAGCTGGTAAAAAGAAGCAGAAAATAATAAATCTTTGCTCTCAGGTGTGCATGGTTAGAATAACAGAATACACTGCTATAGGAAACAAGGAGGAGGGTGGTAGCACCCATCATCCCCCCACCCTTGAGCATCCTGGCTGGGGCTAATAGGAGCAACATCCAGTTCGCTACAAGCTTCTCAACTTTGCTTAAAAACAGTGGGCAATGAATATTTTTAGCATGCCCCTGAAACGATCTGCGTATGTAATAGATTCTCCTTAAATTTTGGCTTTATTGCTTGCTCACTTCCTGGCAACTCAGAAGGGATAGAAAGTTTGCCAAAAATATGGTTGTGGATTAAAAGGAAAGAAAAAGAAAAAGGAAGACCTTGTAAGCAAGTAGCACCAATGATGGCGCAGTGCAAGTGTGCTTCCAAAGCATTCCAGAAATCTTGTAAAAATGCAAGTCTCCAGTTCTTATAAACCACATTTCCCCCCCCTCTGATAATTGGACTCCTCCCTGTGATTTATGCAGACTAGTGCCTACGAAGTAGGAAGTGAAGTGGTTAGACAGATCCTCTTTCAATTAAAATAGGTGTAGGGATCATTCGTTTCTCCACTTTAGATTTAAAAACAACGTTAGCTACATGCTTGGGAAGGGAGTAAAATAACAGAATAACAGAGTTGGAAGGGACCTTGGAGGTCTTCTAGTCCAACCCCCCTGCTTAAGCAGGAAATCCTAGACCATTTCAAACAAATAGTTATCCAATCTCTTCTTTAAAATCTCCAATAATGGAGGGCCCACAACTTCTGGAGGCAAGTCATTGCACTGTTTAATTGTTCTCACTGTTAGGAAATTTCTCCTTAGTTCTAGGTTGCTTCTCTCCTTGATTAGTATCCATATGTTACTTCTTGTCCTGCCTTCAGGTGCTTTGGAGAATAGGTTGACCCCCTCTTCTTTGTGGCAGCCCCTGAGATATTGGAACACTGCTATCATGTCACCCCTAGTCCTTCTTTTCATTAAACTAGACATACCCAATTCCTGTAACCGTTCTTCCTATGTTTTAGCCTCCAGTCCCCTAAAAGCTACTTCAACTTCTTGTAAGCACTTATGAAAAAAATAATCATTCTTGGTTTAGGGAATTTAGGACAGGGAGAAAAGGCTAGTAATTTTCATGAGAAAATTCAGTATTACCGGACTCTAACATCATCCGATCTCAAAATTAGACGCTCACGTTGCCTAATGGTTGAGCTGGCCCCAAAGTCAATCATTTTTATAAACCCGCGTTCCCTTTTATTTATTGCAAAAATCAAACTGAGATAACAAGAGTTAGCAGATTTTCAGACAAGTCAGTTTGAAGGTGCATTTGAAAGAAAAAGCCATCTTTGCATAGTTGCCCAACGTATACTGTGGTTGAGTAAAGAGTTGAACTCACAGCTCCTGGTAGACTACTACTGCCAGTACATCCCTATTTTTTGAAGACCTTCTTGAGAACTTCCAAATTCCTCCTATGTTGACTCTCAAGCCCTAAGAACAAAGCTCCTGTCTTGGTGAGACCCAACACCAAGTGTTGACATCCCAGCCAATGCAACTTTCTCAACGCTATTTCTTGTTGCATTTGATGTTCCTCAGCCATATATCTAAGCATGCTTTTGTGGGAGATGGGGATGACAAAGGAGAGGGATGCAGCAATCGTAAAGGTTTTCAAAGTTTCGAGATAGCAAAGATTCCTTACCGGGATGTTTTTGTGGCCAAGTATGAGTCCTGTAAACCTGCATGTTAAAAATATATAACAGATACATGAATAGGATTCAGAGCAGCAAACGTTCCCAAAGAAGAGAGGGAAAATTAAATAATAAGCGCCACAGGTTTTTGAGGCCATTACCTGAAATAAAATCCACAAAAAGAGATAGCAAAGTTGCACCAGCCAATTTGCCATGATCCTTTGTCTCGTTGCAAACCAGAAAACCGACGCTGGGATGAAATCTCAGGTCACAGTAATCATAATATCATTAATAATAAAACTTCCAGTTCTCCATCATCATCTGGTCTTCTTCTCTTTTTTTCAAAGGGTGTTTTTCTAATCATCCATACAACAAGCCCATTCTGTCGACTGGTTTGTGGGAAGGGGAAGAAAAAAAAAGGACACGAAACCCAACTCTTCCCTGAGGTCTAAGAATTAAAGTTTCAAAACGTGGAGTCCTTCCGTAGCTGATAAATCCATTCCGGGGGGTGGGGAAGGAAGAGGAAAAATGAAGAGGAGGAAAAAAAAGTGAATAAACTTGGGATGATTACAGATGCAAGTTTCTCTTCTCCAACTTTCGCTAACGGCTTTGCCTTTTTAGATTTGTCTTCATTTGATCAGATGTCACTGGGTGGAAATGGAATTTGGCTTGCTTTCACACACACACACACACGCACGCAAAAAGAGAAAGAGAGAAAAAGGTGCCTTAAATATTTTTTTCTTTGGGGCAAAGAGGTGGAGGGATTTTGTGGCGAGAGGTTGTACCTTCTTGGGAAAACCTGACAGCCCTCGTCCTGACCAGAGTGTAGAGCAAAAATTAAAGTGATGTCAGACTTTCTCCTCAAACTTTGTCCCATTTGGGTATTCTATTTATATCACATTACCAACAAGTGGCTTCCTCTTCTGGGTCCTAGCACCAGTCAGTTAGAAAGAACAAGATTCAG
>QLTV01003660.1:1453941-1473207 GCA_003457575.1 Thermophis baileyi
CATTCGGGAAAAAACTGTTCTTGTGTCTAGTTGTTCTGGTGTGCAGTGCTCTATAGCGTCGTTTTGAGGGTAGAAGTTGAAACAATTTATGTCCAGGATGTGAGGGGTCTGTAAATATTTTCACGGCCCTCTTTTTGACTCGTGCAGTATACAGGTCCTCAATGGAGGGCAGGTTGGCAGTAATTGTTTTTTCTGCAGTTCTAATTATCCTCTGAAGTCTGTGTCTGTCTTGTTGGGTTGCAGAACCAAACCAGACAGTTATAGAGGTGCAGATGACAGACTCAATAATTAAATAAAAAATAAATGATGTGAAGATAGCCAGGGAAGAAAAGAAAACAAACCCAGAGGCATGGAGAGAAGGAACCAAGAGGAAGGCTTAAGGTTTATACATTGATGACTTAGAGGTGAGGTAATATCGTTTCTTTGATACGAAAGAGATGCTGAGACTCTGGAAAGAATGCAGAGAAGAGCCACAAAGATGATTTGGGGGGCTGGAGACTAAAACATAACAATGAATAGTTGTGGGAACTGGGCATGTCTCGTCTAACAAAGAGAAGGACTGGGGTGACACGATGTCGTCTTCCGATACTTGAGAGGGGCCATCATAGAGAAGAGAGGGTCAATTTCTTTTCCAAAGCACTTGAGGGCATGACAAGAAACAATGGGTGGAAATTCTTCAGAGGTAGATCCAACCTTGAACTAAGAAGAAATTTCCTGACAGTGAGAACAATTAACCAGTGGAACAGCTTGCCTCCAGAAGTTGTGGGTGCTCCATCACTGGAGGTTTTTAAGAAGAGACTGGACAGCCATTTCTCTGGAATGGATCATTAGGATCTCCTGCTTCTGCAGGGGGTTGGACTAGAAGACCTCCAATGTCTCTCTCTCTCTCTCTCTTTTTTAAAAGGATTTTATTGATTTTCTATTGTTTCTATTGTTTATTAAGCACTAACATTTTGTTAGTGCTTAATAAACATCGTGTTGTCTGGGTTATTCAATTTGCTTAACAATACAGATTACATTCTTAATCTCCACCTTTTTTTCCCAACCACTGGTAAAATAAAGTCCATGTTTGATAATATTCTGTGTCTTCTTTCTGTTTAATCTTCAGTGTAAGTCTGTCTATTTCTTCACAATCTAGTATCTTCCTCATTATCTCTTCGTCTTGCAGTGTTTCTTCATTTTTTCAATATAGCAATAGCAATAGCACTTACTGTAGACTTATATACTGCTTCACAGTGCTTTATAGCCCACTCTAAGTGGTTTACACAGTCAGCTTATTGCCCCTAACAATCTGGGTCCTCATTTTACCCACCTTGGAAGGATGGAAGGCTGAGTCAACCTTGAGCCTGGTGAGATTTGAACTGCCAAATTGCAGGCAGCCGGCAGTCAGCAGAAGTAGCCTGCAGTACTGCCTTCTAACCACTGCGCTACCACAGCTCTTGTATATTGTGCAAATATAATCCTCGCTGCTGTTAAGACATGCAATATTAAATATAGTTTGCTTATCATGTTTTTCTGACATTATACCTAATAAAAACAGTTCAGGTTTAAAATCTACATGTTTTCCTATCATCTTTTCTAACCTCTTATGTATTTTTGCCCAAATTTTTTTTGCTTTTACACAAGTCCACCACATATGATAATGTGCCTTCTAATATCTCTTCTAACTCTGTTAGTCTAACAAAATGAAGGACTGGGGTGACATCATAGCAGTCTTCCAATATTTGATGGGTTCTCACACAGAAGAGGGGCTCACCCTACTCTCCAAAGCACCTGAGGACAGGACAAGAAATAACAGGTGAAGATCATTTAAAGAGAGATCCAGCCTGGAGCTAAGGAGAAATTTCCTGACAGTGAGAACAAATAATCATTGGGATGACTTGCCTCCAAAAGTTGTGGGTGCTCCATCACTGGAGGTTTTCAAGAAGAAGTATAGCTTTTAGCTATACAATTTGGGATGAACACCCTTAGAATTGTGTGGAAGTATGAAAGAATTTCCAGAGGAAAAATTGCAGACTACAGGAACCATTTGCACCACTCAGGTGACCCTGAGGACACAGATAAACCTCCAAGTGCTTCAACGACCCTCTAAAAGGATGCCAATGACCAGCTGTCTGCAAGGAATATAAATCCTTCCATTCCCCACCATCCAGTCAGAGCTGAAGAAGCTTCTTGGATGAGAAGCAAAACGTCTTCAAAAGAAAAAAAAAACAAGAAAGTCCAGTTGCCTCCTGAAAAAGCACCTTTGGGTGACTCCAGTGATGGAGCACCCACAACTTAAATTTGCAGGTTTTCTGCTGTAAATGACCCCAAAATCCCAACTACCTGAAAAGCAGCATGGTCCCCAGTTTCTTGATTTGCATTAGGACAACATCCTTGAAGTTTCACGGCGTGCATATTGTACATAAAGCTTGGTGTTTATTATCTGAACCTTTGTCAGCTCTGCATAATAATCCAAATTTATCTGAACCTTTGTCAGCTCTGGATAATAATCCAAACTATGATGTCTGCTTTATTAGTTGCTCAAGTGCACCACCTTCAGGCAGAACCATGTAGGTACAGATTAAGGAAGCATGGGGGCCAGCAGAACCAAAATAGAAGTTTATTTTGCGTTCATTATCCGGACAGGAAACCTAAGGAGTATTCAGGAGCAAGCAGAAACAGGAAGCGGCTAAACTCATGGACAGAGCGGTGATGATTCATGGTGAACAGAACTCGCCGTTGAGTTAGGTATAGTACCAGAAAAATATAATAAGGGGAATTTGTATTTAATGTTGCATGTTTTGACGGCAGCAAGAATTGTATTTGCACAGTATTGGAAACATGAGGAAACGCCAAGAGAAGAAGATGTAATTAAAAAAAAAATTAGATTGCGCAGAAATGGATAGATAAAGCAGTGGTGGGTTGCTGCCGGTTCACACCGGTTCTCCAGTACCGGTGGTGGAAATTAGCCCCCGCTTGCCGAACCGGCAGCGATGGCTGGCTGGCCACGCCCCTGAACCGGTTCTCGGGTTGCCGCTCCTTGAAAGCGGCTTGCAAAGAACCTTCTGCGCATGCGCAGAGGGTCATTTGCGCGACGTGACGGGGGCGAAGCATTGATGATGCTAGCATTACTAGCATTGATGATGTTACCTAGTTAAGGTAATGAAACGTCTGCAAGAAAACAAGCAAGCTCAGAGAGCACCAAGGACCCCTCAAATAAATGCAGTTTAAGGAGCAAATTCCTACAATGAGTACAGGTAGTCTTTGACTTACAAGAGTTCATTTAGTGACTGTACAAAGTTACAACAGCACAGGAAAAAAGGGACTTAGGGCTGTTTTTCACACTTACGACCACTGTAGCATCCCCACAGTCATGAGATCAAAATTCAGACGCATGGCCACTGACTCATATTTATGACGGTTGCAACGTCGCGGGGTCAAGTGATCCCCCTTTTGTGACCTTCTGGCGAGCAAAGTCAGTGGGGAAGCCGGATTCACTTAACAACCGTGTGACTAACTGAACAACTGCAGTGATTCACTTAACAACTGTGACAAAAAAGGTCATAAAACGGGGCAAAATTCACTTCACAACTGTTTCGCTTAGCAAGAGAAGTGTTGGGCTCAATTGTGGTCAAGGATTAGCTCTAATAGTTTGCATTGCCCTCGGTTCCGAGTGTGTCTTCGCAGTTGAATTCCACCCATCTTCAAGTTGTTTGAAAAGCATTGCGTTAGAAGATTGCCAAGACCCTGTGAAACTTTATAGTCTTACTAGTAGCTGGATACCCGTGCTTCGCTACGAAACTATGTGATCGGGCTTGATAAATTGACAGTTAAAGCTTGAAAATTAATTAGTTACGATCGGGCTTGATACATTGACACTTAAAGCTTGAAAATTTATATAGAATATGTAACTCGTTAGCATCAGAGCGTGTTAATATAAGGCAACTGGCAGTTGGAACAGAGTTCTTTTCAGGTGGGGAGAGGGAGTAGAATGTTTAAACTCCCAGCCCGCAGGCCGAATGAGTCACGCGCTGGCCATGCCCACGCCTGGTTTAGCGAAGGGGTAGCATCAGAGCTTGATAATATAAGGCAACTGGCAGTTGGAACAGAGTTCTTTTCAGGTGGGGAGGGGAAGTAGAACGTCTAACTCCTTAGCATCAGAGCGTGTTAATATAATACTGTATAAGAAATACTAATGATCTGATGGTCATTTCGAAAAATCCTTTCTTAGCGAGCACCTAGAAGCCAAGAGGAACATAGGTGCCAAGTTTCAAGTTTGTAGGCTTTACAGTTCTGGAGATTTCGTGATGAGTGAGTGGTATTTGGCTTTTATATATATAGATGATTTCGAAAGTCCTTTTGGGATAATCCAGCAGAGATGTTCTTATATTCCAAGAAAAATCAAAGCTTACCATCCTCCAAAGAACCATAGAGCAGAAATAAGCAATCAGGGATCCCACGAGTTTTATGCAACTAAGGAGTTAGTAACTTCTAGAGACTTTGGCAATACCCTGTTGGGTTTCAGGGAGAAATTGACAGTCATGGTGAGTGGAGTTTCCTGTTTATTTCTAAGAAAAGAAACGCAGGAAACAAAGCATGGTTGTTGTGTTAAGACTCTCTAGAACGCACCAGTCCCATTAGCCTTTTCGTCCACATCACATTATGTCATCACCCTCTGAAGGAACATGGAGACACTGAGAATTAAACCAGGATTGGAGGGGGTTTTTTAGGATATGTGTTCTACCATTGGGATCCAATCCTTCCTTTGGCAAATATACGAAGAACGGTTGCAGGAATTGGGTATGTCTAGTTTAATTGAAAAGAAGGACTAGGGGTGATAGCAGTCTTCCAATATTTGAGGGGCTGCCACAAAGAAGAGGGGGGGGGGTCAACCTATTCTCCAAAGCACCTGAAGGCAGGACAAGAAGCAATGGGTGGAAACTAATCAAGGAGAGAAGCAACCTGAAATTAAGGAGAAACTTCCTAACAGTGAGGACAATTAATCAGTGGAACAGCTTGCCTTCAGAAGTTGTGGGCGCTCAAAAACTGGAGGTTTTTAAGAAGAGACTAGATAACCATTTGTCTGAATAGGGTCTCCTGCTCCAGCAAGGGGCTGGATTAGAAGATCTCCAAGGTCCCTTCCAACTCTATTATTTTATATCCGGGGGGGGGGGGAATTCCTTCACACAGCCATGAAAATAACAGCAAACAGTACCGGCAACCCTGTGAAACGCAACCCTACGGCTTTTTTGTGATAACACAAACCTGTAAGTTCAATGAGAATGGTTGGAAAAGACATCTGTGTCCGTTTCAACAACACTCTGAAGAGGCAAAGTATATTTCAAATTTCAGTCCAGCTGAAAGTTAGCGTGACTTTTCGGCATCACAACTTGCGGTCCAAACCCAGAAAGAGGTGTCAAGGTTTCAACACAGAATGAGATATCTGGTGGAGAAAAACAAAGAGAGATGTTTTAATTCCCGCTTAAAGAAAACAAGTCAAAAGAGTTTTTCTTCTACAGAGAAACTCTAAACCAGTTCTCTTTCCTCTAACTTCACAACTTTTTATTCCTCTTCAGGACAAACTTCAGCGAGCCGGTAGGACAGGTAGGTGTATTTTACCCCTGGTCTCAACATCTTTTTTATAGTGTGGGGACCAAAACTGGATGCATGTCATGATTGTCCCAAAGGTGCTTATTCAGGAGGCAACCGGACTTTCTTGTTTATTCTTTTGAAGATGTTTCGCTTCTCATCCCAGAAGCTTCTTCAGCTCTGAAGAAGAAACCTCGGGAAGAACTTTCCTAAAAGTTCGGCCTCTTAGCATTTCTGGTTCGCTCTGCTGAGATTGGAAGAATCCGCTTGCATCGCGCTTTCCCTTGTGAATCGCTAACAATATGCACCAGGCCGTCTTTGCAGCTTGTACGGATTCTCTCGACAATGCTGCATTGTGGAATTGGGAACTGCCGTGTTTAAAGCAGTGTTCCCCCCCCCCCACCTCTCCAGGAATTGCGGGAAGCAAAGCTAATCTGATGTGACACACAGGGCCTCTTAGAAAAATTGCGTTCCACCACGAGAGAAGGAAAAAAACGATCTCCTTGCCATTATTCAGATCGGCTCAGCTCCCATCAAATGGAACAAGCTAACTCCATCAGGGGCCATCGCTAATTAAAATGGTCCGTTGTTTTGGCATTAAAGGGGTGTGGGACTATCGGAGTCTCATTGCGGGAGTCGGCCCAGTCCAAATTTCACAACAATTTGCAAGTGGCTGCCCAACTTCTGGGCGTCTCCAATTATCTCCAGCCGATACGGCAAATGGGATTCTTTAATTCGAGACATCGAGAGGTCAACGGGATGGCGAGGCTGACGACTATTTTTCCTCTTAATGCCCCCTTGTCACCAATAGAGTTGCATTCCTTCTTTTCTCCTTCGTGGTCTTCCTTCTGTTTGTCGTTGACGTTTCCAATCAAGCTCTTTTTTATTCAATGCAATCACGGGCAATTGATTCTGCTAATTCTTCGCTGGAGGGCAGCCCGTTAATTGCAAGGCAGACTGAATTTCTCCCGGGGCCTTCAATTTCCTAAGTTTTGGGTCTGATGGGAAAATGGAACTGGGGAAGTTGAGAACAGGCATTCGAGTTGCTATTAGTGTCAATCCTTCAAATGGCCAAGGATGTGCTGTTTTATTATTATTATCGGCAAACATCTTTTTGACAAAATATCAAGTATTAAAGGAAAGCTGACTGATGTGATTATCATAGACATAGGCAGAATAATAGAGTTGGAAGGGACCTTGGAGGTCTTCTAGTCCAGCCCCTTGCTCCAGCAGGAGATCTTATGCCATTTCAGACAAATGGTTGTCCAGGCTCTTTTTGAAAGCCTCCAGTGATGGAGCACCCACAACTTCTGAAAGCAAGCTATTCCATTAGTTGATTGCTCTCACCGTTAGGAAATTTCTCCTAATTTCTAGGTTGGTTCTCTCCTTGGTTAGCTTCCATCCGTTGTTTCTTGTCTTGTCTTTTGCTGCTTTGGAAAATAATTTGACCCCCTCATCTTTGTAGGAGCCCCTCAAATATTGGAAGACTGCTATCATGTCTCCCCTGGTTCTTTTCTTCACTAACTAGCCATGCCCAGTTCCTGCAACCGTTCTTCATGTTTTAGCCTACGGGTGTCAAACTCAAGGCCCCGGGGGCCTGATCCGGCCCACGGGGTGCTTATATCTGGCCTGCAGGGCTGCCCTGGAAACAGCAAAGGACTGGCCCCAGTGCCTCTGCCAGCGAAAACGGAGCTCGGGGGGCCAGCACACCGCCCTCCCGAGCTCCATTTTCATTGGCAGAGGGTTGCAGGCCATCGCAGCCGAAAACAGAGCTCGGGAGCCCGTTTTCTCTGGCAGAGCGCTTGGGCCACCACAGGCACCCCGACATGAGTGACGTCGAGCTGGCCATGCCCCCCCTGCCCCCCCCACGAGGTCAAACACAACCCTGATGTGGCCCTCAATGAAATTGAGTTTGACCTCCCTGTTTTAGCCTCCAGTCCCCTAATCATTGTTGTTGCTCTTCTGTGCAGACTCTTTCCAGAGTCTCAACATCTTTTTTATATTGTGGTGACCAAAATTGGATGCAGCATTCCAAGTGTGGTCTTTCCAAGGCTTTGTAAAGCAGTACTAGAGCTTCACGTGATCGTGATTCTACCCCTCTATTAATCATAAGACAGGAGGGAAAATCTATTGGCATGCTGCTGTGTGATAAGCATTGGCTGGTGTAAGCTTCTGTTTAATAATACTGTGGGTTTTGCTGTTAGTGTTCTTAATGATTAATCTATGCTAATTGCTTATATGTCAGACTTCATTAAGAAGAATCTGTATTAATTGGATGCTTTTATCTAATGTTCCCAGCCAGTTTGAAACATTTTCACAATGTTTCTCACAGCAAGAAATTGCAAATTTTTTTGCCTTGATTGAACACCTGATTTACCCAGCTGTGCGAATACATTCACCATGGTCTGCAAGTTAGGATTGATATGATGGGCCAGATGTGGTTTGTTTAACCAATGTAGTGAGTAAATCCTGTCCTGGAGTACAAGGGAAGTAGATTGCAGGTTAAAAGCTGAAGAGGGGTTCAATTCTCCATAAAATTGTTGTCCAGAAGCATTGGGGCCATAGATGCAAACATATGCAAGCATTAAAAGCAGTGGTGTGATGCACAAAATGTTACCTTGATGCATAAATTAGACTTGGGGGAGGGAAGTTTTGGGATGGAGGGAGGGAAATGCTTTTGGTAAACCAATTTGGAGAGAGAGAAATGTCTTTGTCAGATATGCAGAATAAAGAGAAGATAAGCTTAACAAAGAGAGATCCAAATGAGAATTAAGGGGAAATTTCCTGACAGTGAGAACAATTAATCAGAGGAAAGGGTTGCCTTCAGAAGTTATGGGTGCTCCATCACTGGAGGTTTTCAAGATACTGGACAGCCATTTGTCTGGAATAAGGTCTCCTGCTTGAACAGGAAGTTTTTACTAGAAGACCTACAAGGTCCCTTCCAACTCTGTTATTCTGTAATTCTATACTTAAGGTTGGACATTATCAGCCACCTGGGGCTGTGGCACAGGACAACTCAAATTAGCTAAAAGTATTGGTGCTGCAGCAGAGCGCATAATGCTTGAATGGAAGGATAGCACCACTGTGTGGTCATCACAATATTTGTGAAAAGAGGACTGCCACAGAAGCTAGCCACTCCTTCTCTTAGTTGATCCAGGCACAGTGATGCAGGCGGAGCAAAAGGAAAAATGATTGGCTTCTACAATGAATACAATGGCTTAACGGAGATGCACAGGGTCCCATTAGCTCAAGAAGAATGATTCATTTTCAATTCCATGATGTAAAAAAAAAAAAAAAAAATCCCAGAATCCAAAGGGAAGCTGACCAAGAGGGAGGAAGCTGAATCACCAGTGAGTAAGTTTGGTAACTCCAACTTGAAATGTTAGAAGAGTTGAAAGCCATCAAGAAGGAAGTGTTATACAGTAGATGGTGGAGAGCAAGACTTCAAAATTTGGGATAAAACCAGTTTCCTTTTTACTTTTCCGGAGAGTAGAGATCTGGCATTTGTGACGTTGAGATTGTGATGTCTTTGTGGACTGACTTCAGAAGAGTGTTTAGACCAGTGCTTCTCAACCACGGCCACTTGAGGATGGGTAGACATTAATGCTCAGAATTTCCCATCTAACGTGGATGAACCTCAACTTCCAAATTCCCCAGCCAGCATGCTGGTTATGGGAAATTATGGGAGTTGAAATCCACCTATCTTCAAGTAGCCAAGGTTGAGAAACGTTGATTTAGACATTACATGTGGACTCAGTGGGTCTTAGGTCCTTGTGATGCATGAAGAGATAACCTTACACAGGTGAAACCTAAATATATAATAGATTTTGTACAAATGCATACGTGGATATCTGGGGTATCAGTGTCCAATTCACTTTTCTCCTTGGTGGGATCTGTATTTTGGAACGAATTACAATGACAGGAAGCAAGTATTTTACTGAAGTTTAGGAAGGGGCTCAAAAACAGATTTATTTCCAAAGGCCTTTTAATGCTGCTGTTCTAGCTTATATTTTATTGGAAGGTATGTTTTTATTGGCTCTTAAGCTGCCTGGAGCCACTAGAGAAGTAATTTAGATCGTCCAAGTAAGTAAATAACTCTATTCGGCCATCTCTCTTTGAGTAATGTTCTGCTTTTAACTGACAGAACTGTGGGTCACTTCACAAAATTAATATTAGAGGTTGCCGTATCTAATGGTTGAAATGGGAAAGTCCCATTTTCAGGACACAAAATTCCTACCTTATTAGGAAGAAGAGATAGGATGCCTTTTTAACTCAATTTTTTTAGACCCCCATCTTTAAAAACATATCCAGTTTACCTGAAATTCTACCCCATTTCTGAGAGTTAAGACCAATTTATGAGTGAATAACCATTGGGAGGGGGGACAGGGACAATAGTTTCAATCCCTCCTTAAAACAGAATCCACTATAAATGGGAGAACAATTTGAAGTGTGCAATGCTTCCTCTCTGCTTCTCTAATTGAACAATTTTCCCCCCTGAACATTCTCCCTTAGTTGAGACACAACCATTTTCCCCCAGCTTAGGTTTTGTGTACTGTTTGCGTTTTCTAACAAAATAATTTATATCCTGCTGTTTCACCAATAATGGCATTTCAGTTAACTCAAGATGCAGAACATGCATTAGGAACACAGCTTCAGATAAAACCCTAACTTGCTTAGCTGTTTTTATTCTGTGGATTAAAAGATTCAAAGTCTGAAATGACATCAGGTTGAGGCGTAACCTAAAGGTTCAAGCCAAGCCAGGCTGGGGTCCTGTTGCGTGTGGTATTAAAACATAGGACACGTTTATCCGTTTTCTTGAAGGTGAGACGAATTAGAAGCAAGTCAGACTTGCTTTCTTCTGCCTCAGTTCAATTTAGATATGCTGCTACTGCTTTTTCACCTACAACCAGAATCCCAACCAACAGCTGTTAAGACAACTGGGTTGCTATTACAGGCAGCGAAAGCCTCTTCCTCTTTAATAAAGGAAGCTTGGTCTCAAAACTGTATTTGCAGTCAGCAAGGTCTGCTTGGACCATAAAGCAGGTGGTTTTTATGCCATTACACACCAGGAAATGCACAAGACTCCTAGGTTGTGGCTGTGTCCACTCAACCTCCATATTTGCAACCCTTCTCTTGCAAAAATATTAGGCGACCGACTGGCCAAGAATAGGTTCCTCATTCCTGCTCTAGAGGCTGAAGATGTGGTCCTACTGATCAGTTTAGTCAACGTCTATAGAAGACTATCACGTTAAACTCACAATGCTGCACGTGTGCTTTTCCCCCAGCAGAAACAGTACCTATGGGTGTCCCCCTTGGGATCCCTGCTTTTTAAAAATTGTTTGAAATGAGATGAGATGCTGGCATGTTGTGAGGCCCCCGTCCTCAGCATGGTCTCTAAATTTATTTCCAGGACTGGCAGCAGCCTCTCTGGCCTGCAATGTTAGTTTGATGTTATCCTCCCTTTCCAGAATGAAGACACTGGAGGGGATAGCCTTTAGTGATTAATCAGCCTTAAGAAAATGCACCCTCCCCCTTTAACTAGACATTAACAATTAGCAGCGTGTCAGGTAGGGCTTGGTGGTTGCAGGCAGTCACCAAGATAGAAAAGCATGTTTAGAATCTTCTTCTTCTAACGACCTCATAATCCCTTGCGGGGTGGAGTCTGGGCAACTGAATGGAGCCGAGTGTTTACTGGCCGGATGCCCTTCCTGTCGCCAGCACGGAGTTTTGTTCAGCAGATATATTCTCATTGTGCCCAGAGAGAAATATCTGCCTCTACCTAGGATCGAACTCACAGCCTCCTGATTATGAGGCAAGAGCCACCGCACCACCCTTTAGACCTAAGAATGTTTCTCAAAAATTAATCTGACTGAAACAGCCCTTTTCATAATTTCATCTAGCGTTCAGCGATTTGCCTCAACTCTAGAAACCCAGAGGGCGGTATCTATTGTACGCTTCGGATCTACCCGCAACAATATATTTAGGCTGAACCAAAATGAGACTTAGGCTCGTAAATTCATTTAGGCTAGAAAATTAGCTTAAAATTTAGATGCCGAACTATGAGCTTCAGTTACTACCTGTGTGGAGAAATCTTTAAGAAGGGGAGTGGGTTGTTGTTTTTTTAAACCTTCCAACTCTTGCTCCAAATAATTATCCTTTGAAAGAGCCGCTTGATTGGGTACTTGAAATACAACTTTATTATGATCTAAACAAAAAGGAATGGGAATGACAGTAACAAACAAGATTTACCACTGAATACTGTGATGAGACTGCAGCTGTCAGATTTGTAACTCAAATGTGGAGTAAATTTGCAGTCCAAAACAGCTAAATATGCAGGTCCAAAAAATGAAGGAATTTTATTTTAACTGCCACATTCACACGCCAAACCCCATTCTCTCTTTCAGCATCCCAAAGATTAAAGCACATGTTCTGGTCAGCTAGAATAATAAAGTGGCAAACACGCTGCACCACTGACATCACAGGACAGTTGCCTATAAAACTAGACTTCTGACGCTGGGCTCCAGCTTCGTCTCCCTCACAGGTCGTCATCTTCGTCTGGCAGTGCAGTGGTCTGAGCAATCTGGAAGACGGGAAAAGGAAGGGTCAAGAGCTCGGAAAAAATGTCTAGGCCAGGGGTCTCCAACCTTGGCAACTTTAAGACTTGTGGACTTCAACTCCCAGAATTCACTTGTGGAGTTGAAGTCCACAAGTCATAAAGTTGCTAAGGTTGGAGACCCCTGGTCTAGGCCACAGGAAGGTGGCCACGGCCTTTTTAAAAAGAGTTACCTGTAAATCTTGCTCGTACTGTGCTGCCAATGCTGGATCCATAACAACCTCTGGGGGCGCAAGAGCAGGCATGGCAACGAACTCCAGGTTGGGGTCTCCAATGAGCTTTCTCGCCAGCCAAAGGAAGGGCTTCTCAAAGTTGTAGTTACTCTTGGCTGAAATGTCGTAGTACTAAATGCAAAAGGTTACGGAGAGGGAACTTGTGTTAGCAGAGATTGAGTATCTGTTATCCTCTGCAGGCGACTTCTCAGACTTCTACTGTGCATTTGTGGTTTGAGTTCTGAGAAGATGTACTTCGCTCGTTTGACTTATTTTAAATCTTTCTATCACCCTAAGATAGGTGCCTACTTTTATTGGAATTGAGAGTTCAGAGCGAGCAGATTCAGAGAGAAAAATCACTTCAGGAATCATTGTCAACTAAATGAAACATTGATAGAACAGAATATTTTTAGCTCAGGGTTGACCGGTGGGGGGGTCTTTGATGTTCTCTGAGCTAGTTTTCTTGCAAACCTTTCATTATCGAAGTAGGTAATACTAGGTAACACAATGGCTAGGCTAGCACTGATGTTACCTAGCTGTGTAATGAAACATCTGCATAGATCAAGTATGGTTATTATTATTTTGCTTCAATCACATTACATAATCTATAAAAAGGAGAGGTTCCCCCCCCCCACCACAAGAAGCACTTAACAAATGTTTGTTGAATTAAAACCCAGAACTATAGAGAATTAAAGCTGCAGAACAGGTATATTTGGTAGGGGGGGGGGTTTCCTGGTGCTTTCTGAGCTTAGTTGTTTTCTTGCAGATGTTTCCTTACCCAAACTAGCTCACATCAGTATTTGTGAGCTAGAAGAGATGCCTTGTTCTTACCTGCAGGTTCTTCTTCCTGTGAAAGACAATGGACTTTGCTTTGACTTTCCTGTCCTTGATATCCACTTTGTTGCCACACAAAACTATGGGGATGTTCTCGCAAACTCGTACCAGATCTCTATGCCAGTTAGGTACATTCTTGTATGTAACCCTTGATGTTACATCGAACATTATGATGGCACATTGAGCTAGAAGGTAAAGCCATGGGCATTATTAGTCAAGGGGATAGAAGTAGCACAATTTACAGTTCTAATATTAAAGCAATTTTTATATAAAAGCGGTCCCAAACGTTTGCATTGTTACTTCAACAGTATCCTAACCTTAATGCAGATTCATTTTGATGTAGTTTCACACTAAGTTTCAAAATATAGGATGCTCACAGGTAATCTTAAATTACTATCATCTTTTAACATAATAAATATAATGAAAACACAATTCTAAAATTTTGATAGAAAACAGAAATGGGAACACTTAAATTATTGAAGTTTCAGACTGAAGTAGCATAGTTCTTTTATTTCCTGTTCACAAATACTTGTTCAGATAACCTATTTATTTACTAAATGCATATGACACTCCTGTCACTCTTGAACTGACCTTGAATGTAGTAACCATCCCGCAGACCTCCAAACTTTTCTTGACCAGCTGTGTCCCATACATTAAATTTAATGGGACCTCTGTTAGTGTGGAACACCAGAGGATGGACTTCAACTCCCAGAGTAGCTACAACAAAACAAAATGTTAATTGCTACACTGCATGTGAAGGCACAACACAAAGCTTTCAAGGATTATTTCTAAGTTATTTATCCATCTCTGGCCTGTCCGCATCTTGTCTACAAATTGTTAATAAGCAACTTTTCTTTAAATGTTATTTGCTTTAATTAAGATTTTTCCCCCAGCAGTTTGACCCCTTTTTCTCTTTTCTCTCACCCCACCCAGATCCACCAGGAGAGATGAAAAGGCTAATTATGACTCAGATGTCTTTTCAGCTCAAATTGTATGAGACCCTAGACCCTTAGAATATACAGACCATAAAACTATGTATAGATAGCTAGCATTTTACACTCAAGTTACAGTTTAGATCTGGTCCTCTGAAAGGTAAGATAGCTATCAAAATCATTTTAATGTGTCTAGATGACTTAAAACAGTTTACATACCTACATACTTCTTCTCAAATTCACCAGTCAAGTGGCGTTTCACAAATGTTGTTTTACCAGTGCCACCATCACCAACCAAAACAAGCTAAAAAAAAAATAAAAAAAAGATTTTTAAGAAAATTGTCTTATGCTTTTTTTTCTACCAGTATCAATCTTACAAAACAGAAATATATACCAAGTCAGTATGCTGTAATTGTTACAGAATAGTATAAAGATCTGGGGAAAGTTAGATGTAAATTTTTGTAGGCATGAAATTGGCTAGGCTAGTAACTCAGAGACTACAATTATCCAGATGCATCTACAAACTATTTACATAAGCTATCTCATCCAAAACAGGCTTATTTCAAAATAAAGCATTGATAATCAAAAACTAAAACATATTCAAAATTTCATAGATCTATATACCTTGCAAGCTATTCAAGTTGTGGCAACAAATTAGCAGACAAATGTTTCTTGAAATAAAAAGTAGCTAATTGATTTATGTTATGTATTTTCCCATCTTGATGTTTTATTGGCAAATTCATGTATTAATCTAAGGAAAATCTAAGCAAAAGAATGGTTTATATATAGAGAGAGCTATTAATTTTGCTTTATCTAAAACTTTTATTTCCATTTCTTTGAAATTACTCAAAAGGACTAGAAAACTCACATCCAATTATTTCTATGTACTCGAAATAAATTATAAAATTTTAAAATTAAAAGCACCCACTGTTTGGAATAGAATAGTGAATAACCACTATTTGGACAATATTAATAAAATTATAGTACATATAGTATGTGTAATGTTTTCTATATTTACAAATTCAATCCAACTTTTAAAAAAGTTTACTAATCTACCAAAAGCACTACCTTCACTCTCCAACAGGAATTCATCAAAAGAAACTCCTTCAATATAAATAATCAGAGATAACATGATTCATTAAAAATTACAACATTTGGATAGCAATCTGACTCTTTATGAGTTGGGACTAAACTGTGTATTCCAGCATTAAAGTCTACAAATATATAAGAAAACAGGCATACGGTGTAGGCCACAAGCCTATTTGGGAATCAGATTGATCATATTTTACATATCTGTCTTCTAAGAAACCATATCAAATTTCTAACCACACACTGTCAGCCCTCAGCAGATTTAAAATAAATTTACGTTCCATCGAGAACAGGCATTTCTTTGAAGTGAAAGGGGGGGGGGAGCAGCAAAAAAACAAGTCAGCCAAAAAAGGAAATCGGCACAAGCCAGAAAAGAATTCCTGTGGATTTGCAAACCAACAAAGAAAGCCTGGAGGCCCAGCTTGCTATGCAGGTTTCCTCCAGGACAAAATCATTAGAAAAAAGATGAAAAGGAGGCCACTCAGCCCTACCTTAAATTGCACTTGGGGTTCTCCTTGTGGGGCGGCCATGCTGCGTCTGTGGGAAAGAGCAATGCATGAGTGGAGAGGCGGCACTGCGGATGATCGTCTGCCCCACGACACTCCAAGGTGCGTGGCTGGCTGGCTCAGCTTTCCATCCGGGTCGAGGAGGAAGCAGTAAATGGCAGCAGGCAGGCAGAGAGAGGGCTGGCCTGGTTTTTGCGTGTGTTTCTCCCCCCCCCCAACCTTCCAGTCCTTATAAAAACAACAAACACATACAGCCACATTCCACACAAAACTGTACAACCAGGGGCTTGTCAGAGATGGTGAAAAACAGACTGAAAAGGGACTGGACTAAGAAGGCAGAGAAGGGAAAGGGGGGGCAGGGGAGAAGAGGGCCCAGCTGCAAAATCAAATCACGTTTTCCTTTTATAGGAATATGCGCCCCCCCCTTCCAGGCATCCCAAGTCTGAGGGCAAAAGAGAGTGTGCCCTTAGAGAAGGGCCCCCTTCCCCCTTTTTGGCATCTCCCCCCAAAAGAGAAAGTCTGGAGCAAGTCAAGAGAAGGGCCCCCTCCCACCTTTCTTGGCACCCCACCCAAGGCAAGTCTGGGGGGCAGAAAAGAGTCTCCCTTTCTTGGCATATCCCCTAAAGGAAAGTCTGGGGGAGTAGAAGGGATTTTACAAGGGTCCCCCCTCCCACCCTAAACACAAAATTGGGGGGGGGCACAAGAGAGGCCCATAAAGGGCACCCTCTCTTTCTTGGCATCCCTAAGGCAAAAATCTGGAGGGTAGAAGAGAGTCCCCCTTCCCCTTTCTTGGGATCTCCCCAAAGTAAAGTCTGGCGGATTAGAAGAGAGATTCCCCTTATACATGGGGTGGGGTGTCCCAGCTTTCTAGGCATCTCCCCTTATAGGCAAATCCCCGAGGAAGGGAGCAAGAGAGTGTTCCCCTAAAGAAGGGAGCTCTCCCACCTTTCTTCGGACTCCCTAAATGAAAAAGTCAGGACTGGGGGGGCAAAACAGAAAAAAAAAAAACAAACCAGAAGTAGGGCACCCCCTCCCATCTTTCTTGGCATCCCCCCCCAAGTAAAAAGTCTGTGGGAAGCAATAAATAAGAGCCTCCCCCCAAAAAGAACACTTTCTTCCACCATATAAGGAAACAGTCTGGAAGGGGTAGAAGAGAGAACCCCCCCCCAAGGGAAGGTTCAAATCATTTTTCATGTGCAGCTTCGTTTGGCCATAGAATAAGAAGGTGAGAAGGAAACACATGTTAAGAGGCTTGGATGCCAAAGGGAAGGCGCCATTTCCAAATTGGCCTCCTGCAGATGTGTGGGGAATGGCACTTAGGGATGGTCTTCCTGAAGCAGCTTCAGCTCGTGACCTGGCTCATCATGAACCTCCTTGATCAGATGCTGCCGCCACTGAATGATCCCCCATTCTCTGCACTGGTTTCCGTCAACAGTGCTTTAAAGCAGAGCACACCATCTCTGAATTGGAACATTCACACCCACTACCTTGGTTTTCCCTGGATGATCTGGGCTCCCCCCCCCCCCCCGCCCCCCACGGCCCCCCCCCCACCCCCCCCCCCCCCCCCCCCCCTCGCGCGCGTGCGCCTCAGGGCCGCCTCCCCTCTTTCCTCGCGGCGGGGGGGGGTCATCCGGAAGGCCTTTCCCGCCCTTTTTTGGCCGTGTGGGGGTGGGGTACGGAAAAGAGGCGGCCTGGCCGTTCCCGCGAGGTGGCCGAGCCCGGCCGCGGCCTTTTTTTTTTCCCCTCGCTTCGCCGGGCGCGTTACCTTTCTCGGGACGTCTCCTTACCCGCTTTGCCTTCCTTCCTTCTCCGCTCGCGGCTGCCGCTGTTACTGAGGGGAAGCGGGCGGGCGGGCTGTAAGGGAAGATGGCGGAAGCGCGCGCGTTCAAATCGCCCTGAAAGAAGCAGCAGCCGCAGCAGCAGCAGCCGAGGGCGGGGAGCGCGCACGCCGGTCACGTAGCCGCGCGGGGAACAGCCAATCAGCGGGCGGACGTGTTTGCGTAGCGCGGGGAGAGAGGAGGGGCTTGGCGTCACGCGACCGCGCCTGCGCGGTGGGAATGCCTCAGAAACTGGGCTCTTCGCCCAAGGCTCGCTCTTTCTCTGCCCTCGCTTGCGCAGACCCGACCCGCCTTTTTCGACTGAGAGAGTAAATGCGCGCGGCTTCTTCGATAGCTCCGCCCCCAATCCGCGTTGGGGTGCGCCTGCGCGATGGCGCGCGGCCGTTCTGGCGCGAAAAGGGAGCGCTCTTCTCCCCCCTCCCTCTTCTCTGTGCAATTTTAGATGTAAAAAAAGAGTACTTACAAAAAGGAAGAAAATAATAATAATAATANACAAGCAATGCAAAGAGCGATGGAAAAGAGCCATGGGCACCAGCATGGTGCTTCTTTCTTGCCACCCGAGTTGTCTGATTGCAAAATGAGGCTTAGCTTGCCTGGCCAAAAGGCGGGGGAAGATGGGCTATGTAGTTAAGCATTGCAAAGTTGAGGAACAGGCCCTGCAGATGGGCTTAGCCTTAGGGGGGAGTACCTTTTCCCATTCATGGGGTGATTGTGATGATGACTCGATCCCAGGTGGGTGGCCTCACCCCATTCCTAAGAGGTCTGTAAAGGGGGGCGTGCATAAGCGCACCAGCGTGCCTACCGTCCCTGTCCTACTGTCCCCATTTATTTGTATTCACGTCCATGTTCATATTCATACCTGCTATCTTGTACATGTTTGACAAACTAATATAAATAAATAAATAAGTAAGTAAGTAAGTAAGTAAGTAAGTAAGTAAGTAAGTAAATAAATAAATGTTGCACCGAAGATCATAATTTATTCTCATATTCTCATCCATTTAAATGTTTCTTTCTGGGAATGCCTCAGTTTGCCACTAGAGGTCAGGAAGGAAGTTTGCATTACATTTCCATCATCTCTGTACTTTGTTCTGAAAGACTTGGTATAGTTTATTTTCCTCTTCTAACTTTGTAGAGTGCAGTACTGCAGGGCTACTTCTGCTGACTGCCGGCTGCCTGCAATTTGGCAGTTCAAATCTCACCAGGCTCGAGGTTGACTCAGCCTTCCCTCCTTCCGAGGTGGGTAAAAAACCCAGATTGTTGGGGGCAATAGGCTGACTCCAGGGGTGGGTTCCAAATTTTTTTACTACCACTCTGTGGGCGTGGCTTAATTTTGTGGGAGTGGCTTAATTTTGTGGGAGTGGCTTGATGGTCAGGTGACGGGGTGGGAGGGGCTTGACGGCGATGTGACGGGGTGGGAGTGGCTTGAGGGCCATGTGACTGGGTGGGAGTGGCTTGATGGCCATGTGATTGGGTGGGAGTGGCCAACTTGNAATTTTTTTACTACCACTCTGTGGGCGTGGCTTAATTTTGTGGGAGTGGCTTGACGGCCATGTGACCGGGTGGGAGTGGCTTGACAGCCAGGTGGAAGTGGCTTGACAGCCATGTGACCAGGTGGGAGTGGCTTGACGGCCATGTGACTGGGTGGGAGTGGCTTGATGGCCATGTGACTGG
>QLTV01003660.1:1476180-1494863 GCA_003457575.1 Thermophis baileyi
GTGTGTTTTTAAAGGGCAGGACAGCTGTCAGCAACACATCCAATATCATCACACTGATTGGAGTCAAGGTTGGCTCACTCCTGGCTCCAATTAGCTCTTGGAGAAGTCATTAGGCTAGGGGCTCACATACTTTTTCCTCCCTGCACTGTGAATATTTACATGTTATATTCAATTAATCCATGGCAACATCTAATGTTTGTGTAGTATTATTTTAAGCGGACTGTGTTTTTCTATTGTTGTGACTTAGATGACGTTCAGAGCACATTTTATGACCAATTCATGCAAAACTCCACATAATCCCAAGGGGTTCACATACTTTTTCTTGCAACTGTATATAAGTCTAAGCGCTATTGCTCTTTTCTCCTTCCTTCCTTCCTTCCTTCCTTCCTTCCTTCCTTCCTTCCTTCCTTCCTTCCTTCCTTCCTTCCTTCCTTCCTTCCTTCTTCCTTCCCTCCCTCCCTCCCTCCCATCCATCCATCCATCCATCCATCCATCCATCCATCCATCCATTGTACACAGTGGTTAGAAAGCAGTATTGCAGGCTAACTCTGCCAGCTGCCAACAGTTCAATTCCGATCGGCTCAAGGTTGACTCGGCCTTCCATCCTTCCGAGGTGGGTAAAATGAGGTCCCAGATTGTTGGGGGCAAGAGGCTGACTCTTTAAACCACTTAGAGAGGGCTGTAAAGCACTGTGAAGCGGTATATAAGTCTAAGTGCTGTTGCTATAGTAGGAACAACCATTTCAGATCTTGAATCCACTTATAGTAAGATAGTTCTTCTAGTGAGAATGTTGATCCTGTCATATATATACTCCCCATACGAAATATAGATTATATCAAGTTAGACGTTTTTTTAGATAAACTGCACCAGACTTGCTATGCCATCCTGATAACATCCAGAATGAAATATCTCCCTCTTCAGATCATCCGACACAGAATGAAGCTGAACTGGTCTACAGATAGGATTCTATAGCAAAGTTCTACATTTGCTACTGAAGGCTTGGTAGGAAACCTCATCAATTAAATTGAGTTGGAAGGACATCTTTGATGGGAATGTAATTCATCTAAAGATCATCGGTGGAGTTTGGCACATTATTTAGCATCAGGCTGGAGTGATCTGGCAGTTGTCAGAGATTCTGGGACTTTTTTAAAAGTGTTGAGAAAAAGCTTCAAATTCACGGTAGCATCTGAGTCAGGATAGAATAATAAGACCCAGATTGTTGGGGTCAATAGGCTGACTCTGTATACTGCTTAGAGAGGCTGTAAAGCACTGTGAAGCGGTATATAAGTCTAAGGGCTATTGCTATTTGTCCTCTTAGGATCATCCATTAAAACTGAAATATTTTCTGTGGCAAGGCACCAATCCTGTTACAGGTAGTTCTCGACTTACAACAGTTCAGTTAGTGACCAAAGTTAAAATTGCACTGAAAAAAGTGACCTATGACTTTTCAGAGTTACGACCATTGCAGCATCCCTATAATCATGGGATCAAAATTCAGACGCTGGGCAACTGGTTCATATTTATGACCGTTTGCTGTGTCCCAAGGTCACATGATCACTTTTTGTGAACTTCTGACAAGCAAAGTCAACGGGGAAGCCAGATTCACTTAACAAAAGGATTTCTAACTTACCAACTGCAGTGATTCACTGCAACTGTGGCAAGAAAGGTCGTAAAATGGGGCAAAACTCACTTAACAACTGTCTCACTTAACAACAGAAATTTTGGTCTCCATTGTCGTATGTCGAGAACTACCTGTACTTGATTTTTTTTTTGTTCTTTCTGCAATAAGCAGAGGTGGGTTCCTCCCGGTTCGGACCAGTTCGCCCGAACCGGTAGCGAGCCACTGGTGACGTCACAGAGCCAGTCCGTGGGCGCCGCCATCTTTTTTTTGGATTTTTTTTTATACAACTTTTTTGGGGAATTTTTTATTTATTTTTTTCTTCTGTGCATGTGCAGAAGCCGAGTTTCCAACACTGCGCATGCGTCGCCATCTTGTTTTCGGCTTTTTTTTTTGAATTTTTTTTAATTTTTTGGCACTGTGCATGCGCATGCGCATGCACGCAAAGCACGCACGCGGCCACGAGGCGCGGCCACATGGCGCGGGAGGAAGCGAACTGGCAGCAAGGTTAGAACCCACCCCTGGCAATAAGGATGCAGTTTCAAAAAGAGCAACTTTCACGGGAAGCCTTATTTTTTCCCTCACTGCTTCTCCTGATTTCTTTACTAGAAATGAGAAAGAAAAAAAACATGGACTGAAAGCAGGAATCGTTTGTTTGATTTTGCTGAATGAATAAGTCAACCCCAATAGAAAAGGAAGTTTAAGAAAATGCAAAGGGTGGAGAAGTGCTGAAAAAAATCGCACACCTGGATCATAACATGTATATTTTTATTTATTCAGTTTCTATGCCACCTAGCTCATTGATACAGCCACTCTGGATATCTTATAACATGAGAAAAAATAAAAATAAAAAGTCCTACAAGATGATTAAAATTAGAGGAATTAAATAGGAAAGCTAAAAAACAATACAATGGGCATTCAATGTTTTTTAAATTTGAAATGCTCATTAAAAAAAAAAAAAGCATCTCTAATATTCTAATAAGGGTTTTAATGTGGTCCCTAGCCATGCCCTCTTGCTCTGGACTAGACAACCAATTTGCATAGCTCCGCCTTTCTAGCGTAGGCGGCCACGCCCCATCCTTGGTCCCTGTACATCTCTATACCATTTCACAATGAATTTTATGTGAGCTCCTTCGCCCGGATATAACACGTATTTGCATAGCTCCGCCCTTTCTTTCTACAACGCCACAGACAGCTCCTCCCTTGGTCCCTGTTGTCATATTCCACATAGGATCTTAATACGAGCTCTGTCGCCCCTCCCTTTTCGGCTTGGACCAGACTCTACATTTGCATAGCTCCGCCCTTCCTTTGTAAGCGGCCACACCCCTCTCTCCGTCCCTCTGCCCCCTGGATTCTTCGGCTTTATAACGGGAGGAGACGCCTGCGCCTGCGCACTGGGCGGCGGCCGGGCAGTGGTTGCCCTGGCATCAGCGAACGGGGAGGCGGCGGCCGCGTTGTGCCGCCGCTGGAGCCTCCCGGAGCCGGGAGCCGCGTACGGTGGGCAAGGAGCAGCAGACACGCCCGGGGAGAATCGGCTGAAGGAGCCCCGCCAGGATGAGAGACCGTCTGGCCGAGCTGGCATCGGTGAGAGGCTGGAGAGGCGGCGGCGGAGGGAGGGTGACCCTTAGGCAGGAACAGCCCCCCCCGGGGGGGGGAGAAGCCAATTAAAGGATGCGCGGCAGCATCCTTGCCTCCTGCTGCAACCTGGCGCCCGTTGCAAAGGAGATGGGCGACGGCTCCCGGGGGATGGAGAAGACAGGACGACGGGGATGCTAGTCGCACGCCTTTAGAAAAAAGAGCCGCTTTCTACAATCCCGTCCGCCTTTATTTTATTTATAAATTAAATTTATATGCCGCCCATCCCGATCCCTAGGTGGCATTACGTTATCTAGTCCAGGTGTGTTTTTGTGCCAGTGAAGCTTTCTGCATTTTTTAAATTTATCCCTCAAAGGCGTTCGTCACCCGGAGGGCGGGCAGCCAGCTCAGAACAGCCTTTGGTTAAAACCAAATCAAATCAAATAATAATATATATATTTTAAAAAAAAAAAAACAGCTCGGCAAAGCAAACACCCCCATTCCAAGGTTGAGGAATTTTGCAAGAGATGCCTTTCCTAGCTACCTTTCCAATCCTAAGGTTGATTTCAGCAATCGCCTTCCCCTCTTGGTAACCCTTTTCCTTTAAAAAGCCTAAATTTTTTGCATGAAGCCGTTTGCCTGGTTTTTTTTTTTTTTTTTTGAAGCATTGTTTCATGCTCGCAATGGAAGACATTGGTTTGCTTTATTTTAAAACGGAGCAAAGCAAAGTGGCCTAATAAAATGCAAGCCTTTTGTGTCGCGCTACCAGGCAATCTATCCTTTCAGCAAAAAGTTTGTGTAAAATGAACCCGTGTTTGGAAAACATTGCATTTTGTTTTGCTACTCACTGGGAAGATACAAAGAATCAGGGTGAACAAACAACTCAGAACAAAAACACCGAAGAAGCCTTCTCCGTCCTTTATTAGCTGTGTTAGACTGATGGAAATTAGCAGTTTTAAAACCTTGGATGTGATAGAGTTTGGGCACCTGTGTGTGTGTGTGTGTGTGTGTGTGTGTGTGTGTGTGTGTGTGTTATTTTAAAGAAAGCATCATCAATGTGTGTGTTATTTTAAAGAAAGCATCATCAATGGTGTGCAGTTATTGGTCTGTGCCTGTATATTTAATATGTCCACATTGCTAATTAATATTTTAATTGCAATTTCAATCTTCTTACCTGCTTTGAGTTCTCTTGAAGAGAAGGAGAGATTGTGCCTTTAAAAGAATATTTATTTGAAGCTGTACCTGCCATATAGAGGCATGTATATACAGGTAGTCCTTGACTTACGAGCACAATTGAGCCCAAGATTTCTGTTGCTAAGCGAGACATTGCTAGGTGACCTTTGCCCCATTTTACAACCTTTCTTGCCACAGTTGTTAAGTGAATTGCTACAGTTGTTAAGTGAGTCACCCAGTTGTTAAGTGAATCTGGCTTCCCCACTGACTTTGCTTGTCAGAAGGTCGCAAAAGGGGATTGCGTGACCCCCCGGACATCACAACCGTCATAAATGTGAATCAGTTGCCAAGCATCCAAATTTTGATCACATGTCCATGCTGCAACAGTCGTAAGTGTGAAAAATGGTCATAAGTCACTTTTTTCAGTGCCCTTGTAACTTTGAACGGTCACTAAACAAACTGTTGTAAGTCGAGCACTATCTGTAGTGTACATTTGTGCATACATCTGAATGCCTGCATCTATATGTAGTACAGCCACGTTTCTGCGTAATGGGTTTTTTTGAGGATTTGCAGGAATTCCCCATGAGCCATAACTCCCTTTGGTCTACCAGTCGGTGCCTTTTTGAGATAAATTTCTGGCTGGGAAAAGTTTAACCCGATCCCAGTTTTTCATCTTAATTTGTTTTCCTAGAAAGGAAAGGAAGCTCAGCTCTGCCTCTCCAGAGGTTTTGAGCAATAAGGGCATTTCAAAGAATCCTGAGCCTGGCAAGCATACACATTAAATAATCAGTTTTCCCTGACTTTCTTTTCCCAAGCAGTAATGAGAGAAAGGTGACCCCCACCCCACCCCACCCCACCCCAATCACTTGCAATTAGGAAATGTTTGTCAATTTAAAAAACAATAACAAAAAAAGACACTCGTATCAAAATTTTATCCAAACACAAAATACAAAAAATATAAATAAAAATAAAGGCAAAATAGGGGAGGAAAAGGAAGAAAAGAGAGAAAAATATAAGGTGGAGGGGAAAAAGAAAAAAAAAGGCATTGATTTAGCAATAGCAATAGCACTTAGACATATATACCGCTTTACAGTGCTTTACAGCCCTCTCTAAGCGGTTCACAGAGTCAGCATATTGCCCCCAACAATCTGGGTCCTCATTTCCGACTCCTTTTGGTGTAGTAAAATAAGGTAAATAACATGAAACCTTAACTTTTATGTAAGCAAAAGAATTATCTGCAGAAATGTGGGCTCTCCAGAAAGATCGTAATTTTAAAATTATTATTTTAACTTTTTATGTGTGATAGGCGGCTTGTGGTTTTGTTGGAATGTTTACATTGCTTTCATTTTACGCTGTCCACGGTAATTTGCAAGAACAATACCTTCAGTATTCCTCTGACTTTTTTTATTTTTTTGTATCGTCACAATTGGATATTTGAGTGTGTCTGTGCGCTTGTGATATGTTTTTCCTTCCTCTCATTCTTATCTCTTCCTGAGGCAACAAAGAAGCTTTAAAAGGAAAAGGAAGGTGTTAGGACTAAAGAGCCTTTTGCTTAACCTCAGTAGCTTTCAACGCAAGAAAATGGGTTGTTATATTTGATTCCAACAATGTTTTCACAATGAACACACCTTGAGCTGCATTCAACGTTCAGAATTTCACCGCGAGCTGGTTGCATTTGCTTTAGAAGAACATATGTAAGAAAAATAAGAAAACACTTTCTGTGTTTTTCCTTGAAGGCGTTTCGCTTCTCATCCAAGAAGCTTCTCCAGTTCTGGCTGAAAGTGAAGAAGAACTGAAGAAGCTTCTTGGATGAGAAGCGAAACGTCTTCAAGGAAAAACAAAGTCCACTTGCCTTTTGACGAGGCACCTTTGGGACAACAATAGATAAATCCCAGATTCACTTTCTCGTATCTTGGAGAAAGATGGGATGACTTGTTAGGTTTTAGATCAGCTTTTTCTTATAATTTATGTTCTCCTAAAGCAAACGTGACCAGCTCAAAGTGAAATTGTGAATGGTTGAACCAAGGTGTGTAATTGTGAAAGCATCCAACCCAACCGATTTTAGCGAGTTTTGTCTCCTAGCAGGCATACGTCAGGTTGAACTTTTAGCAAAATAGCTAGGAAAGGTTTCTTTAATTGGTGGGGGGGGGGGAGCTTAATTTATTCTCCTAGGATCACATAGGAAAGTTTTTGGTGCACAAATATTTCCGTTGTGTGTCTGTTCCTGGCTTGAAAAGCTTCGCCTTTGTCTTATATATGAGTCATAAAGAATGAGAAGATGCAGAGGACAAGCGAATTCATGAATGACATTTTTGTCACCAATCTTTTAACGGCAGGAAAAGGCATCAATTATAATTTTATTAGGGAAACAAGCAGTCAGTGCAAAGGAGAAAAGGTTGGGTTGAGCTGAGCTTCTGATCTTCACTAGGCTAGCTTGTGTTACAAGCCATAACCATGAATCATTAATCAGAATAGAGCTGGAAGGACCTTGAAGGTCTTCTAGTCCAACCCCCTGCTCAAGCAGGAGACCATTTCAGATAGATGGCAGTCCAGTCTTTTCTTAAAAACCTCCAGTGATGAAGCACCCACAACTTCTGGTGGCAAGCTGTTCCACTGGTTAATTGTCCTCACTGTTAGGAAGTTTCTCCTCAATTCCAGGTTGCTTTTCTCCTTGATTAGTTTCCATCCGTTGATTCTTGTCCTGCCTTCTGGTGCTTTGGAGAATAGCTTGACTCCCTCACGCCATGGTGGAGCGGTACTTAAGGTGCTATGTACAACATCAGCAAATGGATTGGGCTGACCTACTACCGTTCGCAGAGGTCGCGTACAATAACGCGGTACATAGTAGTACGGGGTTTACCCCCTTCCAGGTGGCGACGGGCCGAGAATTCATGCCGATACCGGAATGTCCTAGTGTGGCTCCAACAGACATGGGGGTCCAGGCATGGATGGAGCAAACAACGTGTGTGTGTGTGTGTGTGTGTGTGTGTGTGTAAGTAAAGGTAAAGGTAAAGGTACAGGTTCCCCTCACACATATGTGCTAGTCATTCCCGACTCTAGGGGGTGGTGCTCATCTCCATTTCTAAGCCGAAGAGCCAGCGCTGTCTGAAGACGTCTCCGTGGTCATGTGGCCGGCATGACTCAACGCCGAAGGCGCACGGAGCGCTGTTACCTTCCCACCAAAGGTGGTCCCTATTTTTCTACTTGCATTTTTTTTTTTACATGCTTTCGAACTGCTAGATTGGCAGAAGCTGGGACAAGTAACGGGAGCTCACCCCGTTACGCGGCACTAGGGATTCGAACCGCCGAACTGCTGACCTTTCGATCGACAAGCTCAGCGTCTTAGCCACTGAGCCACCGCATTCCGTTAAGACTTTGTAAGTCTTAACTTATAACTTTATAAAGACTTTATAATCGTCCTAGCAGACGATCTCTTAAATATGAGCCAGCAGTGTGCAGCCTCCGCCAAAAAAGCTAATACAAAAACGTGAAGACTTTATAAAGTGGTGCTAATACTTCACGTGATTTTGATTCTATGCCTCTATCCAGGATTGTATTTGTTGTTGTTTTTTACAAAAAAAATTTTTATTTTATTTGACATCTTTACAAATATACAATTTCATTTTCTCAATAATAATACAATACTCTTATACATATTTTCTGTTTCATTAAGACAATTGTTATTGTATATACCATCGAGACTGCTTTTTTGCCATCCCTTACTCCCCTTTTTTATTTCCCACAACCCTTCTCCCTCTTCTCCTCCCTCTACTCTTACTTTCCTTTCCTTTCCCTCCCTTCCATCCTTCTCTACATCCCTTTCCTCTCTCCTACTGCTCTCCTCTTCCCTCCTCTTCCCTTCTCTCCTATCCTCTTTTCTCCTCCTTAGCCTCCTCTCCCTTTCTTTTCTTCTTTCCTCCACTCTTTTCTCAGTCTCGATTCATTATTTATTTAACGCCTCTTTTCTTCTATTTCTTTCACATTTTTCACTTATTAATATATTCCATTTTTAATGTATATTTGTCTAGTATACTTTTTCTATATTTCCCTTCCCCTCTTCCATTTCAAGTGTGTCATCTGGGTTTCTCTTTCATTCTTATTTCCCCTCTATTCATTCATATTGTTTTCCCAACCATTCATAAAATCTTCCCCATGTCTTGTAATACAACGATTCCTCTTTATCTTTTAAGTATAAGTGTTAATCTGTTCATTTCTGCGCAGTCTAAAATTTTTTTTTATTATCTGTCCTTCAGGTATATTCGCTGCTTTCCTAATTTTGTGCAAATGCTATTCTTGCTGCCTAGGATTGTATTTGTATTTGCTTTTTTGGCGGCTGCTGCACACTGCTGGCTCATATTTAAGTGATCCGTCTGCTAGGACTCCAAGATCCCTCTCACTTTTACTGTTTTTGAGCCAGGTTTCGCCTAATCTGTACTTATAGCTTTTGAAAAGGATTACTTTTCTGCTTCTTTTAGCGCACTCAAAACGAAGATGGAGAAGCAACGGTTGTCGTTGAGAGCAACCATTACATGGAAGACTTTTTCCTACAGGTAAAAATCTACGCCGGAAGCAACTTTCTTAATGCAGGGAGTCCTTGACTTATGGCCACAATTGAGCCTCACATTTTTGTTGTTAAGCGAGGCGGTTGTCGAGTAAGTTTTGCCCCGTTTTACAACCTTTCTCACCCCGGTTTGTTAAGTGAACCACTGCAGATGTTAAGTGAGTGACACGGTTGCGAAGTGAATCTGGCTTCCCATTTTAACTTTGCTTGTCAGAAGGTCACAAAAGGGGATCACTCGACTCCAGGACACTGCAGCCATCATAAATATGAACGAGGTGCCAAGCGTCCAAATTTTGATCACGCGACTCTGGGGAGGCTGCAACGGTTGTAAGCGTGAAACACAGTCCCAAGTTGCTTTTTTTTCAGCGCCGTTGCAACTTTGAACGGTCACTAAATGGAAATTGAGGACTTCCTGCAATTTTTACTCTTTTTGTGGTCTAGTTGGCCTCCAAAACGTTTGGTTGTTTCAGAGCGTGTAACTTTTCTCAAGAAAATAGGAAAAATACAGGTAGTCCTCAACTTAACGACCACATTTGAGCCCAGAATTTATGTTGCTAACTGAGACATTTGTTAAGTGAGCTTTGCCCCATTCTACAACTTGTCTCGCCACATTGCTTAAGCGAGTCACTGCAGTTCTTAAATGAGTGACACGGTTGTTAAGTGAATCCGGTTTCCCCCATTGGCTTTGCTTGTCAGAAGGTTGCAAAAGGCGGATCACGTAACTCCGGGACACTGTGACCGTCATAAATGTGAGTCAGTGGTCAAGCATCCAAATGCAAATCACCTGGCTGTGGGGATGCTGCACGGGTCCTGAGTGCGAAAAATGCTCCGAAGTCCCCTTTTCCAGTGTCGTCGTAACTTGGAACGGTCACTAAATGAACTGTTGTAAGTCAAGGACTACCTGTAATGGCTCTGCCTTGGATTTGCCCAGAGACTAATAGCACTGTAGACTCTCAAGCAGCAGAAACTACAGTCAGATGTGTTTGGCAGGATTCCCCTGAGTTTTGTAATCCCTGGTGGGTGCCAAACAAAGGTCACACGTGGCTTCCCACGCTTTAGGGACTGTCCCCAATGTCTGTGGAGATTCTCAGTCACCCAGATCATGGCTGTCCCAAAGGTGCTTTTTCAAGAGGCAACTGGACTTTCTTTGTTATTCCTTGAAGATGTTTCGCTTCTCATCCAAGAAGCTTCTTCAGCTCATTCAGCCTCTTCAGCTGAAGAAGCTTGTTGGATGAGAAGCGAAACGTCTTCAAAGAAAAAACAGAAAGTCCAGTTGCCTCTTGAAAAAGCAATTTGGGGAAAGAAGGGATGGGAAGGGAAGGGAAGGAAAGGAAAGGAAAGGAAAGGAAAGAAGGAAAGAAGGAGAGGAGGAAAAGAATGGAACAGGGGAAAGGAATGGAAAGAAGGAAAGGAAAGGGGGAGGGAAGGAAAGGAAAGGAAAGGAAAGGAGGAGAGGGGAGGAAGGGAGAGGGAAGGAACGAAAGGAAAGGAAAGGAAAGGAAAATGTCTGTGGAGATTCTCAGCCATCCAGGTCCCGGTTGTCCCAAAGGTGCTTTTCCAAGAGGCAACTGGACTTTCTGGTTTTTCTTTGAAGACGTTTCGCTTCTCATCCAAGAAGCTTCTTCAGCTCTTCAGAGAAAAACCAGAAAGTCCAGTTGCCTCTTGAAAAAGCACCTTTGGGACGACTGCCCCCAATGTTTATCTACTCCCAAGAAATGACATGTCTGGGTTGCAATCCAACTTTTCTCCACCTTAGTATAGGTGGAGTTGTTTGTTACGAGCTAGTCCTCGACGTATGACCACAATCGAACCCCAAAGTTCTGTGGTTAAGCGAGATTTTTTAATTTTTGCCCCGTTTTACGACCTTTCTTGCCACGGCTGCTAAGTGAATCACTGCAGTTGTTAAGTTAGTAATCCGGTTGTGAAGTGAACCTGGCTTCCCCGTTGACTTTTGCTCGTCAGAAGGTCGCAAAAGGGGGATCGCGTGACCCCGGGACGCTGCAACCGTCATAAATATGAGTCAGTGGCCAAGCGTCTGAATTTTGATCCTATTTGATATTTTGATCAGGTGACCCTGGGGATGTTGCAAGGGTTGTAAGTATGAAAAAACCTTCCTAAGTCGCTTTTTTCAGGGCTGTTGTAAACTTTGAACGGTCACTAAATGAACTGTTGCAAGTCAAGGACTGCTTGCTTTTATGATTGACTGGTTGATTGATTGAGTCTGCTTGGATGCCATCTACCCTCTACAGTAGAGCGCTAACAATCTGTAAATTTAAACCTTCCTATTGATGTCTTTTCCTCCTCTTCCAAAGGTCGAGGAAGTTAGGAAATATATCTCCAAAATCTCAGATGTTGTAGAAGAAGTGAGGAAGAAACACAGCGTCATCCTCTCGGCCACACATACAAAAGATAGTAAGTTTTTCCATCTCTGTGCAACTGTTTAAATATGGTGGCTGAAGTTACAGAATTACAGAATAACAGAGTTGGCAGGGACCTCAGAGGTCTTCTAGTCCAACCCCCTGCTCAAGCAGGAGACCCTATACCCGTGATGGCGAACCTATGGCACGCGTGCCGGAGGTGGCACGCAGAGCCCTCTCTGCTGGCACACGCGCCGTCGCCCCAGCTCAGCTCTCCGTGGCGTTCCTTTTGTGAGCTTCTGTTTCCCTGCAAACGACGAAACAGAAGCTCACGAAAGAAAAAGATCTTACCTCTTGCCGCGCTGCCGGTGTTGGGATGCCCCGCCTCCCGCCGGCCAGCTGGCCTTCGGGTCTCTGCTGCGCATGCGCGCATTCGTGCATGCGCACGTTCACGAGCACCTTTCTGTTTGGGCATGCGCGCGCGCGCACAGTTTGGGCACTCGGTGTCTAAAAGGTTCTCCATCACTGCCCTGTATGATTCCAGACAAATGGCTGTCCAATCTCATCTTAAAAAGTTCCACCTTTTTAAAAACGCATTTGAAAAACCTCTACGTTGCATGGAAAGTCACAGTGAGTGGCTTATAGCATCTGTTAGAGCTAGCGTCTTTTTTTTAAATCATCACAATTTATAATGTCATAATTTTACCGTAGACTATACACTTTATTTTGCTGCTGGGATTCAATTCTATTGGTTTTGTAGTCCTGTTTATTTCTTATCAGTTTCTAGTCCTGCTAACTGACCATTCATACAATATTCATATGCTGGCGTAGAGATCCAGAGGATATCCCATTGGCAAAATAAAAAAAAAAAATAACTGCAAAGAATGGTGTGAAAAGCAGCAAAACCACGATTTAGCAGATCACGATGCAATGGGCAGCAAAGGCAGCAGATGAAATTTGTGTTGTATTGACATAAAGTCACTATCAATGAGGTAAAATGACCAATGGATAACATACTATGCATTGAACAGATAATTGGCAGTAAACAACACCCACTCTTAACTGGGCTATATTTTTTTAGGCGGCGGAGGGTGTCTCCGATATGGCCAAAGACTCAATCCCCCCCAAAAATCAAAGTTGTGAGCTATTTCTACACTATTCCACTCAAAGACGTGAAGGATGGAATGTAAGAATTGTGTTCCATTAGAATCGCTAAGTCTTACTTCCAAGAAAATAATTCTTCCACACTTTGGGAAGAATTAAAACACTGTATACCAAGACTGCATCCCATTATCTTGAGCTTTTAAAAATCCACTTGTTTTCTCTAGCACTTATAATTGTGGGCTAATTTTAGCTCTCTGCTCTTGGATTCATGTATAAAATGAGCTAAATACAGTATACAGCGGTCTCCAGAGCCATGCCAGCCGTGCTTGGTACGGCTGTTTGACTGAGGGTTGTGAAGGGACAAACGTGGTGGCTTTTTTTTAAAAACAGCTTCAACGTTAAAATGGATGTTTGTGGTTCTTTTAAGTGTGATAGCACTGCTGCTGTTCTCCTGTATAATGAATTGAATTTATAATTACCCAGGGGTAAAATGCTACTGATTCGGCCCGGTTTGGGCGTACCGGTAGCGGCGGCCGCCGGTGGTTCGGAGAACTGGTAGCGGTGGCAGCACGAGGCTCCGCCCACTCACCCGGACATCACCATTTTCTTGTTTTTAACCCTCTGCACATGCGCAAAGCTTTCTGCACATGCGCAGAGGGTGAAAAAGCGCATGTGGCGGTAGCGCACGCGCACAAAGCGTGCGCTTCCAAACCGGTAGGGAAGGTAAGTAGATTTCACCGCTGTAATTGCCGCATATAAAGCACTTCAAAATTTTGAAGGACTGTGTAGTTCAAATACTTTCTCTTTATATATTCACCCTAAGAACAGAGGGGAAAATCAGCACTGGGAATCTGCTGCTGCTGAATTTATTTAGTGGCTCAGCAGAGGAATCTATAATATTGGGAATATTTTATTTATCTATTTATTTGTATTCCTCCCTTTATTATTTTTACAAATAAATCAAGGTGGTGAACACATCCAACACATCCTCCTCCTCTTATTTTCCTCATCACAACAATCCTGTGAGGTGGGTTGAGCTGAGAGAGAGAGGGACTGGGCCAAAGTCACTCAGCTGGCTTTCATGCTTAAGGTGGGACTAGAACTCACAATCTCCTGGTGATTGGCCCAAAGCCATCCACCCAGGCAGGACTAGAACTCACCGTCTCCTGGTGATTGGCCCAAAGTCACGCAGCTGGCTTTCATGCCTAAGGCAGGACTAGAACTCACCGTCTCCTGGTGGTTGGCCCAAAATCACCCAGCTGGCTTCTGTGCCTAAGGCAAGACTAGAACTCACGATCTCCTGTTTTCCAGCCTGGTGCCTTAACCACTAGACCAAACTGGCTCTCTAATCATCAAAGAGTAAAAAAAAAAAAGATTGCAGTTCTGCTTCAAGATATGTAATACTCAGAGATATCCTTGCCTGTAAATTCTTTGTTTTTGGTCAACTGATCGATGACTGGACTAGAGAGGATGTTTCTTGTGAACTCTAGTCGAAGAGTGCTGGGAGATAAAAAGCTGAATTCTTTTGGACAGGAAAAAGGAAACAGGTTTTCGTGAGTTGCAAGAGCTGGTGGGTGGGTGGAAATCCTTTCTCTGATTTGTTTGTATTGGTGCCGAGAGCTCCAGAAGGCTATTATGAAAATCCATGTAGGATTTCAAGCAGTTGACAGTTAATTTATTGATCAGGGTGCAACCTTGATAACCCTTTTCAACTTCGGAGTCTTTGTCCTTCAATAGCAGAAGGAAAAAGAGAGCAGAACTGAATGTGAGACATGGGACAAAATTTAAGGCAGGGTCATCATTTGCTCTTCACCCATGGAAAACAGCCTGGTACGAGCTTGGGTGACATGTATAGGGGAAGGACAGACAGAGCCTGGTGGAGGAGTCAAGAGAGTCATCAGCCTAGAGTTGTTACATTCCCACAAATGCTCTTAAGTCCATCCCTTCTTGAATTTCGTTGAGGTATCTAGCGCCAATTTCATGCTGACCAGATTCTTGTGTGGACTCTTGACTCCTGATGTTGACCATCCTAGTTCAGAGATTCCCTAATTCCAGGATCCTGTATGGGAACATCATTGAGTGGTGTGGTTGGCCTAGAGGTGGAGCTCTCGCCTCACAATCAGGAGGCTGTGAGTTCGATCCTAGGTAGAGGCAGATATTTCTCTCTCTGGGCACAATGAGAATATATCTGCTGAACAAAACTCCGCATTGGCGACAGGAAGGGCATCCGGCCAGTAAACACTCAGCTCCATTCAGTTGCCCAGACTCCACCCCTCAAGGGATTATGGGGTCGTTAAAAGAAGATGATGATGGGAACATCATTGCATGTTCAGTAGGTGGTGGACATCCACACGGGTAATGTTTGTTTGGGCAGCATTCTCTACCATACTGAGCCCTTAAGCGGAGTTCCCATTTCTCCTTTTGTTAAAGAAACGAAGGAAGAACTCGAAGAACTGAACAAAGAAATCAGAAAAACAGCCAATATCGTCCGTGCTAAATTGAAGTGTAAGTATACCCTAACCGTGAGTAAAAATAAAAACGCCGAAGCAGTGAAACATAACACTGTATAGAAATTTTTACGAAGGTGCCAGAAAAAAAGATCTTTGCTACAGTTCGGTGTAGATCCGTGATGGCAAACCTATGGCACGTGTGCCCAAAGTGGCACGCGGAGCCATTTCTCCTGGCACATGCGGTGGCGGCCATTCTTCTTCTGGGTTCTGGCACGCATGCAATGATCAGCTGGCGTTTGTGCGTGCGGCAGTGCCGGAAACGGAGCATTTTCTTCTGTTTTCAGGCATGAGCATGCGCGCCGGCCAGCTGATTGACGCATGTGCATGCATGCCAGAATCTGGAAGACTTTTTGTCCAGCGCGCATGCGAGCACCGGAAACCGGAAGTTCGTTTTCCGGCGCGCGCATGCCCCCTTTGCAGCTCCTCTTCCTGGTCGCGGCCCAGATGAGCGTGCGCGAGTGAAGTGCTCCCTTTTTGGCACTCTGCTGCGCGCGCGCGCTCCCTTTTCGGCACTCGGTGCCAAAAAGGTTGGCCATCATGTGTAGATTGTTCTGTGGACTGCCTTCTATGTGCTTGTACTGCGTGAAAGTTGGAAAAAATCTCCATTGTCATTATTAATGCAAGACTATCAGTGGTGCTAGTTAATTTATATGTAATTGAGTGACTTGATTTGGAGGATAAGATCACCATTTACCAAGAATGTAAATGTTCAAGTACGTCTGGGCTCCTGGTGATTTCATGCAGGCATCCTTCTTGCTGACAGCGTAAAAGTTTGTTGTTGTATTCTGGATTTTTTTAAAAAAAAATTGATAGTCTAGTCTTCAGCTGTGCTATTGGCTGGCGTTCTCCCATCCCATTGTGTTGAATTTATATTTACCGACAAAGAAATAAAGGGAGACTAGTATAGATCTATTTCAAGCTACTTAGCTCTATCAGCTAGCTATACCCTTCCGGGCTACTTGCATATTAGGTAGATGTCTTAACCTCTAAGCCACGGGCTCTCCTCGCTTTGTCAGCTATACCAGGGGAAAGATTAAGCGTTTTTTCTCCGGTGGGACCGGTCTATCAGGACAACCTGGTCTACCCAAATATGGGACGGAGCAATACTGCTTCCGCTTTCGCCTTTCAGCCCCAATCCAGGAGCCTTCACAGGCAGTCGCTTTCCCCTCCCATCCCATTATTAACCAGGGCCAACCCTGCTTATCCTCTAAGCCCAGGCAAGTTGTCTAGGCTCTTTCCCCTAAAGGGGCATTTGCTTTTATATTTGATCTAACACAGTGTTTCTCAACCGTGGCAACTTTATGATGTGTGCACTTCAACTTTGAGACCTGCAAGATTCTACGGTATCAAGGTAGTTTTACAATAACGTAGAATTAGCTCACCTGCCTGTGATTCCTATCTGGTTTACCCCTACAATGTCGACATCAATCCTGAAAGTACAATTCTTCCCACTCCCCATCCTTCTTTATGGCCAGAGAAACTAGGGAGGGTCTCTTATCTGACTGTTTCCTTGGAGCATCTCTTTGTCTAGTCTTTCAGGGCCTTTCCTGCATTCCATTATGCCAGGGGTGTCAAACTCAAGGCCTGCGGGGTGCTTAGATCTGGCCCGTGGGGCCGCCATGAAAACAGCAAAGGACCGGCCCGCCGTGCCTCTGCCAGCGAAAACAGAAATTGGGAGGACCGCATGCGGCCCTTCTGAGCTCCGTTTTCTCTGGCAGAGGGTTGCAGGAGGCCATCACAGCCAGTGGTCAAATCCAATTTTTTTTACTACCGGTTCTGTGGCCGTGGCTTGGTGGCCGTGGTGTGGCTTGGTGGGCGTGGCGGGGGAAGGATACTGCAAAATCCCCATTCCCTCCCCACTCCTGGGGGAAGGATATTGCAAAATCTCCATTCCCACCCCACTCTGGGGCCAGCCAGAGGTGGTATTTGCCGGTTCTTCGAACTACTCAAAATTTCCGCTACCGGTTCTCAGAACTACTCAAAATTTCTGCTACCGGTTCTCAGAACTACTCAAAATTTCCGCTACCGGTTCTCCAGAGCCTGTCAGAACCTGCTGGATTTCACCCCTGATCACAGCCGAAAACGGAGCTCGTTTTTGCTGGCAGAGCGCTCGGGCCGCCACAGGCGCCCCCGACATGAGTGACATTGAGCTGTCCACGCCCCCCCTGTCCACGCCCCCCAGCCCCCCCCAAGGGCAAACACAACCCTGATGCGGCCCTCAGTGAAATCGAGTTGGACACCCCTGCATTATGCGAACACACACCGTAGTAAGATTAGGGGAGAACAGGGACACACACAGATGTAAAACGTATCTTATATGTCAAGAAGATATTTTCTTGGCTTTAATGGAAGAAAATACAGGGGCTTCCTATGGTTACTTACGGTAAAGGAAAAAATTATTGTTCTGTGTACCTAGCATTTAATTTTGTATGGATGGATGGATGGAAGGGATGGATGGATAGAAGGAAGGAAGGAAGGAAGGAAGGAAGGGATGGATGGATAGATGGATGGAAGGGGAGGAAGGAAGGAGAGATGGATGGATGGATGGATGGATGGATGGATGGATGGATGGATGGATAGAAGGGAGGGAGGGAGGGAGGGATGGAAGGAAGGGGAGGAAGGAAGGAAGGAAGGAAGGAAGGAGAGATGGATGGATGGATGGATGGATGGATGGATGGATGGATGGATGGATTGTGGGTAATGACTATCATTTCTGAGATGGTTTTGTCTGTTTGACAGCCATGGAACAAAATTTAGCTCGAGAGGAGAACATCAATCGAACTTCCGCAGATGTCCGGATACGAAAATCACAGGTACACGTAGCAAAGGAAAGTCAGTCTTGGCAAAGCACCATCCAAGATGAGAGAGCCCTAGCTGGGGGAAGGGGTAGTGTTTATAAATTCCTTGGGTGAAGAAAGGAAACTCGTGACATGCCTTTTGTTTGGCCTGGTTTCACACAGAAGGACGCAGAGGAGAAGTGCAGGCTGCGTCTTGAGTTTGCTTATCTTCCCACGAGGAAGGGCATTGTGAGACGTTTTTGCTTCCTCCTCTTCTGCAGCGTCCAGCATGGCATTGAAAAGGGTGTCGAGGCCCTTGTTAAAAAGCAAACAGGGGTCTTGCTGAATCGTCTAAACAAGAAGCCTTGTTGGATATAGGCCATCATTCTTAGTGTGACCTATTGTTATGGGGAAGACTAAAAACTAGAGAGGGTGCTGAAAGGCACTTACATAAATGAGATGGGTAATCCTTTGCACTGCTTAGTCTTTTCCCTTTTACTAATAAACTGACTACGGGCCACACAGTTTATGGACTGTAATTTTACTATGGTTAGACCATGTAGAATTGACAGGCTGGATTTTATCATAGATTTTATCTGTTATTTATTGTTTTATTCTATAATTTTTAATTGTATATTTATTGAGTGTTTTTATTTGTTCTGGGCTCTGGTCCATGACTGTAATAAACTGAATTGAATAAAAGAGATAGGTAGGTAAGTAGGCAGGCAGGCAGACAGAGAATAGACTTAGAATAACTTTATTGTCACTTTGAATGTACACTAAGCGGCGTACATTAAAATGAAATTTTGTTGCCTACAGCTCTCAAAGGGTCACAATATACATTACATAAACATGACAAAATAAATAAATAAATAAATACAAAATTATGCATATACCGACATATATTATACAAGCTGAATACCCGTGCTCCACTATGAAACTATGTGATTGGGCTTGATAAATCTACACTTACAGCTTGAAAACTTATCCTACCCCCTTCTCGCCCTC
>QLTV01003660.1:1494882-1513432 GCA_003457575.1 Thermophis baileyi
GCGGTCCTTGGGCGCCGCCCTTTTTTTTTTTTTTTTTTTTGGATTTATTTATTTATTTATTTATTTATTTTGGATTTTTATTTATTTATTTTTCTTCTTCTGCGCATGTGCTGCCATCTTGTTTTCAGCTTTTTTGGGGGGGGGATTTTTTGGGAATTTTTGGCACTGCGCATGCGCGCGGCCACGCGGCGCAGGAGGAAGCGAACCAGCAGCGAGGTAAGTTAGAACCCACCCCTGACCCACATATATTATATGACTGAGAAACAACACAGTCTAGTTCGGATGTATACATGTACATGGCGAGAAAAACGAATCTTGCGAGTTTAGCAGACAATAAACACACTGATATCATGTAGTCTGGATTCCCAGAAAGAGGAAGCGGCAACTCACCCTGGATATTATACGTTAGAGAAAGAAGGTGAGAGACAACCACTCCCTAATAGTATATGCTTGATGTAGATAGTTAGAGTGCTTTAGTTTGGCAAGATTCTCTCTATAGATTTGGAAACATCGGCTTGGGAGAATCACCACGTCATTCTTGGGTTTGGGTTCTGACTTAAGGTTATAGTAACCTTAAGAATTGTGCAGGTTTGTATGTCCTCCCTCTCTTTATCTTCATGAACAAGGTGGGGTTGGTCATGTGTGAGACACTTTCTCAGATTACATTTCTGCCCTGGACTGAGGTTTCTTTTATCCAACTGTTGCCTTGGTAGTGGCTCTTTCTTCTGTTCCTCAAGGCCATTCCTTCTACCCATTCGGTCTCTCCTTTCAATAAACATCTGCAACCCTGTGTCTGACTTCTCAGTTTCAGTAATGTCTGTAAAGGCCTTTGCTACAAAAGAGAACTCTCAAACTAACATGTGCAAAATCCCTTGGCTTGTCACCCTTTCCAGCATTCAGTGTTGACCCGGAAGTTTGTGGACGTTATGACGATGTATAACGGAACTCAAACCGTCTTCCGGGAACGCACAAAAGACCAGATACGACGTCAGTTGGAAATAAGTGAGTGATCTTTCCTTGCTAATTTTCTCCTACTCTGAAGAACCCGCCCCATCTTGCCAATGCATTATAGCAAAAATACAATGCCAGGGAAAGGGGGATGGTGACGCACCTTGCGAGAACACGACCTCTTGTCATTTTTCGCTAGCTGGAAAAACCACTACGGACGAAGAACTGGAAGACATGTTGGAAAGCGGCAATCTTTCCATTTTCACTTCGGACGTACGTATTTCAAATCTGCGTTTGTTGGCTTCAGTGTTTAGTTTAGTTTGCTTTATTGATTAGCCCACGGGCCATATCAAAGTGACTTCAGTGTAGATTTTGGGTCTTTTGGGTCCAAAGGACCTTTGAGGAATATAAGCAAATCGAATTAAAATCCAAATGTCTACAAGTTCTCTTCTATTGAAAGGAAATCAATAGGTGTACTTATTTCGTGTCTTGTTCCTTCCTCCGACATCGCAAAGATCATTTTGGACACCAAACTGACCAGAGCAGCCCTCGATGAAATTGAGTCGCGTCATAAAGATATTATAAAACTGGAATCGAGCATACAGGAATTGCATGAAATGTTCATGGACATGGCGATGCTCGTGGAGGTTCAGGTGAGTCTTTACTTCCTATAGTATAATGTGGATGGTGCTTTGTAGGTGGAACCGTGCTGGAATAATAACTCTTGTTATTAAAAGACTGGCCTCGCCACGCGGGAAATGGCCGCCTAAGATGGTAGAATACCGGTTCTAAGCAAATCTACTAGCTTAGTAGCTATGGAGATCACATGTAAAATAGGATATACTGGTTTGGCACCCTTCCCGGTTCTGTATTCAGTAAGAAAACAATAATAGCTGGTAATTTTAGTAAAAGACCTTGAATCATGGACGCAGTGTGCTCGTCATATTTATGACACTTGTGTCATTTGTGAAACACTGGTGCAAAACAATTCTATCTATATCTTATCCTATCCTACCTTACCTTACCCAACCTTTATCTATCTATCTATCTATCTATCTATCTATCTATCTATCTATCTATCTATCTATCTTATCATCTATCATTTATCTATCTATCTCTATCTCATCTATCATTCTATCGTTCTATCATTTTTTCTAACTCTATTTTTTTTTCCAAGTTTTTTATTTTTTTATTTTTTACAAACATATCAATGCGTGAACAGTGTGGCACCTGAGTGTCTTACATTTTAGTACAAATAAAATAATATTCATCATATTTACTACAGTTGACAAGCTTATATAGGTCTGGTAATAGTACACATATTTTTGTTGAATTATAATCTTTCATTATTTAGTTATTCAATATTTCAATATGTTATTTTTATGCCAATCACCATATTCTGAGTGTCATTCCTTTTACTACAAATAAAATATTAATAATCTTATTTGTTACATTTAACAGACTTATATGGTTCTAATAGTAATACACATGTTTATGTTAAATTATAATCTTCCATTATTTAATTATTCAATATTTCAGTATGTTATTTTTATGCCAATCACCATATTGTTCAAACATTCTTAATACTACCATCGTTCAAGTTCTGATTTCCCCTCTTGTTATTACTTCACCTTATTATATAAAGATGTGTATTCCATTAATCCCCCTCTCTCTAGTTTCCATCCTCTTTCTAACTTTTAATTATGCCACTATTATATGTAAAAATATTCCCTTTCTATCCACACTTTAGTACAAATAAAATAATATTCATATTTATTACGTTTGACAAGCTTATATAGTTCTGGTAATAGTACACATATTTCAATATGTTATTTTTATGCCAATCACCATATACTGGGTATATCTATATTTATCTATCTTATCTATCTATCATCTATCTATCTATCTATCAATCTATCTATCTATCTATCTATCTATCTATCTATCTATCTATCTATCTATCATTCTATCTATCGTTCTATCTGTCTGATTTGCCCGCATGAGTCCTTCTGTCTCTCATAGCTGAGCATGGACAAAATAACCATTATATGTGGCTTGTCAGGGTAAGAATGGGTGGACCTAGAAATCAAAGACAGTGAGTGTGATTAGTTTGTTTCATTTCCTAGTTTTGCTAAAGCATCTTTTTTTAAGAAGAAAAAAAACTGTTCTTGTTCATTATTGGGTGGTTTTAATTTTTAATTTTGGTAATACCCATTTTGTGTTTTCAATGTAAAATATCAAGAGACTTCGATAGTGGTATAAAAGTCAAGTGACTGAATGATGTTTTCTCAGGCAGGTAGGTCTTTGTTATAACGCTAAGAGCAATTATTATAACATTATTTGAGAGGACTTTCCATGAAAATCCAGCCAATGAGGAGAATGAGTGTCACCTTTCTTCTTTTGATGTTTTTCCCCCCTTCCATGTGCATTAGGTGGCGATAAATCAGATAAAAATTCCAAATAGTATTTTCTGGTTGAAAAACATTTCTCAGGGGTGCTCATGGCTATGACTATTTCTTGGGAAACCATTATATGGGTGTTAAGATCAGTTTCGAATTCTCTTCTCCCAGAAAGCTTTCCTTCAAACATTATCTTAAATTATCCCATGCGCTTACAAATGTTTTTCATCCTTTAGCACAGGATGAAAATTAGTTTCCATACTGTCACGCTGCTAATCTGAATTTTCATGAGCTGACCCTTTTAAGTTCCTTTCTTGAAAAAGGCATGGAAGTGAATGTTGTAATGAGCTTTTTAAAAAACGTTTTGCTGTTTATTGCTGCATAACCATGTCTGCTGATGGATAGGACAACCCAGGTAAACTCTCTTCTGTAATACGTTCATCTTCTTCCCATGCCATTCACCAAATTGCATCATCAAACCCACATTAATGTCATACACCGGCATTTTAATAGAGGTAGATTTTACTATTGTTAGTTGAATGGGTGTTGTGGTCCGCCAGCGGCCTGCGGAGCTGGCAGCAGAGTCGGACAGCGAGGAGGCTGGGGAGGAACATGGGCCAGTCCTGGAGTCTGGAGAAGGCTCGGTGTCAGAGGCAGAGATCCAGCCCGGGCCATCTGGGAGTTCTGTGCTGACTCCGGAGCCTCCAGAGGCTGACATGAGCAAGGCAGAGGAACAGGGGGGGCCTATTCCCAATACGCGCATGCGCAGAGCTGCCAGAAGGCAAGAACAGTTACGGAGGAAAAGGGCTACTCGGGAGTAAGGCTGGGAGATGATTATCCCCTCCCATAGGATATAAAAGTGGAGCAAACGGATGTGCTCGTTGCAGGAAGCAACTTGGTTCAATCCTGGTCGGTGTAACTCACAGCTCCGTTCTGACTCCTTGCAAATCTACTTGCCAATTAGGTCTTTGGCAGCGTGTCAAGAGAGATAAAGGTTGGTGCTTATCAGCCTTCTTCCGAAAGACCGTGGCAGACTTCTGTCAGACTAATTAACATTGTTTGGGACTTATTACAGCTGTGAATGAACATAATTTACAGCCATTGAAATAAAAAAAAGAGGTTTTTTGGGACTACGTTTGTGTTTTATGATTTATCAGGAAGCCTAGGTCAGAACAATGGGCTCCATTTTAGTTCCTGCTGTTTTCATCAAGTGGTTGGGGGAATCTATGTAGACCGATTTTTTCCAACCTTGACAACTTGAAGATATGTGGATTTCCATTCCCTATTAGAATGTCTGTACTGAGCAAGCTCTACAAAATAAAATAACGTTCATCTTTGCAATCCAGCTTTCTGGTTTTTACTCTCTTTTATTTTTCCCCCCCTCTCTCCTGCTTTGTTGATGTGATTTCCGGGTATCCCAGTTAAACTTCCAACAGTAAAAAGGATGTTGAGACTCTAGAAAGAGTGCAGAGAAGAGCAACAAAGATGATTAGGGGACTGGAGGCCAAAACATTTGAAGAACGGTTGCAGGAACTGGGTAGGTCCAGTTTAATGAAAAGAAGGACTAGGGGAGACATGATAGCAGTCTTCCAATATTTGGGGGGCTGCCACAAAGAAGAGGGAGTCTATTCTCCAAAGCACAAGTGGGCAGGACAAGAAGCAATGGGTGGAAACTAATCAAGGAGAGAAGCAACGTAGAACTAAGGAGAAATTTCCTGACGGTTAGAACAATTAATCAGTGGAAAAACTTCCCTCCAGAAGTTGTGAATGCTCCAACACTGGAAGTTTTTAAGAAGATGTTGGATAACCATTTGTCTGAAGTGGTGTAGGGTTTCCTGCCTAAGCAGGGGGTTGGACTAGAAGACCTCCAAGGTCCCTTCCAACTCTGTTATTCTATTCTGTTCTGTTCTGTTCTGTTCTGTTCTGTTCTGTTCTGTTCTGTTTAAATGAATGAATAAAGCCAGCCTAACATTTCCATCTTGTTTTTTGCGAATGCCCTCATAACCGTTGGCCATCCTCATGTAATAATCCCATCCTTGATCATCCTTGACTTGATTCGAACGGGTGTCATCTCCATTCTGCTGTTGTCGAAAGGATTCCAGAAGGTGACATTAACGGCCAAATTCTCCTCTTTGGTGTTGTGTGTTTTTCTGGCTTTCACCCAAAGGGCGAAATGGTCAACAGCATCGAGAAGAACGTGATGAACGCGGTGGATTACGTCGAACACGCCAAGGAAGAGACCAAGAAGGCTGTCAAATACCAAAGTAAAGCTCGTAGAGTAAGTTTTTCCTGTGGACAAACCCCGATCAGTTGTTTCTGAATGTTTTTTATATTGCGTGTTGTCTTGCTTACCCACCACAGTCCTTCCCGTGCCACAATCCTTCCAGCATTACAGAGAGTCCTCGACTTAACAACCTCAACGGGGAGCTGAATTTCTGTCACTAAGCGTGGCGGTTGAGTCGTGCCTGATTTTATGACCTTTTGGCCACTGTTACTAAGCGAATCCCTATAGCTGTTAAGCGAATCATGCACTCGTTAAGCGAATTCACCTTCCCCCACTGGCTTTGCTTGTCGGAAGCCAGCCGGGAAAGTCGCAAATAGTGATCACGTAACCTCCCGGGTGTCAGGGTTCCAAGTAATAGCGAACAAAACTCCAAGGCAGGTAGATTCCTCAAATAATAGTTTTATTTGGATATATCATATTGGCACAGTTCTGGTGTAAACCAACTCTGAAGGTTCCCGTGGTTTTCACCTAATTAAAAGTAAAGGTTTTTCCTTCTCCCCAAACAGTCAGTCACATGGTCCAATCAAGGTGCCATCTGGTTGCCTGGTGACATCACTCCTCCTTCCTGCAACCAGGTGTGAGAATGTCCTTGATTCCTAAGAGAAAGTATTTTGTTTTGGCTACAAAACCCCAGCTATCTCTATTCCTCCCCCCCTCGCTCTCCCTCAGCTCCAGTGTGGCAACACTGAAGCTCCAAAATGGCTTCTGTCAGGTCAGCTTCAGGGTTGACACCAGGACGATGCCACGATCGTAAATACACGCCGGTTGCCAAGCGCCCAAATTTTGATCAGGTGAACGTAGGGATGCGGCGACCGTCCTAACTGCAAGGAGCGGTCGTAAGTCTTTTTTCTTTTTTCAGTGCTGTTGTAATTTTCAGCCATCACTAAACACAGGGTTGTAAGTCGAGGGATGTAAGCCTACTAATTTTGAGGCCCAGCCGCTGTACTCGAGTTCCTCCCTGCCTGTTGAGAACTGACTCCATTTCCATTTAGAAAACTCAAAAAACCCTTAACCGAAAACAATTGCCTTGTTTTCCTTTGGCAGAAAAAATGGATTATTGTCATTATTGTGCTGGTGCTGTTAGCTCTACTGGCTCTAATAATTGGCTTGGCTGTTGGGGTGCCGTGATGCTTAGATAACTGTCCGTGAGCCAACTCTCCCTGCTACCTCTCAGTAAGTACTAATCGACTGGCTGGCCTCGCCTGTTAACCTTTTCTAAAACTGTAATCTCTGCATTCTCGCTGCGATGTTGTGTATACGCCTGCCTTCTTCCCAGCTGCCCGACAGCAAAAAAGCAGATTTTGCACCGAGACTTAGACCTCCAGTGGCTCATTGCCTCTTAAATATTTTGTTTTGCATGTCTTGGGCTAAAACCCAATTGGTTTTGCTCTGCTTCCCTGGGGCCTGTGGGGGTTTTTTGGGGGGGGGGGGAGGGAGGCTAGGAAGATCGACGTTTTAGGTTTTTAGGAGAGTTTTTCATCAGTTTATAGAAGAGGACGAGATGAAGGGAGATTAAGATCAACAGTCTGTAATCCCCTCCTGGTCTAGGCGTGCTTGATTTCAGCGGATCTTTTGGAGGGGGTTTGACTCTTTAGATCAGTTGGCTACCCCCATTCCTCCTTGCTTTGAAATCGCTTGCATCTGTATTGTTATGATGAAAAGTGCCAAAATAGAAAGAGTGCGGAGAAGAGCAGCAAAGGTTGATGAGGGGACTGGAGGTCAAAACATACGAAGAACGGTTGCAGGAATTGGGTATTTAATGAAAAGAAGGACCAGGGGAGACATGATAGCAGTGTTCCAATATCTCAGGGGTTGCCACAAAGAAGAGGGAGTCAAGCTATTCTCCAAAGCACCTGAAGGCAGGACAAGAAGCAATGGAGGGGAACTAAGGAGAGAACCAACTTAGAATTAAGGAGAAATTTACTGACAAATTAGAACAATTAAGCAGTGGAGCGACTTGCCTCCAGAAGTTGTAAATGCTCCATCACTGGAGGTTTTAAAGAAGAGATTGGATAACCATTTGTCTGAAATGGTATAGGGTTTCCTGCCTGAGCAGGGGGTTGGACTAGAAGGCCTCGAAGGTCCCCTCCAGCTCTGTTATTCTGTTAATTCACATCTCACCTCTTTGGTTTTTGTACATCTGTGCGTCACTGTTTGGGCATGAGCTAATCCTAGTTTCCCCTCTCTTTGCAGAAACTGATGTTCATGCTAATTTGTGTCACTCTCTTGATTGTTATCCTTGGAATTATCCTAGCTGCACACTTCTCCTAGCTTTTATTCGGAGGTTGGGAATCTCCTGAAACACTTCCAAGTTCTCATCAAGATGCCTTTTCTTGCCACAAGGAGGATGTTCTGTTTTCCAAGATGGCAAAATTAAGTAGTTGTTTAAGGATCTTGTAGGACTCCTAATGCTTTGATATCTGTAGACCTGAACCAAACATGAAGGAAGCTGGAACACCTCCGATGTGGACTCATTTAAAGGCTGCTTTAATTTACATACATGCAAATACATATGATGAGTTGCAAAGCTTCCACACATCAGTGTTACCAGTTGGAAATGGGTAGATTCATCACCCAGAAAACAGAGATCTTGAAATTTGTCTTGTTTGAAACTAAAGCAGCCATAAATGCAATTGACTGTAGTCCTAAACACTATGTTTCAGAGGTATGTTTCATGATAATAATTGCATTTTATTTTTAAAGCGAAGGTGATTGAGATCGGGAGCATAAAATTGCTTTCTCTTCTCTCCGGGTTTTCATGCGTTTTTAAATCGCCTTAAAACTGCTGCATAATAAAATGTTTTTAACGCTTTAATTGCTTCAAGGCCACAGGATGGGAATTTTAAGTGCCTCCTTTTTTAGCGGCGAATCTGCAAACTGTTTTTGAGAAACGTCAGCACTGTTGTTAAATAATGTTAGTTTACTCGTGGTCCCAGACTGACCTGGTTCACACATAAAGCTGGGGCAAAATCAGGGCTAGGATTCAGTCTCAACTGTCCTCCGGCTGAGCAAAAACGTTGTTTCTTTTTATACAGAAGGTAGTTTGGCATTACATTTGAGCCAGCGATCTGAGTTTAGAGCAAACTCACTTAAACCGAGTAGCAAATTAGCCCAGGGCTTGAAATTGACACGACTTGACATTGACTGAAGTTAGTTTGAAACCATCTTGTCCGCTGAAGTTCACAATAAGCCAGTTTAGTTGCCTCATAAAATGAAATTAACCCTTGACTGGGAATCCTGTGAGCCTTCAGAGGATGAAGAAAGCGTGCAGGATCCCAATTCTCAGCTCTGCAAAGCTAACACTAAGCCCAGCTTTAGTGTCACGTGTGAACCGAAGCCTTCCTCGTCTTAAAAGATGTATTTCACTGTGAAGTTTATTAAGCTCTTTCGTTCTAATTTCAGATTTTTCTTTCTAAACGCTCAGAAAGCATGGCATTGTTGAGATGAGTGGGTGGGGGGGGGGGGTTTGCATCTGATTTTTAAGGGCCTTTGCTGCCTCTTTGAACCCTTTCAGTCAAAGAACTGGGGAAAGACCCGTTTTGTGTGAAAGAGGTTCTCGTGTGCGATGTGAGTTTGCAAAGCTCTTTCTGTAGCTCTCCATAAATTTAGCAAAGCAGCTGCCAAAAATGATTTTTTTTAGGTTTTGCACACAGAAGTCTAATAAGGGGGAGAACGAAGATGCCTTCAAGTTGAATTTTATTTTTTTTAATTCACCCAAGCTGGAATAGGAAAGGAAAGGGCTTACTTACTAAAATTGGGATTGCATTACAGCTTTGTCTAAAGTGCATTCAGTCCTTACTTTCTTGTTGCCAACCAGCTGAGGAATTGTGATGAACATTGGTCATTATCTTTTTAAGGCTTCCGCCTTAAAACAAACCCTGATTTTGTCAGGAGAGGTGACTCCAAAAGTTGATGTGGTTTGCAAAGATCTCAGTTTAATGGTGGTTAGTTGCACTGAAGTCCCTCAGACTTTAACGGGGTGTGGGTTACGTATTTCCCTCTAGATTTGAACCCGAAAAGTCCAGCTGTTAAGAATTTTTAAAACAATTCAGAGGCAACCGAAACAAGTTGTGTCTTAACCTCGCTTTTTTTTTGTATGGTATTATTCCTGTAAATATATGTACATGTAACTGTATTTTGCTTTCTTATTGTTAAAATATATATGTAGCTATTTATGCTGAGAGTGAAATAAATTGTGATAGGTGCCTTATTTGTTTTTTAACAAAACCTGCTTTGACATGCTTCTTTCGGCGTTTTGATTCAAGCATAATGTCAGGTTTATTTTATCTTGCAGTGAATCTGTTCTAGAACTTACTGTTTTATTGGACACATTTTTGAGGGCATATTTTGTACGCGTTTAATGCCCTCGATGCAAATTTTAGGATTTGGCATTTTGAAATATCAGTTCTTCCGATCTGTGTAACTTCTAGAATGTTTTAAAATGGGACAGCTGGGCATTAGACATTGACTTCGCTTGTCAATGGTTTGACTTTGCTCGTAAGAATAATTGATTGGTTTATGGCTTTAAAAAAAAAATAACAGCCTTTTACTCTTCACGGAGAGAGGCTTGGAAATAAACTGGGAAGAGGGAAAACCTCTCAAACTATTTAAGCTTTAAGTCCACTTTAAGACCTGTGGATTTCAACTTCCAGAATTTCCAAGTCCCCAGGTCTTAAAGTTGCCAAGGTTGGACACCTCTGTCTTAAGGCTTTGAAGTTTATTTTTATTGTCTTTTTAAAATGGGAGCTTGACATCCTCAGTACGGGGGGGGGGGGGGATGGTTTGGACACAGACTTCCTAAAAACGCAGTCCTTGCTGGTTTCTGTTTTTCGCTTTCAAGAATCTCCTACAGACAGCTTCGAATAGGGTTTTGCGCTGGCTAAAAAGAGGGAGGTTTGGTTAGCTGGGATTGATCAGGATTACAGCCAAGCTGGTTGTGAAGACCCACCTTCCCCCTTTCATCTGTGCCCAGGCCTTTACAATATCGGCAGTCTCTCTGCTTCCTAACATTAAAACAATAAAATAATGGGAATTACGAGAAACATTTTTTTAAAAAAATCAGCACTATAGCCCAGCCACTGCAGGCATGTGAAATCCTAGCCCTTTTCTAGTCATCTTTTAGTTCATTTCAGAGCTTCCTACAAAATAAATGCAAGGTGTTCAAGAGATTTATTTATTTTCCTGGATGGCTCAAGGTTGACTCAGCCTTCCATCCATCCGAGGTTGGTAAAATGAAGACCCAGATTGTTGAGGCAAGAGGCTGACTCTGTAAACCACTTAGAGGGCTGTAAAAGCACCTGAAGCGGTATATAAGTCTAAGTGCTAAGTGCTATTGCTATGGGTGAGACAACAGCTTACTGAGCTTCGGGGGTTCTTTCTTTCCTTCCTTCCTTCCTTCCTTCCTCAGTGGTTAGAATGCAGTATTGCAGGCTAACTCTGCTAGCTGCCAGCAGTTCAATCCTGACTTACTCAAGGTTGACTCAGCCTTCCGTCCTGAGGTCGGTAAAATGAGGACCCAGATTGTTGGGGGCAAGATGCTGACTCTGTAAACCGCTTAGAGAGGGCTGTAAAGCACTGTGAAGCGGTATATAAGTGCTATTGCTATTTTTGCAAAAGGGGGAAAAATAAGATTAAATTTGGCGACGTTTTCTGCCTGCACTTTGCCTGAAGGGCCCTTGGATGCAGCCCCGGTGACTCAGAGCTTGCTAAATATAACTCGGGCACCCATATTATGGCAAAGGATCAATCTCTGCACCTGTGAAAGAACATAAGCCCTCAAGCCCTGATCGGTATCTTGGTTTATCCATGCGGTTGGTCCATTTTGTGACCCTGTTTGGGGGCAGGATCCAAGGCACCTCTAGAGTAGTGTGTCTCTCGGTCCAAAGGAAGGCCAAGTCCTAGACATCGTTTTGAACCAAGACACCAAGACAATTCGCAGCTCACCTTGGCTAAGCTGGAAACACAAATGTAAGTGAGTCGGTCCTGCCAATTTTGATTGGGAGGTGAGAAATCACACACGCTCAATCCTTTTTTGCAGGTTTTGGACGGCGAGACTCATGCCAGTTTGAGCATTCGAGCACGAATTTGATGCGAAAGAAAAATTATCTTGTAGAAAAATGAAGTACAAGAGCAAACTCAAAGTTATTCCTCCATCCATCCATTCTCGTGTTTCTCTGGTTTCTTTTTTATTATGATTATGGTTTGGGGTTACTTGACTCCCCTTTGTCGGTTGTCAGAATTCAGCTCTGTTCTTGAGAGGCAGGGATCTCCTGCGAAATGAAGAACGTGGGAGAAAGGCCGGTGAAGTTTGCATTAAAATAATGCATGGTGTTTTGCTTGCCTTACGAGGTCTCGAAAAACATGCATTTGACAACGGAGTTCCCGCTTAGTTCTTTCTCTGACATTCAGTGGAGAATGATAAGTCAGCCCGTAGAAGAAAACTTGGCGAACCTAATTTCTTTTGTTCTCTCCAAGTCATTTGGAAATGCATTTTAGGTGGAAGTTACTTTTCTCTTCTGCTGTCCTGGATCCCTCCTGATCTCCAGCTCCCATTAGACCTACATCTTAGCAATCAATAAACATCTTGAGTTCAATGTGTGATGTTTTTGGCTTTATCATTTCTTTGGCACGTTGATGTTTGATAGGAACCTTGTTTGCGTCACATCAATCATCATTGATTCGGGTTTTGGAATTCTGGAAAGCAATGAAAAAAATGGACACTGGATTTCCTGGAGGTGCAAGATGATTTTTATTTCACTTCGTTTTCCTTCGTGCCATCACTCTGCTGAACACCTACTTCTCACAGTACTGTCTAATGTCTATGCATATTTACCCATGTAGTATGGCTGTAGTATTATTATCCTTATTATTATCTTCTTTACTGCCCCCTCTTATTGGTGGTATTATTATTATTATTATTCTGCTTTACATGTACACTGAGAGCTTCAGCACTAGAGACAAATTCCTTGTGTGTCTAATCACACTTGGCCAATAAAGAATTCTATTCTATTCCTATTCTATTCTATTCTTTTCTATTCTATTATTCTATTCTATTCTATTCTATTCTATTCTATTCTATTCTATTCTATTCTATTCTATTCTCCTTCCTTCTTCTCTGCTTCTACTTGTCCCATTCTCCTCCTCCTCCTCCTCCCTCTTCTTTCCCTTCTCCTTCTCCTATTCCATTCCATTCCATTTGTTTGATTTCTCTCTGTTCTTGCCAACCACCAAGAGTGTTGAAGACAGCCCGTGCCATTAGAGGAACGCAATAAAATACAGACATAAATATACACATTCAACCAATGAATAATAAAGTTACTGTTTTAAACACAACAGTTCTAAATACTCTAGAGTAAAGACTTGGCTTGTAAACCTTTTTATAAAAGACGACTAGAAAAGTCCCAATGGGTGACTTCTACAGTGTGAAAGACATTCAGGAACATGTCTAATATCCCTCGTCTCTGAAAATAATAACATCTTGAGAAGACCTTAGCCAAATTCATAAGCTGAGATAGCCCCTGATCTTCTGTTGAAATAGATGTGTCTTCTTAGTCATCTTTCTTCTCTTCATATATATGGCTGGAGGAAACAAGTCAAGAGAACCCTCTGTATGATGTGCTCAGGGTTTAACTTCAATATCTGGATACCCAAGGAGCTACGATTATATCTGGAAGTCTGAACCTTGTTCTTTCTTGGGTCTTCGGAAGGACACCTGAACAACGCCATCAGAACTCCTGGATTCACTTGGTTCCAGGCAGGGGTGAAATCTAGCAGGTTCTGACAGGTTCTGGAGAATCGGTAGCGGAAATTTTGAGTAGTTCGGAGAACCGGCAAATACCACCTCTGGCTGGCCCCAGGATTGGGGAGGGAATGGGGATTTTGCAGTATCCTTTCCCCTGCCATGCCCACCAAGCCACACCCACCAAGCCACACCACGCCCACCAAGCCACGCCCACAGAACCGGTGGTAAAAAAAAATTGGATTTCACCACTGGTTCCAGGTGTCTTCAGGAGCTGAGAAGTTAGAAACTGGAAGAATGTGTGTTTTCTTTGGCCTTTCCAGTTAATAATCCCAGTTAATCTGAATAATAATTCAGATTTTTGCCTTCAGATTCTTCACTGCTTTTCTTTTATCCTTCCTCCCCTTTCCACATTAGGCTGAAAGAACTTCGTCAGTTGCACAGATTGTAATTGAACAGCAGAGGGCATCTGGACTCTTTTATCCTTGCCTCTAAGACATGTCCATTTAGTCTCCTGGACAATAGCATGGAGTTGATTTGTCGTTATCTTGTCCGGAAAGACTTTTCACCCATCCAGCAACCCAAACTTTTCAGACTATCAGACATCTATGGGATTTTCTGGCAGTCTCCCATCTGCAGATAAAAGTGGGTCTGCTCCAATTTGGCTTTTTTTGGACCAGCCAAGGTTTAACGAGGAGCTACCATCTACTGTAGGCCTTCGGTCATTTTGACCAATTAAAAATACAATCAGATCAAAGCAAGCTATAGCTACTCCTTCCCCTAATTTGGGAGGAATGCCATCCTTTGACCAGAGCTTGGAATCCCTTCCCCAGTTTTATCTGAGGGTTGCAAGATCACTCAAGTTCAAGGGTGGGCTGCTGGGGGTTCACAGGGGTTCAGGAGAACGTCTAGCTAAGATTCTGTGCAGTTCGGAGAACCCCCAAATCACACTCCTGGCTGGCCCTGCCCACCCCACCCCTCCCAGGAGTCCCCACGCGGCCCGTTTTGGATGCAGGTAAGTGCAGGGCGTGTGCGGAGGCTCGGGGAGGGTGAAAAACGGGCCTACCAGAAGTTTGGGGAGGGTGGAAACGGGCCTGTTTCCAGCCTCCAGAGGGTGTCCGGAGCCTGGGGAGGCCGTTTTCGCCCTCCCGGAGGCTCAAGAAAAGCCTCCGGAGCCCGGGGAGGGCAAACCCTCCCCCCTGTGGTGCTGGAGGCCCACCATGGCCACGCCCACCCAGCAACCGGCAGAGAACCCCTTGCTAAGAATTTTGAAGCCCACCCTTGCTCACGTTAGCTTGATGACTGCAAAGAGGAAGCTTTGCCTTCTTGGTTGGCCTAACTCCATGATGGCGAACCTATGGCACGCGTGCCACAGGTGGCACACGGAGCCATCTCTGCGGGCACGCGAGCTGTTGCCCTAGGTCAGCTTCAGTGCGCATGCACGCGCGCCGGCCAGCTGATTTTCGGCTGGCCCTGCCCATGCCGCCTCTCCCCTCCCAGGAGTCTCCATGCGGCCCGTTTTGGATGCCAGGTAAGTACAAGGCTCGCGCGGAGGCTCTGGGAGGGCGAAAAATGGGCGTCCCGGAAGTCCGGAAATGGGCTGTTTCCGGCCTCCGGATGGCCGGGGGAGGCCGTTTTCGCCCTCCTGGAGGCTCCAGGAAAGTCCAGAGCTTGGGGAGGGCGAAAAACGGGCCTACCAGACGTCTGGAAACGGGCCATTTCCGGCTTCCGGAGGCTTCAGGGAGGCCTGCTAGGCCCAAAATGGGGTGCAGGGGGTCGTGCGTGCATGTGCAGGGGGCAGGGGAGCACGGGGGTCACTCATGCATGCACAGGGGGCCGGGGCAGCATGGGGGGGCACGTGCATGTGCGGGGGCACGGGAGGTTCATTGCATTATGGGTGTGGGCACACACGCGCGCAATAGCGCGCACACTTGCTTGCTTTCAGCACCCGAGGAAAAAAAGGTTAGCCATCACTGGCCTAACTCCAGTATCCCATGGATCCATTGGAAGATGTCATCTGTTTGAAAAGGGATGTCCTCTCATTCACTTATGTCCAAAGACGAGGTAGGAACCTTTCCCTCCAGATGTTGCTGAAGACTCAGCATTTCTCATCATTGGTCAAGTTAGTGACATCTGGGATCCTGGCTCGGTGCTCATCCTAGTGTCTTTTGCAAAAGTTCTCCATTTAGGTAAGGATTAGCCCAGCATCTTCCGATCTGATGCATACCATATGTGTCAGAATGCTTAAGACACTGAAAAAAATTACAACAGGTCTTCGACAAGAACACACTCAGACATGAGATGACCAAAAAACTCAACTGAAGAAGAAAACGGGACCCATCGATGGGGAATCTCAGTGTTTAGGTATCTTGTGCTTTCTAAGATTTAGAGATCAAGTCTTTGAAATCAGTTTAGATGTGCATGGGGTAAATAATGATCCATAAAGCGACTGCCATATTTTTAAAATGGAAAATCTGCGAATGTTTAGAAATCATTTTACTGTTTTAAAAATAATAATTTCAGGATGTGCATCCAAAACAGATCCTTTTATCAACTCTAGATCCTACTTTAGAGGGGTATGCTCGTGATTTCTAAAGCTTGCTGTTCAGCTTCCAGAGCTCCTCAAAAAGTTTTGTTTTGTTTAAGATTGGGAAGACAAGTGTAATGGCATGTGGGAAAGACCTTGAGAGACAGGGCAAAGAGATGTACTTATGGAAAGGTCAGATGAAGAGACAGCATAGCCCTCAGATGCATAATGGATGGGGAAAGAGGCCGAGAAGGGACCCTCCCTAGTTTCTCATTAAAGGAGGCGGCTGTAATGGTATATGACAAAGACCTTGTGAGATGGGGGGAAAGATGCTACCAAGGAAAGAGTCAGATAAGAGACAGCATAGCCCAGAGCTGCATAATAGGTGGAGAAAGATACTCAGAAGGGACCTTCCCTAGTTTCTTAGGCTGTAAAGAGACGGTAGGTGGGAAAGACCTTGAGAGACAGGGCAAAGAGATGTACTTATGGAATGGTCAGATGAAGAGACAGCATAGCCCTCAGATGCATAATGAGTGGGAAAAGACTCAGAAGGGACCCTCGGGTTTGTTAGACCCTTAACTTCTCAGGCTATTAAGGAGACGGCTATAATAGTATATGAGAAAGACCTCAGGAAATGGGAAGAAGAGATGCCCTCTAGGGAACAGTCAGATAAGAGACAGCATAGCCCACAGCTGTATAAGGGGTGGAGAAAGAGGTGCAGGGTTTCTTCCTATGTTATTGGCTGTAAAGGTGACATTTGCGGTCATAAGTTGAGGACTACCTGTAGTTTAACAATAGCAGGAGCAAGTGTCTACTGAAGGAATATCGTGACCTTACATAAACATCTGGTGGAAGCACAGCCAAGAAATATGGAACAGTCCCAGAAGGAGCTCTTCTGGCTGCAGAGACCGCTCTCTATCCAACCTACTGGGACATCCACGTCCATTTTATGGACAAGCCTGGTACGTAAGCTTTGGGAAGAACCTTCCATTGTCTCCTGCGTTGGAGAATGTCACTTGCAAAAGGCACTCGAGAACCATGGCTGTAGAAAAGCCATGTGCTTGAAATAAGGCCAGAGGCTCTTGCATTGATCGTCCATTCTTAAAAATAGCTGTGGCAGGCGTGCAAGAAAAGATCTGAAATATTCTTTTTTTTTCCCCCCCTGCTTCTTTTAAAACGGCTCATCTCACCTGGCCAAAAGCCAAACATCATCAGACCTTGCTTTGGTGGTTACCGCGGTGTTCCCCGTTCCTATTTTTTTTTTCTTTCCCCTTCTCCTCCAAGGGCTAAAAGATTTGGCTTCCATCTTCAAGAGTTCGTTTTACATTTTAGCACAGGAAGAGCTCTCTCTTTTCATCCTCCTCCTCCTCCTTCCAGTTGCTAGGCAGCTGCCTGATCACCCAGTGAGAAGAAGTTGCAAATTGGGAATGCAAGTTGAGTGCAGTCTTCTTTTGTCAAAGGGGGGGGGGAGGAGGAGGAGGCGAGGAAGACGACCCCTTGGTTGGAAGCGTCCGGCTAACCCCTCTGAAATACCTTTCAGAGGCTTCCTTGGAGCTGACCGGGAGGGAAGCTTTCAAAGGTAGGTTTATGCTTGGGCCCATCTGGGTCCTGAACGCCAGAGAGGCGGACCCCCCCCCCCCGTCCGCTTCTCCTACCATCCCATCCCTCGGATCTCCCGGTAGGTTCTCCCCAAGACTTGTTGAAGCTCTCCTGTGCCAGCTTTGGGCAGGGAGGAAAAGCCGAACCCCTTTCAATCCAGCTAGCTCTTCCCCACCCTCCTGGCCCACCTCCCCTTCCCCACGCTTCGTTTCCCTGCATTATGCTGCTGCTGCTCTCTCTCTCTCTCTCTCTCTCTCTCTCTCTCTCTCTCTCTCTCTCTCTCTCTCTCTCTCTCTCTCTCTCTCTCTCTCTCTCTCTCTCTCTCTCTCTCTCTCCCTCCACCCCACCCCACCAGCAGGTGGGCCTCCTCCTTTGGGCCTGATGCTCGGGTGGAAGAGCTCTCCGCCAAGCCCAGGAAAGCCATCTTGGTGTGTGTCCAGGGTGTGCGTGCGTGTGGGTTCTGTGCACGGCACGCGCGCGCCAAAGTGCTGCTGTTCCATAGGCTGTGGCGCCTGCTGCATGGCCAATGATGCGCCCTCCCTGCCTCCCCGCACAGAGTCCCAAGAGCCTCTGGACAGCTCACAGGCGCACGGGGGGCTGCCGGCTCTTCTGCTGCTGCTGCTGCTGCTTCCTCCTCCTTCTCCTCCTCCTTCTCTTCCTCCATCCTCCTCTTCTCCTCTCAGGACAGCGGCCACACAAGCCCAGACCCAGGGCTCGTTCCTCTAATTTTATTTCCCAATTGGTTATTTTTCTGCCCCTGTCTCTTCTCCACTCTGGGTCTGCAACCTCCCGTTTCTAGGAAAAGGCTGCATTTCCGAAGGTAAGGCACCGAGTGATTGGTTTTATTTTACGTTTTTGCTGATGGTCTGTTCCCATTCGGCTCCTTCTTCCTAAAAATAGATTTATCTGCTTAACTGGCTTAAGAGGGTCACAACCCTTGGCCTCTCCCTCCCTCCCTCCCTCCCTCCCTCCCCTCCTCCCCCTGCCCCTCCCTTCCTTCCTCCCTTCTTTCCTTCCTTCGTTCTTTCGTTGTTTCCTTCCTTCCTGTTTCTCTT
>QLTV01003660.1:1565954-1578859 GCA_003457575.1 Thermophis baileyi
AATTTAGATAAGAGGTAGAGAGCGTGGGGGGGGGGGGAGGGGGGGGGGGGGGGGGGAGGAGGAGGAGGAGGAGGAGGAGGAGGAGGACAAGGATTGTGGGGTCCTTGGTGCTCTCTGAGTTTGGTTGGTGGTTTGCAGACATTTAATTACCCAACTAGATAATATCATCAGTGCTAGAAGGGAGTGGGGGTTTGAGGAGAAGGAGGAAGAGGAGGACGAGAAAGAGGAGGAGGATTATGGGATCCTTAGTGCTCTCTGAGCTTGGTTGTTTGTTGGCAGAAGTTTCATTACCCAACTAGATAACATCATCAGTGCTAGAAGGGACTGAGGTTTGTGGTGGTGGAGGAGGAGGAGGAGGAGGAGGAGGATTATGGGGTCCTCGGTGCTCTCTGAGCTTGGTTATTTGTTTGCAGATGTTTCATTACCCAACTAGATAACAGCACCAATGCACTGATGAAACACATTCGTTCTTTGTTGAGTTGGCTCCACCCCCACCCCCCCCACCCCCAGATACTGTATTTTAAGGTCTTTGGCATTTACATAACTTTCCCCTCCCCCTTGGCCTAGGTTTTTTGGTTCGTTTCTGTGTTTTCAAGTAGGAAACAAAATACAGCAAAGAGGACGTGTGAACTAAATAAAACATAAGAAGAGATGCTTCACTCCAGGCAACACAGAATGTTGCTTCAGAAACAACAGTGGGTTAAATTTACCGAGCCGTTCTTTCTTCCTGCGTTGAATTTCTTTTCTTTTCTTTTCTTTTCTTTTCTTTTCTTTTCTTTTCTTTTCTTTTCTTTTCTCTTCTCTTCTCTTCTCTTCTCTTCTCTTTTCTTTGCTTTTCTTGTCTTTTCTTTTCTTCTCTTCTCTTCTCTTCTCTTCTCTTTTTTTTTCTTTTCTTCTCTTTTTTTTTTCTTTTTCTTTTTTGGCTTACCGTGGCCTTGTCCTCCCTGAAATATTTTTATTACTCTCGCTGTGTTGTTTTAAATTGCATTTATTTCTAGTCCTGGAAGAGATGCTGGCTTGGCTTTCTCCGCAAAGACACAACTCGCTTAAAAAGGCAACTTGTTCTATTTAATTTTTTTCCCCAAAAAAACATTTGTTCTATCCTGGTTTTTTTTTTTTTTTTTTTTTTTTTTTTTTTTTTTTTTTTTTTTTTTTTTTTTTTTTTTTTTTTTTTTTTTTTTTTTTTTTTTTTTTTTTATATAATATTTTTTTTTTTTTTTTTTTTGTTTTTTTTTCCAAAAAAAGAAGTTTTTCTTTCCTGGTTTTTTTTTTTTTTTTTTTTTTGCATTCTTCCTGTCGGAGATCACAGGATATTAGCTAGTTGTAAGAGTTCAATGGACTGATTTCTTATTAAGCAGGAGCGCTGCAAGGCAGAAAGAGGGAAGGAGGGAGAGGGGAGAATACATTTTTGATGAATTGCCATATCGCTCACGGATGCTTTATTAAAGATAGATATCTCAGAGAAGATGTGGAAGGCACATGTGGTTCTTGGGAGATTCTGTCTGAGATTTTTTGGTACAGGTAATCTTCGACCTAGGACCACAATTGGAATCAGAATTTCTAAGCAAGGCAGTTAAGCGAGTCTTCTTGCCTTTTGCCATGGTTGTTAAGCGAATCATTGCACTTGTTAAAGGAATCACTTTGGGCCAATGACCCAGGAGACCGTGAGTTCTAGTTTAGTCCCACTTAGCCATGAAACCAGGAGGCAGTGGGTTCAAGTCTCGTTTTAGGCATGAAAGCGGGCTGGGTGACTTTTGGCCAATCACTAGGAAACTGGGTCCTGCCTTAGTCTTGAAAGCCAACTGGGTGACTTGTTGCCAATCACCAGGAGACTGTGAGTTCTCATTCTGCCTTAGCCATGAAAGCCAGCTGGGTGACTTTGGGCCAATCACCAGGAAACTGTGAGTTCTAGTCCTGCCATAGCCATGAAAACCAGCTGGGTGACTTTGGGCCAATCACCAGGAAACTGTGAGTTCTAGTCCTGCCATAGCCATGAAAACCAGCTGGGTGACTTTGGGCCAATCACCAGGAAACTGTGAGTTCTAGTCCTGCCATAGCCATGAAAATCAGCTGGGTGACTTTGGGCCAATCACCAGGAAACTGTGAGTTCTAGTTCTGCCTTAGCCATGAAAACCAGCTGGGTGGATTTGGGCCAATCATCAGGAGATGGGGAGTTGTCATCCTGCTTTAGCTTGAAAGCTGGCTGGGTGACTTTGGGCCAGTCCAACCCACCTCACAGGGTTGTTGTTGTGGGGAAAATAGGAAGAGGAAAGCGTGTTGGATATGTACGTCGCCTTGAGTTATTGGTAAAAATAAGAAAAGGTGGGATACAAATAAATAAATGAATAAAACCCTCCATTTCTTTAGGTGACATTTTCCATCTTATCCCAGCCCCATCGAACCTAACGGCAACATTTGAACAAAATACCACTGCAATGCTTGACTCCCTCTCTGCTTTCCTTGCAGGAAAATGAACTGAAAAATGTCGGGGATGGAAAGGATCTTTTGAACTTCCAATATGCAAGCGTATCACCCAAGGTATTACCGTACATCTAGGGAATTTGCGAGATGAGGGTTTAAGTCAGGGGTCAGCAACCCGCGGCTCTGGAGCCGCGTGTGGCTCTTTCATCCCTCTGCTGCGGCTCCCTGTTGCCAGTCGGCTCCACAATTGATAGGGCTTTCGGTTAGGACAGGTAGAGAAAAAAAGGACGCCGCGCTAGGAGGAGACTCTATGGTGGGGGGAACCGGACTTCCGGTCGGCAGAGGAAAAAGGACGCCACGCTAGGAGGAGACTCTATGGCGGGGGAAGTGGACTTCCGGTTGGCTCCAGAACTGAACAGGGGGCTTCCGGTTAGGACCTTTGTGGCTCTTTGAGTGTTTAAGGTTGCCGACCCCTGGTTTAAGTTAAAGGAAGGGGCTGCCCCTTAAAATCAGAGGCAAATTTCTTTGAATTGGGCTTAAGGCTACAACCAAGAGCTGAAGTTTTGGAAGAGGTGATGGCACGTTGCATCGTTCTCTTCTTCTCGGTTGGTGAATTTAATTCTGTGATGCCCACGTGCTGCCAAGCTCATCTTTCACCACCGAATGTCACTGCCAGAGGCTAACACTGGGGCTATCGAGCATCCTCGGACCAACGTCTATCCGTATGTCTTTCATTTGTCATTTGTGGGGTCCTCGGTGCTCTCTGAGCTTAGTTGTTTTCTTGCAGATGTTTCATTACCCAACTGGGTAACATCATAAGTGCTAGAAAGGAGGGGAGTTTGCGGAGTGGAGAAGAAAGATGAGGGGGAACAGGGGGGAGGAGGAGGAGGAGGAGGAGGAGGAGGAGGAGGAGGAGGACGGTGAGGTCGTTGATGCTCTCTGAGAGGGGAGGAGGAGGAGGAGGAGGAGGACTGTGAGGTCCTCGGTGCTATCTGAGATTGGTTGTTTTCTTGCAGATGTTTCATTGCCAAATTAGATAATATCCTCAGTGCTAGAAAGGAGTGGGGTTTGCGAGGAGGAGAAGGTCGTCCTTGGTGCTCTATGAGCTGGGTGGTTTACAGACGTTTCATTACCCAACTAGGTAACATCATCAGGGCTAGAAGGAGTGGGGTTTGCTCTCTGTTTCTATGCAACTGGCTTGCCCTGTCGGTGTTGGTGGGAGTGTTCTTGGTTGGTGGCTCCTTGATTAAGTTGTTGTTCACTGTTTGATTGTTTCCCTGAGATGGTAGTTCCTTGACTTTGGGGTGTTGTCTTTTGTGACCCTCGCATTAAAATCTATCCAACTGCTAGAATGGTTGAACTTCAGAACTTCCGATGTCTTCTATAGTCGGGGGATAAATAATCAAAGGAATCTCACTCAGAAACAATTGTTCACCTTCTCTTTCTGTTGACAAGAATGTGAGTATTGAAAGTGGTTTTTACCCTCATTTTTTTCTCTCTCTTCCTGTTTGCTTTCTAGGTGTAAAACAACGATGACCAGCTCAGAGAAGTCCTTGCTGTAGTAACCAAAGAACCAGATTTGGCTCTCTGGGGGAAACACCAGCTCCAAGCCAAACTGGAGAACTTAGAGCAAGTCCTAAAGGTAGGGTTGATCTTGCTACCAAAAACTTTGCATCCTCATAGAAGGAAGTACAGGGAGTCCTCGACTTACAGCCATTCATTTAACGACCGTTTGAAGTTATAATGGCACTGAAAAAAAAGCGACCAATCCTTGCGCTTCAAACCATTACAGCCTCCTCACAATCATGTGATCAAAATTCGGGCATTTGTCCCTTTATTAATTTTTAGGCCTGCTACCATACCAAATCGATTTATTTCAGACAATAATATTGGTCGTACTTCTATCGGTTCTTCTATGTTAAATACAAGGTCATCTGCAGATGCCTGTATTTTATACTGTTGATCCCTGATTCTTAGTCCTTTGATCTCTGGATTTTGTCTGATTTGATGTAACAGTGTTTCTATTGAAAAGATAAACAGTAACGGAGATAAAGGGCATCCTTGTCTAACTCCTTTTAATATTTTAAATTCGTCAGTTATTTCTCCATTTATAATTATTCTTGCAGTTTGATTTGAATATATTGTTTTAATTGTTCTGATATATTTATCCCCAAAATTCATCATGATTAATTGATTGGTAATAAAGTCCCAATTCAAGTTATCGAATGCTTTTTGCGCATCGAGGAAGATAAGTGCAACCGGTTTTCCTGGGTGGGTTTCGTAGTATTCCAAGATATCCAATATTTCCTCTCTTCTATAATTTTCTTCAATCTTTTATAATCAGCATTTAGCAGCGAGATTGGCCTATAGTTTTGGATCTTTTGTTTTTCTGTGATGTCCTTCGGAATTAATGTTATCAGAGCCTCCGTCCATGATTTTGGCATCTTTCCTTTATCCAGCACCTCATTGTATGTTGCTAATAGTAGGTTTCCCAATGGTTTTTGTAATACCTTATAACATTCTGCTGGGATTCCATCTAGACCTGGTGTTTTATTATTTTTCTGTTTTTGAATTGCTCTCTCTAATTCAGACATCGTTATTGATTCATCTAGTATGTCTTTTGCCATTTCTGTTATAGGTGTAATATTAATCTGTTGTAGGTAGTTCTGAATATCCTTGTCCTGTATATCATCTTTGCTATATAATTTTTGAAAGTATCTTGTTGCTATATTTTTCTTCTCTTCAATCTGATTCGGGCATTTGTCAACCACATGTATTTATGAGGGGGCATGATGGCTCGGCGGTTAAAGACGCTGAGCTTGTCAGCTGGAAAGGGTTTGAGACCTGAGCGTCATGTGATGGGGTGAGCTCCCGTTCCTTGCTCCAGCTCCTGCTCACCTAGCCATTCAAAAACATGCGAATGCGAGTAGATGAATAGGTACCACTTTGGTCGGAAGGTAACAGTGTTTCATGTGCCTTGGCGTATAGCCACGCTGGCCACATCACCATGGAAAGTGTCTTCGGGCAATGCTGGCTCCCTCAGCCAAGAAACGATGCTGAGCACCGTCCTCTAAAGTCGGACACAACTGGATAGAGGAAACCTTGACTTTTACCTATATATTTATGATGGTTGCAGTGTCCTGGGGTCACGTGATCGCCATTTGAGACTGTCAAGTCCCTGTCGGAACGCTGCCATTCTGAAGGGGGGTGGGGTGGAGAAGGCTTCATGGGTTGAAGGCTTTGCATACTTTTGCTTTTGCTGTAACCACTTGGGAGTATCTTATGGAGATTCATGGTTGTCCCAAAGGTGCTTTTTCAAGAAGCAACTGGACTTTCTGGTTTTTCTTTGAAGACGTTTCGCTTCTCATCCAGAGAGAGCTGAAGAAGCTTCTTGGATGAGAAGCGAAACATCTTCAAAGAAAAACCAGAAAGTCCAGTTGCCTCTTGAAAAAAGCACCTTTGGGTCAACCGCTTGGGAATTAGGGAGGGGTGGGTGGGCCACCTAGACAGACTCTCCCTCTCAGCCAGTTCCAGCCTGTTATCAAGGTCTCGGAGTTCTCAAAACAGCTTGGCGGCATCCTATTGGTCACCGGTTGGACATGGGGTATCGGGGTGAGGGTTGAAGGTTGAAGGGAAAAATTAGCCTAACGCTGCCCACACGATTTTCAGACTCCACCTGACTTCTCTGCAATCCCTTTCTCTCAGTAAAAGTTCCTTTTGAAATTCCAATAGTTTCAAGAGTCATGCTTTCCCGAGACGATAGCTTTGGCAGGTCCTTACAGAGATCAGCAAAATCAAGGTTATATGCCAGATTCGCTTAACAACCGTTTGATTCACTTAACAATCGGAGTGATTTGCTTGACAAACGTGGCCGGATCACAAAATCAAGCACGCCTCTAAGTGTTAAGGGCCCTAACCAATGGTGGTATTCAGCCGGTTCTATCCGGATCAGGCGAACCGGTAGCAGTGACTGCGGGTGGCCCCGCCCACCCACCCGGATGTAAGCACATCATGTTTTTGAGGCTGTGCGCATGCGCGGAGGAGGCGCGTGCGAGCGAAGCGAGAGAGCGCACCCGCTCACATTTGCGAACCGGTAGGGAAGGTAAGTGAATACCACCCCTGGCCCTAACCCTTAACAACCATCTTGCTTAGCGACGGAAATTCTGCTTGTAAGTCAAGGACTCCCTATGGCTTGCCAGCTTCATCCGCAGTGGTTGTCTTCCTTTCTCTCCCCAGCATATGCGAGAGGCTGCTGAACGGCGGCAACAGCTGGAACTAGAGCATGAACAGGCCTTGGCTATTCTCAACTCAAAACAGAAGGAAATTGAACTGTTGCAAAAGGTAAGAGAGAAGGGGGCACGGGGGGGGACCCCAGTAGCCAACAGAAGGGTAGAAATTGCTGCAGAGAATGAAAAGAGACGATCTGGTTTACGTGTCAGCTCGCCCTCTCTCTCTCTCTCTCTCTCTCTCTCTCTCTCCTATGTGAAATGCTGCTCTCTCTCTCTCTCTCTCTCTCCTTTATGAAATTCTCCACTTGCAGGCCAGTAAATTTAATAACCGTCTTTTCTCGTTGCTCCTTACAATGTGATCGGAACAATTATCCAATTACGGAATATATGAAATGTCTCTCTTGGCCAGTTCTTCATAGCCAGCTTACAAAACCAGACAGAACCTTAATAATGTCCTTCAAGAGGAAATGGATACTGATAAGGTGATCCAATAAGGATAAGCATGTTGGTCAAGAACCCAAGATTGCTCTCTGTCTCTGTCTCTGTCTCTCTCTGTCTCTCTGTCTCTGTCTCTCTGTCTCTGTCTATCTGTCTCTCTCTCTGTCTCTCTGTCTCTGTCTCTCTCTCTCTCTCTCTCTCTCTGTCTCTCTCTCTCTCTCTCTCTCTCTCTCTGTCTCTCTCTCTCTGTCTCTCATTCTCTCTCTTCCTCTCTGTCTTTCTCCTTTATTATGACAGGCTCGAATTTCGAAAAGATGTATTATTATGGAAATCTGTGATAGGAGATAAGATAGACGTTTCTTATTACGTTGCAAAGGACATTTCCTATTGCAAACCTCAGACGTACTTCTCGCCTCTATGGATCTGAGTTTAATATATAGTTTGGCATACAGATCGAGTAATCCAAGATCTAAGAGGTCGTAGAGAGCAGAGATGGTGATGAATGGTTAAACTTTCCTCCAGGATTTAGGTGGACTTTCTGAGCTACCTAGTGGGACATCACTTCTGGTTCCTGAAGAACGTCAAAACACACACACACACACACACACACACACATTAAACTGTGCCCAAAAAATCCCTCCTGCCTTCCAATTTCCAGAAAGTTTCTCTCTCTTTCAGAAAAGGCTTCTGTTTTTTGTTCTCATTTTTAGATGCATTTACAGGTTGTTCTTGTCTTACAACCATTCATTTAGTGTCCGTTCAGTTGGCCATGTAACCATTCAGTTACAGTGGCCCTGAAAAAAGTAACTTACAACTAGTCCTTGCACTTACGACCATTACAGCATCAAACCTTGGCAAAAAAAGGTCATAAAATCAGGTCATAAAATAACCTCCTTGCGTGGCCATGGAAATTAGGGTCCCAAACATGGTCGTAAGTCAAGGACTCCCATCTGTTTGATGGTGTTTGGGGAACTTCTTTTATGGGGAAAGATGCTGAAGTTATTTATTTTCTCCTTGATTTCCCCTAATTTATTTATTTTTTAATTTCCGAACGAGAAACATCACGTAGAAGTTTCTTCTGATTTTTTTCCCTTTAAATCAACCCACTTCCGAGCTCAGGTGAATGTTTAAGGGACGTATTTCATCTGTTAAATCTTCTAAAAAACTCTTTGCCAAAACAAATCCCGTCCAAGATTCTTTGATATTTATGACGTATGATGATTGCCAAATTCCTGAAAATCGCTCCCCTCGTCTGAGTGTTAGGAAGAGCGTTTAAGACTCGGCTTGGAGGATGCCACAAACAATGGCATCATTTGTCTATGGAGATTCTCATCCAGGTCATGGTTGTCCCAAAGGTGCTTTTTTTTTCAAGAGGCAACTGGACTTTCTGGTTTTTCTTTGAAGACGTTTCGCTTCTCATCCAAGAAGCTTCTTCAGCTCTGACTGGATGGTGGGGAATGGAAGGATTTATACTCCTTGCAGACGGCTGGTCATTTACATGGGTTTGAGTACAATGCAGTGAGCCATGGGCAGATCTGTACATTGGGGAAACAAAACAACCACTTCATAAACGCACGGTGCAACATAGGAGAACACACCCATCAGGACTAGATTCAGCAGTCGATCTGCATTTAAAAGACACAGGCCGCTCTCTTGAAGATAGCAAAGTCCACATTTTGGACAGAGAGGACTGCTGGTTTGAAAGAGGGGTCAAAGAGGCCATGTATGTCAAAACTGAACAGCCCTCTCGCAACAGAGGGGGAGGGATAGGACAGCGTCTATCTCCAGTCTACAACACAGTCCTTTCAGCAGTTCCAAGAAGGCTCCACACCCATTTGCACCACTCAGGTGACCCTGAGGACACAGGTAAACCTCCAAGCGGCCTCAACGACCCTCTAAAAGGATGCAAATGACCAGCTGTCTGCCAGGAGTATAAATCCTTCCATTCCCCACCATCCAGTCCAGAGCTGAAGAAGCTTCTTGGGTGAGAAGCGAAAAGTCTTCAAAAGAAAAAACAGAAAGTCCAGTTGCCTCTTGAAAAAAAAAAAAAGCACCTTTGGGATGGCATCATTCCTACAAAATTTATTTGCAGAGCAAAATAAGGTATCATTCTGCCTTTTCCTCTTTCTCTACTTTCTAGGCTCAGGTTGAGGCAAAGAAAGAACATGAGGGAGCGATCCAGCTGCTAGAGGTAAGGCCAGTCTTTATTTTCTTCACCACTTGGAGGTGCACATAACCTCTGTATTTCTTAGTACAGGCAGTCCTCGACATACAACAGTTCATTTAGTGACCGTTCAAAGGTACAATGACACGGGAAAAAAGTGACTTAGGATCGTTTTTCAAACTTACAACTGTTGCAGGATCCCCATGGTCATGTGATCAAAATTCATACGCTTGGCCGCTGACTCATATTTATGATGGTCGCAGTGTCCGGAGGGGTCATGTGATCCCCTTTCGTGACCTTCTGACGAGCAAAGTCAACGGGGAAGCCAGATTCGCTTAACAACCGGGTGACTCACTTAACAACTGCCGCGATTCACTGAACAAACGTGGCAAGTAAAATTAGGGCAAAACTCACTTAACAGATTTCTCGCTTAGCGACAGAAACGTGGGGCTCCATTGTGGTCGTAAGTCGAGGACTACCTGTACAATTAATCAACTGCTAAATGAATCAACCGTTAGACGAGCGGGCAAAGAAAAAGATGGCCAGGCCAAGCGTGCTGTGTGTTTGAAATTTTTCCAACAAAGAATGTGAGGCAAAAATTAATTAATGTACGTAATCCTCCTAACAATGATCGGTAGGCATTACGCGCTAAATCGTTCTGCTTGCTTCCAATCCGTTCCGAAGGGACACAGAGACAAAGTGGAAGAGATAAAAGCAACCAAAGAATATTGTTCAAAAAAAAGAAGAAGAATTGAAAGAATTAAACAAGGCTTCATTTTGAGGTTAGAAAGATCTCTAGCTGTTGTAGGAAAAAGACACTTCTTGTCAGCCCTTTCGACGTCTAACTTTCTGAATCGGAGTAGAAAATACTGGTTTATGTGGTGAAAGGTGTTCGGTTTGCTATCGCCGATTTGAACACGGACTCTGCAGTTCAGGAGTCTCCAAACTTGGCAACTTTAAAACCAGTCAACTTCAACTCCCAGAATTTCTCAGCCAGCATGAGTGGCTGAGGAATTCTGGGAGTTGAAGTCCACAAGTCTTAAAATTGCCAAGTGTTCTGACCCAGCTCCCCAAACACGACAAACTCTCTGTAGTTGAAGCAATGATTCCTTTATTAGGAGTGCCAGCAGCTCCAGCTAAAAGTCTCTCTCTCTCACACAGCAGGCTAACAAGTCTGTCACACCTATTCATCTCGCCCCCTGCCTTTTATCCCCAGAGCTAGGGTGGGGCTTCACTAGCAGCGGTGGCTCTTCCATCCCAAGGACCGGCCCATAGATTTCCATTGCTCTCCTCTCCTCTGCCTTCTGCGCATCTGTGCGTCAGGCACTGGACCCAGCTGTTCCTCCTCTTCCTCATCAGCCACCTCCAGACCTGGGGGCTGTTGACTCTCCATCTGAGGGCTGACGGATGGCCCAGACTCCGCCTCTGTTTCTCTCTCTGCCAGCTCCATTCCGTCTTCCCCTTCGGAGCTCTCAGGTTGCCTTGATGCTGACCCTGACTCCCATGCCACCTCCTCATCTGATTCGGATGTTGGGGGGGCCAGCGGCCGACAGGCCACAACACCAAGTTTGGAGACCCCTGCTCTAGTTGGGAAGTGATATGGAACTTATCACGTGGCTGTGCATTTTTATATTTGCACACCTGTTTGGAATTGATATGAAGCCTGTCTGAAGGAATTGTCCTTAATACAGATAGTCCTCAACTTACAACCACAATTGAGCCCAATATTTCCGTTGCCAAGACATTGGTTAAGTGAGTTTTTACGACTTTCTGTCCGCTGTTTTTAAGTGAATGACTGCAGTTGTTAAGTTGGTCACACGGTTGTTAAGTGAACCTGGCTTCCCCGTTGCTTGTCAGAAGGTTGCAAAAGTGGATCACAGGACCCCAGCACATTGCAACCGTCATAAATATGAGCCCGTTGCCAAGCATCTGAATTTTGATCACATGTTCATGGGGATGCTGCAAAGGTCGTAAATGTGAAAAATGGCCGTATGTCACATTTTTCACTGCCGTTGCAACTTTGAACGGTGTGATGACCCAGGGCGTGGCATGAAGGCAGCACAGCCATAGAACCGGTATGAGTCCCTTTATTGGCACCAACTTTGCCCCCAACGTCCCGTTTACTCTCCGGTCTGGAGAAAAGCTCTCCCACAAACCTGCAGCAGCTTTTGGCTGCAGATACTCCAGTCCAAACACTGTAAACAGAATGACTGCAATCAATCACTCCAGCAGGGCAAGATAATGAGTCCCAGAAGCGAAGAATTCACGGCAATAATTCCAGCAAGACAAGATAAGCACACAGAAGCATGGCAATAATTCAAACAGTCAGGAGGAATGCCAGGAATGCAGGCCCCAACTCTCAACACTAGATGAATTCAGCGTTTGTTCCCAACAAACGCCCCTCCCAACTGCCTCTCCTTTAAATTCCATCCCCAGGTGTGCCTTGTGAAGGGAATCAGGGCCCTTTTCTTCCTCATAAGCCACGTAACCCACATTGCTCTCTTCTCTGTTCTTCCCTGCGTGCCCTAGGATGAGGAGGGGGTGAGCCTTGGTCTTCATCTGAACCCCCTCTCCCTTGTTCTACCTCTCCCCTGCTCTGCCCAGCCTAACTTTGCCCTTCCCCAGTTTCCTCCACAGCCAACGGAGCCACTCTCCCGCTCTCTGTCAGCTGTTTGTCTTTCGTCTTTCGTCTCAGATTCAGACTCCGACGGGGGCATGACAAATGGTCACTCAATGAACTGTTCTAAGTCGAGGACTACCTGTACCCAGGGAATAAGCAAGCCTCAAACATGGAAGGCAGGGGAATCTTGCAAATGAATCTTGCAAAGAACGGAGAGCATAAATTTCTCCGTCTAGAGGATGGGAAATTAGTCTAAAGACCCATCAGGACAATTTTAGGATCTTCCTATTGATAGTGAGACAGGGAAATCAGCAGAGGTGAACAATTTTAGCTTCTGATTTTATTTCTGGTTGCTTGTACATGCTTAGAACCAACATCGGTGATTGTGAACTGCTGCAACCATGTGTTGTAGTTTTTGGTTTTTTTTTTTAAAAAAATTGATAGATCTTTACCGGCAAAACGTTCCTGTGTGTTTTACTGTTACCGCCAAATGTATTGACATTGATTTAAAAAAAAAAAGAAAAGAAAAAAAGAAAAAAGTCCAAACGACTCAGACATTTTTGGTGCTTGCGAAAGGAAATTAGTTCGGTCCCAAGAGGGAGGGGGGGTCTCTTATTAGAGTAAATGACTTTTCTTGTCTTTATCTTTTTCCTTTTTTGCAATTCCGATTTCACCTGCCGTTTCCCTCCTCTGTGATTTCCTTATCGATCTGACACTCGCATGGGAGCCTATTAAATTTCCCCCCAGATGTGTTTATTTAATTGGCCCGTCGAGATTGCAAATCAGCAACCGTATTGATTTTTCTCCCCGCCCTCGAAATATATTCCTTTTGATCAGTAGTGAGTTCTAAAACCCGTTGCTACTGGTGTGCACGCGCGCTCGCGCGCGATGCTTTTGTGCATGCACAGAAGCATCCCGGGCGGGTGGGCGGAGCCTCCCGCCGCCACCGCTACCGGTTCTAAGAACTGGGCCGAACCGGGAGCAACCCATCGCTGCTTTTGATGCATGCTTTCCCCCTCCCCCGCCCTTCTCT
>QLTV01003660.1:1611508-1623236 GCA_003457575.1 Thermophis baileyi
AGGCAAGACAAGAAACAATGGATGGAAACTATTCGAAGAGACAGGGAACCTGGAATTAAGGAGAAACTACCTAACAGTGAGGACAATTAACCAGTGGAACAACTTGCCACCAGAAGTTGTGGGTGCTCCATTACTGGAGGTTTTTAAGAAGAGACTGGACAGTCACTTATCTGAAATAGTATAGGGTCTCCTGCTTGAGCAGGAGCTGGACTAGAAGACCTCCAAGGTCCCTTCCAGCTTCTATTCTATTCTATTCTATTCTATTCTATTCTATTCTATTCCTTATTTTGCTATTCCATTCCATTCCATTCCATTCCATTCCATGAGACCCTAGTTTCTCATTATACCACTTTATAATGCCTTGGTAAGACCACACTTGGAATACTGCATCCAGTTTTGGTCACCACGATGTAAAAAAAGATGTTGAGACTCTAGAAAGAGTGCAGAGAAGAGCAACAAAGATGATTAGGGGACTGGAGGCTAAAACATATAAAGAACGGTTGCTGGAATTAGGTATGTCTAGTTTAATGAAAAGAAGGACTAGGGGTGATATGATAGCAGGGTTCCAGTATTTGAGGGGCTGCCACAAAGAAGAGGGAGTCAAGCTATTATCCAAAGCCCCTGAAGGCAGGACAGGAAACAATGGATGGAAACTAATCAAGGAGAGAAGCAACTTAGAACTAAGGAGAAAATTCCTGATAATGAGAACAATTAACCAGTGGAACGGCTTGCCTCCGGAAGTTGTGAATGCTCCAACACTGGAAGTTTTTAAGAAGATGTTGGATAACCATTTGTCTGAAGTGGTGTAGGGTTTCCTGCCTAAGCAGGGGGTTGGACTAGAAGACCTCCAAGGTCCCTTCCAACTCGTGTTATTCTATTCTATTTAAAGTCTATAGTCATCAAGAACCGAAGAGAAGATCGTCAGTCTTTCACACTTTGACTGGGTCATGTTTGTGGTCCTAATGGTAGGGTTGAATCTGTGGGGAGTTCCTTCACCAACCTTTTGGGTTTGTTGGGCTCAATTTTTGTTTTGGAAGCCTGTGTCGAAGTCTATCAAAGAGAAGGACTAGGGGAGACATGATAGCTGACTTCCATTATTTGAGAGGCTGTCACAGGGAAGAGGGGATTGACTTATTCTCCAAAACACCAGAGAGCAGGACGAGAAGCATTGGGGGGAAGCTCCTCAGAGAGAGATCAAACCTGAAAATAAGGAGAAATTTCCTGACAGTGAGAACGATTGATCAGTGGAATATCTCAGCCTCCAGAGGTTGTGGGTGTTCCATCACCCGCAACTTCAATGGAATAACTCAGCCTCCAGAAGCTGTGGGTGCTCCATCACCCACAATTTCAGTGGAATAACTCAGCCTCCAGAAGCTGTGGGTGCTCCATCACCTGCATCTTCAGTGGAATAACTCAGCCTCCAGAAGCTGTGGGTGCTCCATCACCCGCGACTTCAATGGAATAACTCAGCCTCCAGAAGCTGTGGGTGCTCCATCACCCGCGACTTCAGTGGAATAACTCGGCCTCCAGAAGCTGTGGGTGCTCCATCACCTGTGACTTCAATGGAATAACTCAGCCTCCAGAAGCTGTGGGTGCTCCATCACCTGCGACTTCAATGGAATAACTCGGCCTCCAGAAGCTGTGGGTGCTCCATCACCCGCATCTTCAGTGGAATAACTCAGCCTCCAGAAGTTGTGGGTGCCCCATCACCCACATCTTCAGTGGAATAACTCGGCCTCCAGAAGTTGTGGGTGCCCCATCACTGGAGGCCTTCAAGAACAGACTGGACAAGCACTTGATCAGGATAGTATAAGGTCTCATGCCTTGAGCAGAGGATTGGATTAGTAGACCTCAGAGGTCTCTTGCCATTCTGTGATTCCATGTTCTATGTTCCCTTTCCCCCTCCCCTCTCTCACAGCCCCACTATTGCCAAGGGGAGGAATATAACACGGAAAGCAGCCGAGGCTCTGATTTGTCGGACATTATGGAAGAAGATGAAGAAGACTTATACTCAGAGATGCAGCTGGAAGATGGCGGGCGGAGACGAGTTAGCATAACCTCGCATAACACCCTGAAGGTAAAAAGAGACGATGACCCAAAGGTGCTTTTTTTCAAGAGGCAACTGGACTTCCTTTGTTTTCCCTTGAAGACGTCTCGCTTCTCGTCCAAGAAGCTTCTTCAGTCAGAACTGAAGGAGCTTCTTGGAGGAGAAGCGAAACGTCTTCAAGGAAAAACAAAGGAAGTCCAGTTGCCTCTTGAAAAAAAGCACCTTTGGGACAACCATGACCTGGATGGCTGAGAACCTCCACAGACAGGGTGAACCCAGTTTGAAACGACTGTGGTTCACAAGCCATGATTTGTAGACTAGTTGTCCATCCGTGGTTGGTGTCGGCCCTGAGCCATGACTGGCAAACCATCACGGTTTAAGTGTCGGGTTGGTTGCGTTAACCAGTCCTTATTGTACACAAAAAGATGTTCCAAATCTAGTTTGAGATGTACTATGGTTTCCTTACCCTGCAATTCTGGTGGGAGAGAGAAAGGAAGAAACAGTTGTATGAATGGTCTGGTAAATGAGGGGTGTCCAAAGATCTAGATAAGATCAGAGTCTAGATAAGCAACAGATGGCCCTCTGGAAATTTTTGGAGACTTCAAGAGAGGAAGAATTCCCATCGCATCTCTAGGCTTGGATTTTGCCATTGTGACCTAGACCTTTGACATCTTCTTCAAACATCTGTGAACTTTCCCGTGGAATCTAGATGTTTTGTGCCTTTCAGTAGACAAAATATGGTGTGCTATCCTTGAAAACTGAGGTCTCCCGGGATGGCCAGTGGCTCTCCCCAAAGTTGCAATTCAAATCTTGAATCCTTCCACCGAATGGAAAGTCTAAGGTTATAAACAAGGGATCTTCTGAAAAGCAAAGGGATACATTTAGAAAAAGAGCTTCCCTTCAACCTTGGAGTTCTCTGTGGCATCACATCTCCTGCTGTTTTTTTCAACTGGTGTCCTCTCCATCCAGCAGTAGGTATCATGTTTTCCTTCCCCCCCCCCTCCTTTCAAAAGTAGGCGACGTTGTTTTGATCTGGCAAGGTACTTTAGTAAAAAAAAAAAAAAAAAGTAGAATTATTTTTAGGAAGTCGTTAGGGTCTAAAAATTAAAAAAACAACAACGGTTAATAGGGTTGGAGCATTTCTGGTGGATCTGGGGTGGCTTCCCCACCGAGAAGGAGGACCTTCAGAGAGTCATACCCCCTAAAGGGAAAAAAAAAAAACCCTGTTCTTTTAATCAATGGTGAAGAGATTTTTGTACTGAACAAAGGCAGGGTACCAACATTGAGAGAGAGAGAGAGAGAGAAGGGTTAAACTCCAGCAGTAGCCAATTCTGAGCTGAGATTTTCTATGTAGGGTCAACCACTCGTGTTCTGTATGCCTGGTCAGGTTCTTCTTTTGACTGCAGTAAACATGCCTGCTAAAGTTGACATCTCGCCCAATAGACCACGCTAGGACAGCTGTTCTAATCATCTGTTTTACTTTCACAGATTCCCATTCAAAGCATGACATAGTTCTTCACTTGACTAAGAGCCTCATGCTTTCAGCTCACCATTGCTGTACAACTAATTCTGTCTTTATTTTTTCCCCTTTCCTTTCCTTTCCTTTCCTTTCCTTTCCTTTCCTTTCCTTTCCTTTCCTTTCCTTTCCTTTCCTTTCCTTTCCTTTCCTTTCCTTTCCTTTCCTTTCCTTCCCTTCCCTTCCCTTCCCTTCCCTTCCCTTCCCTTCTGTTCCCCATTCATCCCTTCCCCATTCATCCCTTTTCTTCTGTTCCCTTCATTCCTTTCCTTCCCTTCCCTTTCCCTTTCTTTCCCTTCACTTCCCTCTCTCTTTTTTAAAATTGCATACTGTTTGTTCTCCTTGCCTTCCTTCCTTCCTTTCTTTCTTTCTTTCTTTCTTTCTTTCTTTCTTTCTTTCTTTCTTTCTTGGTGGTGACTCTTAAAGGAATGCTATCACCATCAAACCACGGATACAGCTTTCCAGGAGCCTCCCAATTTTGCCTGCCACCGTAAAAAACTGTTCAGTATCCCCGAAGTGGCGGAAGAGGAGGGCGATCACTCCAAATGTTTCCACAAGCAGGGATTACGGAGGCCCCACCAGGCCCGAAACACTCTAGCTAGAGAGGGTAGATCGACGAAGGCCTCCTGTCAAGAGCATCCTGCCTTCTGGCACCCCACCACCAAGTCACGGAGTTTGGAGGACACCGAAGAACGAGGTTGTAGATCCGGCAGGTCTTTCGCCAGAAGCCCAGATAGTGGTTTGGACTGTGGCAGCGAAGAAGAAGAATCACGTTTTAATTTCCCCCCGGTGCATGAGACCCTCGCTGCCCGTATGTCCCCCGCCTGTGGTCAGGATGACGACAGCTCTTCCTCGTCTTTACGGCCACTCTTGGCCCGCCGGAAGACTCTAGTCCGGCAGAGTAGCATTGAAGAAGACTTTGGAGACCCTATCCAGCTCTTTGTGGACTCTCCAAACCAGGAGGACCTCCCAGCTTGTTACAAGAGGAAGCCCGAACATCAAAGATGTTGTAGAGCAGAACATTTGATCCATGAAGATGCCGAGGGAGGTTGGAGTAGCCCCTTGATAGAGAACGAAACGAGACTAACATCTCTTCCACTTTCAAAACATCCCTACCGAAAGTCCGAAGCCCCACCGGTGTGTTGCAATCCAAACTTCCTTCTAACATCTGCCTGCCCAATCACTTCCTTTATTTTCAAACAAAAATCTTTTATTTCTCTCTTTCCGTTTTGAGTTCTTCTCTCCCATATGCACGTGACTCTTCCTTCCTTCCTTCCTTTCTTTCTTTTTCCCATTTTTTTTTCTTCTCCACCTCCCAATAATTAGCTTCCCATCTTAATCTGCGTTGCTTCATCATTTCCTAAAACTTCCCCTTTGGTTTCGTTTTCTTTCTTTCTTTTAATTTTGTGCCTTGCTTTAAAAAAAAAAATGAGATTCAATTGCTTGTTGATCCGTTATGATTTCATTGTCCCCCACAGGCCACGAATAAATACCTAAATAAAAAAAATTTAAACATCTGCCTTTCCCCCTTCTGTTTTCTTTAAAAGGACAACTGAAACGATGTTTTAATTAAGGGTTAGCTGAACTGCCATTGTCCTGACATTTGGGATCGTTCTTTGATTTTATTTCTCTTGTTTTCCCTTCTTTATATTTGTGCTCTCGATTTTGAGCTCGCTTGGTAGAATAGAACCATGTATAATGTGATGCACACCTTCAGCAACAACAACAAGACACACACAGCCAAACAATGAATGTATTTCCATCCCCTCCCTTCTTCCATTCAATGTCTGCTTTCAATAGTTTTATCTATTTTTTTTTAGTTTAGTTTATTTTTAACCTCATTCCAGATTTTCAAGGATGAACATTCTCGCCAATCCTTGGGGTGTTCCAGCTTCTTTCTATTCCTACTTTATTTTTTCCACTCCTGCTTGTTTCTTTTTTCTTTTTTTTCATTTGAACAAAGTCAGAAATCATCTCTTCTTGCCTTTGAAGTTGCAAACGCTTAACTCTCTCAGCATGCAGGAAGACCCATCATCCACTCCCCAGATTTTAGCCTCTTTTTCAGGCAACGGAAAAGACGGGAACCCTTGAGGCATAGATGGATGTTGTGTCTTACTTAAGGAATGTGATTCTCTCCAGTTTCATCCAGATCGTGGTTTGCTCCCAGTGTAGCAAACTAGAGACGCTCCAAATATTCCACTCCGCATGATAAGGAGATCCAGCGGTCCATTATTCCGAATCCGTGTCCTCCTCAGTGGAATGCTTTCTTCTTCTTTTTCAAAATTGTCCATCGACCAAATTGACATTCCCCCCCCCCCCCCCCCGCCGATGGTTGGTTATTTGCAAAGCCATTCTCCTGAAAGTCCTCGAGAGAATTTGGAGAGCCTCTTTAACAATTTTTTTAAAAGTTGGGAAGGCGGCAGGAAAAGTAACAGAGAGGAAAGACGTTGTAGGCAAAGGATGGCAAATATTCTGCAAATAGGACAGGCTAAACTCTCCAAAAAGCCGATAAACCTACCAGCTCATCCAGATTTCATAGTTCCAAGGAAAAGCCGCATTCTCAACAAAGAGTGGGGCCAAAAGACGCAACCACAAAGGCAAAAGAAAATTTTTAATTCTCCTTTTTTTTTTTTTGGTTTGAATGTGTGACTGTTGTCCGCCAAATATGTGCCATGTCCGGATGGCAATTTTTCTGTCTCTCCGTCTGTCTGTCTCTCTTTCCCTCTCTCTCTCTCTCTCTCTCTCTCTCTCTCTCTCTCTCTGTTTTTCTTTCTCAGTTTTAATGGCATTTTTTCTCTCTCCCCCCTTTTTTCGCATTCTCAACAAAGAGTGGGGCCAAAAGACGCAACCACAAAGGCAAAAGAAAATTTTTAATTCTCCTTTTTTTTTTTTTGGTTTGAATGTGTGACTGTTGTCCGCCAAATATGTGCCATGTCCGGATGGCAATTTTTCTGTCTCTCCGTCTGTCTGTCTCTCTTTCCCTCTCTCTCTCTCTCTCTCTCTCTCTCTCTCTCTCTCTGATTTTCTTTCTCAGGTTTAATGGCATCTGTTCCCTCTCCCCCCTTTTTTTTCTTCCTTCCTTCCTTCCTTTTCTTTTTCAGCTAACCTTTCAGTTAAAAAAGAAAAGTTTAGTTGCCTTTAGAACGTACGTTTTCGGAGAACGATTCGTTTGATTTTCTTCCACGCAATTGTGTATCCTCCCTTGTTGCCTTTCACACCTTCTACGGGGCAGTTGGGTAGCTTTTAAACATCTTTCTCTTCCCCCCACCTTCCTTCCTCTTTTATTTTCGGTTGGTGTGGACCTTCAGCTCTTAAGTAACCCCATGTCGTCCAGGCGGCCGGATCGAGGGGAGCATCCAGATCGAAGATTATCTCATGGCACTTCAGGTCACCAAAGGTCACGGGACTCACGCACCATCCCGATCCCTTCTATGGGTGAGTTGGCGATGATCCCTCTGCGTGGTTGGTTGGGGGATTACCGAGTTTAGAGGAGAAGGTTGATTTTGAAGACCTGCTTTGATGCAATGGAAGGGAACAAGTGTTTTTCCGGTGAGACCGGTCTATCAGGGTAACCTGGTGTACCCAAATATGGGATGGAGCATAATGCTTCCGCTTTCGCCTTTCAGCCCCAATCCAGGAGCCTTCGTAGGCACTCGCTTTCGTGACAAACTAGTTTTTGTGTTGAATTTATATTTTACCGACGAAGAAATAAAGGGAGACTAATATAGATCTATTTCCAGCTATTTAACTCTAGTCAGCTAGCCATACCCTTCTGGGAATCGAACCCGGGCTGCTTGCATATTAGGTAGATATATTAACCTCTAAGCCACGGGCTCTCCTCATTTTGTCAGCTATACCAGGGGAGAGATTAAGTGTTCTTTATCAGGGCAACCTGGTCTAGCCAAATATGGGATGGAGCAATACTGCTTCCGCTTTCACCTTTCAGCCCCAATCCAGGAGCCTTCGCAGACAGTCGCTTTCGTGACAAACTATTTTTTTTTGTTGAATTTATATTTTACTGACAAAGAAATTTTTAAAAAATATAGTTTGTCATGGAAGCGGCTGAAAGGCGAAAGCGGTAGCAGTAAAGATGAGAGGCAAGTACAGGGGTGCTTCCCTCCTGTTCTGGAATATGGAGCGAGTCTCCATCCCCGCCGTCGCCCTTACCTTCTCAGGCCACATGAGGAGTGACTGGGAGAGGAGGGTGAGGGGTGGGGCCAGCCAGCCGACAGGGAGCCACAGCAGGGGGACGAAAGAGCCGCATGCAGCTCGGGAGCCGCACATTGCCGACCCCCGGCCTAGAGTCAATGCATTCCCACAATCGCTCCAAGTCCAAACCCTTCCGAATTCCGTTGACCCTTACCTGGTGCCAATTTAGTCTTGACCGTTAGTTGACCAGATTAATGTCAGTCCCAAAGAATCAGGACCACACCAGTTAAGTTGCAGCATAGAAGATTTATTGAAGGCTATAAACAGGAATCTGGCCAACTAACATTTTAGTAGGTAACGACTGCAAGGAAGGAAGGCAAGCTGGAAAAAAAATTGCTGTGACCAATTTTTATAGTTTTATTAACACGGGACTTGCAGATGGTTACCGTACACAATTTGAGCAAGCACTTCGACTTCATTCACCCTTGCTTACACCAAGGGTCAGCTGATACTTCTCCCTTGTGCAAAGTCTCATAATTAGAAATGACTTTAAATAGTTCAAACTTCACACAATTCACACCTTTTGTGTGTGTGTGTGTGTGTGTGTGTGTGTGATTTAAATAGCTGCCTTATTTTTAACAGTTCCGTAGAAGGAGAGTCCAGCATGGAATATGGCTGGTGCAGATGAGTGACAATTTTATTCACATCTTGTTAAAGCGAAAGGACCGAACGTTGCAAATAGGCCTGAATACAGGACGAATTGATGTGAGGCTTAAAGGAAAACAAGAGACATCTTGGTGGTCTTCCTTGACTTACGACCACAATTGGGACTGAAAAATTGGTCATTAAGCAGTGTGGAGTAGGCAGTAGGCATCATAGGACTTCCCCCTGATTTTATGACTTTTTTTGGCCACAGTCATTAAGTGAATCGCCTTGGTTGTTAAGCAAGACAGCACGTGACTGCGACTTGCTACCTTTCCTGCAGGCTTCACCACTGACTGGGAAGGTCTCAAATGGCGATCACGTAACCCCAGGAACAGAGGTGGTATTCACTTACCTTCCCTACCGGTTCGCAAATGTGAACGCACGTGCCACCCCCGTGCATGCGCACGGCCACCCACGCATGCGCTTTACTCGCATGCGTGCGCCTTCCACGCATGCACCCAGCCTCGAAAACGCGGCTAAATAGGATGGCATTACATCTGGGCAGGTGGGCACCCACAGTCACCGCTACCGGTTCACCTGAACCGGTCAGAACCGGCAGAATGTCACCTCTGCCCAGGCGGCTGCAACCATTGTAAATGTGAGCTGGTTGCCAAGTGCCTGGATTGTGATCATGTGATACTGGGGAACATTGTGACTGTCACAGTTTACTTTTTTCAGTGCCTTCAAACAATCCCTCCCTCCCTCCCTCCCTCCCTTCCTTCCTCTCATTCCAATCTCCCTCCTTCCTTCCTTCCTTCCTTCCTTCCTCTCTCTTCCTCCCCCCCCCCTCCCCTTAGATCAAATCCTTAGATGGGGCACCACCAGTAAATCCTTGGATGGAGTGGACTAAGCACCACCAGGAAATCCTTCGATTGAGTATTTGGATGGGGCACCACTAGGAAATCCTGGGATGCAATACTTCGAAGGGGCACCTCCAGGAAATCCCACGGCCACAGCCTAGGCCAGTGATGGCGAACCGTTTCGGCAGTGAGTGCCGAAAAGGGAGCGCACACGCGCACGGGGGGGGGGGCACCGAGTGCCGAAAAGGGAGCACTTCCGGGCCCCGGCCAGGAAGAGGAGCTGCCCAGGGGGCATGCGCGTGCCGGAAAATGAACTTCCGGTTCATTGAAAATGAACTTCCAGCAAGTCTTCCGGTTAGTGCCACACATGCGCATGCGCCGATCAGCTGGCCGGCACGCATGCTCACGCCGCTTCCTTCCTTCCTTCCTTCCTTCCTTCCTTCCTTCCTTCCTTCCTTCCTTCCTTCCTTCCTTCCGAAATATGTATCTATGATTGGGGCAGTGCTGGCCAGGATATCTGATCACTTGGAAACTGTGCCATTAGGAGGCTGGGTGATGCTGTTTTATTTCAACTTCAACCAAGGAACAAGCTAGGATCAAAATCCACATGCAATTCTGCAGTGTCATCTAGTGGCAGACTGCAGTATTTATTGTATTGTAACACTAGTTTGTAGGGAGACGCAGTGGCTCAGTGGCTAAGACGCTGAGCTTGTCGATCAGAAGGTCGGCAGTTCAGCAGTTCGAATCCCTAGCACCGCCTAATGGGTGAGCTCCCGTTACTTGTCCCAGCTTCTGCCAACCTAGCAGTTCGAAAGCACGTAAAAATGCAAGTAGAAAAATAGGGACCACCTTTGGTGAGAAGGTAACAGCGCTCCGTGCGCCTTTGGCGTTTAGTCATGCTGGCCACATGACCAGGGAGACGTCTTCGGACAGCGCTGGCTCTTCGGCTTTGAAACGGAGATGAGCACCGCCCCTTAGAGTCAGGAACGACTAGTTTAGGGGGAAGAAAGCACACCGGCTGGGGGATTCTGGGAGTTGAAGTCCACACATCTTTAAGCCACTAAGTTTGAGGAACATTGTTCTAAACAACTGTTCACAAATGCACACCAATTGCCAAGTGCCTAAATTATGATCACATGAGTGTGCAGATGTTACGACAGTAGTAAGTGTGAGGACCTAACTTGAGTCACTAAACATATGGTTGTTAAGTTACAACGGTTCTTTTAGTGACTGTACAAGGTTACAATGGCTCTGAAAAAAGGACATGATCGTTTTTCGCAGTTACAATTTTTGCAGCAGCCCCATGGCCACGTCATCAAAATTTAGATACTTGGCAACTGGTTCATTATTACAACCATTGCAGAGTCCCGAGGTCACGTGATCCCCTTTTGCGACCTTCCGACAAGCAAAGTCAATGGGGAAGCCAGGTTCACTTAACAACTGGGTTACCAACTTATCAGCTGCGGTGATTTGCTTAACAACCGAAGCAAGAAAGGTCGTAAAATGGGAGCAAAACTCACTCAAGAAATGTCTCACTTAACAAGAGAAATGTGGGGCTCCATTGCGGTCGTAAATCGAGGACTACCTGTATTCCTAATGGTTCTTACCAGGGGTGAGTTCCACTTGCCTTCCCTACCGGTTCGGAATTGCGACGGAAGTACGCGTTTTTCTCGCTTTGCTCACGCACGTGCCCCAATCACGTCATGCAAAAGACCCGGAAATGACCCTCTGCGCATGCGCAGAAGCCTTTGTGCATGCGCAGAGGGTTTTTTTGGCAAGCCGCGGCAACTGGAGGACCGGTTTGGGAGCGTGGACCGCTGGTCATCGCTGCCGGTTCTGCGAGCGGCGGTAAATTTCCGCTATCGGTTCTAATGAACTGGTCCAAACCGGCAGCAACCCACCACTGGTTCTTACCTCCGTATAACCAATTTTCGGATCCAATCTTTCTGCTTTTCCAGATGGGTACAGTAGTCGCGACCGCCTGTCTCCAGAGATCTACGAAGAATCAGAAACTGACCTTGGCGCAGAAGAGATGACCACGCGCATATTTGTCGCCCTCTTTGATTATGACCCACTGACCATGTCTCCAAACCCTGATGCAACCGAAGAACTTCCCTTTAAAGAAGGACAAATTATCAAGGTAGGGTTTATTTACAGATTAACAGAGTTAGAAGGGACCTTGTAGGTCATCTAGTCCAACCCCCCCCCGCCCAAGCAGGAGACCCCATGCTATTTTTTAAAGATGGCAGTCCAGTCTCTTCTTGAAAGCCTCCAGTGATGAAGCTCCCACAACTTCCAAAGGCAACTTCTGTTCCATTGGTTGATTGTTCTCACTGTCAGAAAATTCCTCCTTATTTCCAGGTTGACTCTCTCCTTGATCAGTTTCCATCCATTGTTCCTTGTCTGGCCTTCAGGTGCTTTGGAAAACAGCTTGACCCCCTCCTCTCTGTGGCAGCCCCTCAAATACTGGAAGACTGCTATCATGTCTCCCCTGGTCCTTCTCTTCACTAG
>QLTV01003660.1:1639651-1661432 GCA_003457575.1 Thermophis baileyi
TACCTAAGACAGTAGACGTGGGGATGGATGGATGGATGGATGTAAAACTTCAGGCACTTCTTTTAGGTTTTTTGGGGGGGGACATCACCCCAAACTTCAAAATTTCAAAGCGATGTTTTGAGCTGCCGAACGATACTCCCTTCTGAAGGGTTTCATGTGTCTTCTCTCATCCTTGCAGTTTTTTTTCCCTCTTATTATATTTTATGTATATATATATATATATTTTATTTCTTTGCTCATCTGCTTTGGGAACAGAAGAAGAGTGTTCATTTCACACCTTAAAAACGGGCAACGTTGCCTTCACGTAAGTGTGCAACTGAAGATACCAGTAGATAACTCGGATTCCTCTAAGTTGGCCTTCTGTAATGCAAGCCATCTTGGGCCCATGACGTGGGCCGAAAAAGAGAAATATGTCTCCAAATTCCTTAGCCCTGGTTCCAGATCTTTTGGTTTTTGTTTTTTTTTAAATGAGGGCTGCCCTTTCCCAATCTGATGCCTTCCAACTACGGTGGACTACAAGTCCCATCCCCTCCAGGTGACCAACTGCTAGTCCAGCAGCAATAGAAGGCACTAAGTTAGGAAAGGAGAATTTCTGATTTATAAAAAAAAGAAACAACGCAGAAGGGACCTTGCGTCCAGGGCTTAAGGCACGTTTAACCCACCCAGGGAGAAAATGTTCGAATATTTGGGACATATTTCTTACTGGCCTTCATGCTTGTTTGCATAAAGAATGTTCCCAGTGTCTGATTCCGAAGAAAAGCTGCATATTGCATTGTTAGCTAATTGGGGAGAGCGAAAATAACAACACAAAATTGTTGCTGAGTAATCAGGTTGTGCTAAACAACCCAGCCGGCAGTGGGAAGAGAGGACTCGAGTTCCTTCTTTTGAAAGCACACTAACTTTCAATATCTGGTGGTCAGTTTGCCTTAAAAGCGACTCTCCTGGTGTATGGTTGCCCATCCAGTCATGGCCAAGTTGAAACTATGTCACTTATGGAACTGTGCTCCTTCTGCCCAACATCTCAGCAGCTTTCTTGGTTGACCAATGCAATAAGCTGAAAGGAAAGCGTGCCACTCAGATCGGTGGGCAAACACATTAATGCTCCACAAATGGTATCTTCAGGTGTATGTTGGGGTTGCATTGTGAAAAGGGTCCCTTTTGGCTTCTCCCCTCCCCCCCCATTAGACAAGACCTTAATTGAAGATCAAAGCAAGCTTGGGACCTCCTTGGCTTAACGAACCCACTGAAACAGACGTAACATGAGGGAAGTTGGGTGTTGTTAGGAGCTCCATTTTGGGTTTTTCCACTCGGAGAAGCAATTTTTCCTCGTGGTGTTATCCTCTTCAATGCCATTGGGTATGTGGAGAGGGCCACCCAACCCAGAAACGTTCAACCAAAGGTCTCGGAGAGCTTTCTTTGATTGTGATTAAGGTTCGTTTTAGTTTGGTTTGTTGGGGTTTTTGTTTTTTTCCTTTCCACCAGTGTGCCATCTTCTCAAAATATGTCCTGACAGAATGCTAAAGGTTGGCGAGGGGTGGTGGTGTCAGGGTAAGAAGCATGGAGGAAAGCAAGAATTGAGCTAGTCTGAATTCTTCGTAACCCCGGATGATTCTTCCCAGAAATGGGTTAGTCGACTTAGACATATGCCACGTGTGAGTCCCCAGATCCTTCCTTGAGAAGCAAGGGAATCCGGGCAAAATCCAGATCCCTCTTTAACATAAGTTATTTTTCACAGGCCGGTCTTCCAAAATAGGCAGAAGACTTCAGCTATCTATGCCGTGACTTTAACATAAATCAAGGCCAATTCAATTTACACGTCTTTTGACATACTCCCAGGAAACAGACAGGTCTGTCACGTGGCATATTTTAAAGAAGAAGAAAAAAATCCCGCCCCTAAAAGGTGTGTGTGTGTTTGTGTGTGTTTAATGCAGTGTTTGTCAACTTTGACCACTTTTAAGACGGGTGGACTTCAACTCCCAGAATTCTCCAGCCAGCCGTGGTCAAGATTGAGCGCCTCTAGATCGGTGTGGGCTGGGGGAAAATTCTGGGAGTTGGAAGTCCACCCGTCTTTAAACAGGCCATGATTGAGAAACCCTGGTTTAATGAATGAAAAAAAGCTTTCTTGTTGTCCATGACTGCAACCCTTCAGTAAACTTAACAAATATACCTATCAGGTTCCTCCTGAGAACACAGGTACACCACCAAGGCGAGCACCAAGCCCCACAGCCCACCTCCACTCGGGGTCACCTCTGCCAGCTATGGGTTCTGGTAGTCCCAGGCGAGGCAGGGAGCTCTCTTCGAGAAAGACAAAGGGTCTCCTTTCCAAAGGGAAGAAACTTCTGAAAAGACTGGGTGCCGTGAAATGAAACTTACAATCATCTGGACATCCTCTAAAAACCATCAGACTTTAAAAAAAAAAAAAAATACCCATATGCAGACCGATCTAGAAACGCTCAAAACTAGGGATTTCAGGACACATCCCCCCCCCACTATTTTTTAAAAAAAAATTATTATTATTAAGAGCATTCTGTGGTCTCCAGAAACTTGTCTGTCTGGATTGGTCTCGCTCAACATGGCAGTGATGCTAAAAAATAAAAAATAAAAAGCATTTTGCTAACATGTTTCTCCCCCCCCCCCAAACAAAAACGTTTAGAGAGAGAAGATGGGATTAAGGAATTTAAACCTGCACCAACCCTAAGGGACGTTGTTTCCTATTTCCACTCCCCCCCCCCTATTCCTAAATTCCTATTTCCACTTTGGTGAAACCCTTCCCTGAAAGTGGAAAACAAAGAACCCTAAAAACAATTAAAAAAAAAAAAAACCTCTTTGTTCTTTGATCCCCGTGTTTATTCACCACGTGACGCGTACATGGTCTTGAAACTCCTAGTTTGCCAGAAGCCTTGATGTTTGCCTTATAAATGCACAATTATTTGTACTGTCTGAACTCTACAGCGTAAACTTTCTATGTACTCTGTGTTGACCTATTAACGGTTCCATTCTCACCGAGACGCCCATCATTTAAAAGGCGACGGAATCAGATTTGTGTCCGGTATTCATTCCTGGGAGTGTGAAAATGTCGTGCAAAGGTTCATTATTATTATTATTTTTCAACCGTCTGCGTAAGTGCTGCTGTTCAGCTTCTCAAGTACGCAAAAAAAAAAAAAAAAAGATACGATTACGGCAGAAACAAAAACGCAGATTTAAGGTGGGCGTTGCTTGGGGTTTCCGTATTGTTGAGCTCCAAAGTGTGTTTGAGTCAAATATGCAGAAGGAAATAATACACAAAAATGTTGTTTTATTCCTGGGCCACTGCCAGCAAGTCGTCTCTCAAATTAGAAAAATTGAATTTTGACCCCTTGTGGTGACTGGAGATGAAAGACGGAATCGCACAATCACTGCATACATGCTGGGGGGGGGGGGGGGAGAGAGAAACTAGATTATTTGGCTGTTTAAGACTTTTGTAACCATTTGTATATTCTTTTTACTGTTTATACATACTTTTCAGACTGCCTTTGTTTTATAATTGATGGAAGGTTTGTAATATGGATGATCAAAGCTTTTCCCCATTGTGTCTTCAAAGAAATATAATGTAAATTCTTGTAAAATAATAGTGTGCTAGATTTATGTAAAGGAAAAAAAATAATGGCCTAAACTCGTGGTTAAAAGTATTGTGTGGGCGTGTGCAACTGTGCATGTGTACAGTTGTTAATGTGTAAATTATTTTATATAAATAAATTTGATATTTTGTAGAAGGGTGTGGCTCCTGAATTAACCAATTAGCCATGTGTAAGCAAATTCAGACATGTTGGCTAAACCTAGTTTAACCAAGAGTAGCAGAGAACACAGAAGTGCAATTGGTTTGTCGTGGCCAAAATCTCACTTTAGTCTATGAAACTAGGTTTAATTTTAGCCTACTTCTTACATGCCAATCGTTATTATAGTGAGGATTTTAAAGTACCCGTTAAGTTTGTTTCCTGTCTTTGAATCTATATTTTTTTCTTGGTACAATTTAGCTAAAAGGAACAAGACTTTTTGCACAGTGAATACAGATAGTCCTTGATTTACGACTCCAATCGAGCCCCAATTTATGTTGCTAAGTGAGAAATTTGTTGAGTGAGTCTTACCTCATTTTACAACTCTTCTTGCCACAGTAAAAAGATGAGAAGGCAGCTTGTCTATTTCACAATTTCCTTATTCCCTGAGCGAAATACTTTACGATACTACACTTTGAAAAACGGATTCCAACACACAAGCTTTACTGACATTAAATTAACTTTATTCTTAACACCCAGCCTCTGCTGATGAAACCAACGAAACAATAACATGCTCCAGTAAAAATTGATCTGGATGAGAAATTTAACTACTGTATTTTTCGGACTATAAGATGCACCTAAATTTTGAAGAGGAAAACAACAAAAATAAGTTTTTGGCCTCTATGCACCCCGTTTTTGGGCCTTTTCCAGCCTTTTTTCTGCCCGTTTTTGAGGCTTTTTTCCAGCCCGTTTTTGAGGCTTTTTTCGGCCCATTTTCGAGGCTTTTCTCGGGCCGTTTTTGAGGCTTTTCTCGGGCTGTTTTTGAGGCTTTTTTTCAGGCAGTTTTCGAGGCTTTTTCTGGCTCGATTGACGCTTTTTTCGGCCCGTTTTTTCAGGAAAAAAAAAACGGGCTGAAAAAAAGCCCCCAAAACGGGCCAAAAAAAGACCCCAAAACAGGGCATGTGGAGGCCAAAAAATGGCCGGCGGGTGGGTGGGTCTTCGGCAATATTCGGTCTATTAAGACACAGACATTTTCACCCCCTTTTGGGAGACAAAAAAGTGCGTCTTATAGTCCAAAAACTACGTTAAGTCATACAGGCACAAATGATGATGATGATGATGATAATAATAATAATAAAAAAGATAATCTTGACATAGTTATCACTGATGTGTGTAATACAACAGCAACAAATACCTACTCAATTGAGTTTTAAGGCACTTCTTTATTTTTGGTTTTCTAACAAAAGAACTCTCTCTGGTCCCAATTCTCTTTCCGTTCCATTATACTGTCTCCTCTTGTAGACTCACAGATAATAAAGTTTCTCCGAAAGGGTTAAATTTGGCTCTCTGTGGATACTTTGCCCTACGAGGAAAGCCAGTTTATGGGCATACTGGCAGGGAGCAGGCACCCGAATGACTCCCTGCAGGGAAAGGAACAAAACAGCCCATCAGCATCATTTTTAAGGTAACAGCCATATTCTGGGACACAACAAACACTCAACCTTGAAGCCTTTGGATCAGGAAAAGGAATTCAGTTTTTAGGATACACTTTCAAGAGTGGCTGAAAAGGCCTATGACTTTAGGAATGAATGGAATTTCCCCTCCTTTGAGTTTTTAAGCAGAAAAAAAAAATGGAATAGAAATTCGACAGGGGCAGATCCAGCAAGAAGATACAATCTAGATACACTAAATGTAGATTTTAAAATGTAGCCACTGCTCTAGAGGATTAGGAGATAACTTAAGACTTCCCAAAGAGGTATCCTGTGATTCGTCTCATTCAAACTCAGAAAAACTGATGTGAGGCTACAGGTAATAATAAAAAAAATAAGAAATCTGTAGATGGGTTGAGGATCGTCAAAAACTACTTTTGAACTTGATGGGAGGCGTACTCAGCTACAACAACGCTGGAAGTGTTGGTATGTACATTCCTGAGCTGCAGAGCGTAACAATATCTAAATGCAACCACTTGATTGTTGGTCCTGTTACATTTTTGTATTACTTTATTGACTTAGTCCAACTTGCAGACATTTAGGGAATTTTCTGAGGCTAAAACCACTACTGTATTCATTGCCCCCCACCCCCTTTCCTGTTAATTCAGGTAGATAAAACCCGCTCCCTATCCAGGTTCAATATTCAGCTCTTGGGCAATGAGGTAGGACTGGAATAAGATATAGGAAGTTTCTTTCCTTGAATGTTGAGGTTAATAAGAAGCCTACAGCTCAACTAGTGTTGGTCTAAGTCAGGGGTCGGCAACCTTAAACACTCAAAGAGCCATTTGGACCCGTTTCCCACAGAAAAGAAAACACCGGGAGCCACAAAACTCTTCCCGTGCCTGACTATTTCCTGAGCGGCCACAGAACTAGCATATGTAGTTGAATTAAACGTTCTGTTTTCTTCTGAAACTTTTCTTTTCTTGGATTTATCCATGGTTGGCCTACCGGGGGTCGAAAAGCTCAATAAATCACGTGCCAGCAGGTATCACACATTGGCGGTTGTGACACATATTTTGAGCGACAGGGAGCCGCAGCAGAGGGATGAAAGAGCCACATTCAGCTCCAGAGCCACGGGTTGCTGACCCCTGGTCTAAGTAATCATGGAAGGTCCACTAAAGGGCAAGTTACTACTTACCGGCCAATTGTAGTACATATGACACAGCTTATATGTTAGCCTCTGCATGTAGTCAGGCTTCAGCGCACTGCTGTCATAGATTACGTTGTAATGGGTGGGTGCAACTGTGCCACTTTTCACGGACTGACTCACAATGAAGAAATCGTACCTAGGGGAGAACCAGATCAAAGCTGTCTTGAGATACGTTCAAGCTTGGAGAACTACTTCTTCTTGGACATGACAGATCCCATTCAGTGATGGTCTCGGGTCAGCCTACTCTGCACTCAGGTCTCTTCAATGGCTAATGGAAAGTCCTTGGGTAGATTTTAAGGTAAAAGACTTCCTATTATTTTAAATTGTTCAGGTGACATATGTCAATATTTGTCACCTGGTGTCTACATTTCTTGACCATCACTGGACTTAACTTCTCTAAGGAGCTGACCCTGTTTCTAGCCTGGTGTTCTTTCTTTCTGCATCCTGGATCTCACAAGGAACTATGAAACAAAACAACCCCCCCCCCCATTTTCTTCTCCTTTTGTTTGGTTCTTATCTCACACCAAAAATGTTAGCTTCCATTGAAATCTGGTGTACTGTGAAGGCTTGAAGAAGATATTCAACAACTGTTGGAGAACGTCAACCTAACCCCGGAAGGAAGGAGAAAGAAACTCAAGGCTGCCCTATCTTGATGCTCTTTGGTATAAGTATGAGGAGAAAGAATCAAGATTGTTTTAAAGTTAGACTTCTAGTCAGGTTTGAAGAATGGAAAATAGGCAATTAAGAGCCCTTCCTTCCTCAACGAATAAGAGTTGGAAGGGACCTTGGTGGTCTTCTAGTCCAACCCTCTGCTCAAGCGGGAGACCCTATCCCATTTCAGACAAATGGCCGTCCAGTCTCTTCTTAAAAACCTCCAGATGGAGTACCCACAATTTCTGGAGGCAAGCCGTTCCACTGGTTAATTGTTCTAATTGTCAGGAAATTTCTTCTTAGTTCTAGGTTGCTTTTCTCCTTGATTAGTTTTCATCCATTGTTTCTTGTTCTGCCTTCTGGTGCTTTGGAGAATAGCTTGACCCCCTCTTCTTTGTGGCAGCCTCTTAGATATTGGAAAAAACCCCAAGAATAGAAATCTCCCAACTTCCTGTTTTTAAGAATCTGTATATTTTCCCCTTGAACTAACAGTTGACTTACCATTCTGGTCTGGTAACTTCTAAGTCAATAACTGTGCCAGGTGGTGGATTCTGTAGTTTCCCTTCAATTTCGGCAAAGAATCTGCTGTTCACACGCTTCTTTACCACTATCACTGTCAGTTTGGGGCTTGAGAAGATTGCATAGGGAGGGTTAGTTGGCTTAAAGCGCTCAACATTTCTCAAAAGACAGACAGAAATTAAACGCGACTTCCCATCTTTTAACCAATCCTCCTCTGGTGTTCTTGGAAAATTAAAATGTGCACAGGTTTCCTTTGAACCGGTTGCCCTTGCAAACAAGCCAAAAATGATATACAGAATCACAAATATGCTGAATTGGTGTCAGCAACTTTTGTATCCAAGAAGGATTTATATGCAGATTATTTTTTTAAGTGTGATCTCTGTGTAATTTTTATTATTATTATTTCTACTTCTTTGGCTGTCCTTAATGTTGCTCAAAGTCATTTCCAGGTGAGCAACTCAGTAAATTGAATAAAAGTAAGGCTTGATACGGCTGCTTCATTCACAGCGCCTGCGTGGTGCTGCCTTATACACCTGATAGTCGAGCCCGGCCCCCAAATCACATTTATTCTAGAAATCCTTTTCCTTCAAGGAATTTACAGCCATACAAGTTTATAAAGCGCCTTACGGGGTTGAAGCAAACTGCCCTTTGGAGTATGGAGGTCTACCCAACCAAGCCCTTTTCCTCCCAGGCAACTTTAGACAGGCCCCCAACTTACCGATAGTCAGACCCAACTGTTTTCAAGCACTCCAAAAATTGTGGGATTTCATAGCTCACCAAGGTTTTTAACTGACCATCACCAACACCGTCGCGATACACGATGATACGAGTAGGCATGTGTTCGTTGTAGGAATACCAGGTCCTGAGTGCCGCTAAGGAAAGATGGGGAAGCAATTTAGAAGAATTAAACCGGATCCCCTACCCAAAGGAAGAGCTCAGCCTTAACCCTCCCTAGACGCCAAAGAAGCTAGCTTCTTTTAAGATTATCACGTTTCAAATATAGGACTGTCGGTTTTTTTTAGTAAAACTCTCAAGCGTTGACACTTTGTCGCAGCTATTTTACCTTGTAGGCACACTTTGAGTCCATCCACAATTTCTTGCCCGCGATCTTGAAGCACACAGCGTGAATACCAACTGCCAAGAGAAGGCAAAAAGGCTCAGATCCCCAGATACTTCCTGCCCTGCTGCCAATGACAATACAGGAGGTCCCCGACTTATAATCAAAATTGGGACCGGAATTTTGGCCATAAAGGTGAAGCACTTATGTGACTGGACTTGATTTTACAGTGGTTATTGAGCAAATAATGTGGTTGTTAAGTCAGAATCATCTAGTTGTAAGTCTGATATGCCAATAGTCTCATTGGCACGGAATGGGACAACTCGCTGTAGCCAAATCGCCCTGGGACAATTTAACAATTCAATTTAATTATTTAAAATAAAATAAAAAATGTTTTAAATTTGTCATTCATATTTCATTCTGTCCCTCCTTTTGCATCCTTTCTTAATAATTCTATTCTATTCTACCATTTCCTTCATATCGTCCTGCAGCAATTTGGCTGTGGTCAGTTGGCTGTAGACGCTCCCGGTATTCTCCTGAAATCAGCAAAAACTGTCGCAAATCAGTTATGTGACCGCAGGATGCTGCAACCGGTCATAAATGTGAAAAAAGTGCCCCAAATAGGGTCATGTGATAGCAGGGCAGGAGGGAGGGTATTTTACAACAGCCGGGAAGGGCTTTGTAAGTTGCCAAGCACCCTTTCTGAGACCGTTTTAACTCCGAATGGTCGTTAAATGATAAGTGGTAACTTGAAGACTGCCCGAAACAGCAAAGCAACCCCTGAATGGCCACTTGTGTGAAACACATGTATGTTTTCCTAAAAGATTGGTAGCTCTTGAACATGTCGCTAATAATCCTACCGGGTCATTCCATGATTCAAGCTCGCAACAAATGCCGCCACTGATCGCCGTCCAGCCGAAATGTCATGGTAACAGTCAATTCCCACAATCATGAGTTGTTTCATCTGGAATATTGGAGAAAGAAAGAACGAATTATTGTCATTACAGAGCCAGTTTGGCCTAGTGCAGGGGTCTGCAACCTTAAACACTCAAAGAGTGTTTGGACCCGTTTCCCACAGAAAAAAAACACACCGGGAGCCACAAAACCTGGGTGGGCATGGCCAACTTGATGTCACTCACTCCGTCACGACCCCCCTAGCCACGCCTACCCAGCCACAAAACCATTCTCTATGTCTCCCTCTTACCCTCTCTCCCCCTTTCTGTATCTCTGTCCCTTTCCCCCCCCCCCGTGTCTCTCTTTCCCCATCTCCCTATCTTCCCCTCTCCCTCTCTGTGTATCACTCTGTATGTGTCTCTCTCTGTCACACCCTCTCTCTCTCTCCCCCTCTCTCTCTGTATTTTTGTATGTGTGTCTCTCTCTCCCTCCCCCCCCCCCGGGCCAAATCTCTCTCTCTCTCTTGGGGTGCTTCGCTACTTCTTTTATTTCTTCTTTTTTGAAATCCGGGCTGGAACGATCGACAGCAGCGGCGAAGGCTTCCCTTCGGGCGACCGTTCTCCTCCCCACCTCCTTCTCCTCTCGCAACCCCCTGGCTGGCTGTGGCTGAGCCGGGAGCGTGCGCACGCGTGAGGAGACCTTCCCCAAGCGATTGCCAAAGCGCAGGAAAGGCACGCGGGGGGGCGGCCGGCCGCTCGCTTAAGGAGGGTCTTAACAAGACGTGGCTTCTCTCGTGCAGTAAGGCTCCGGCCATCACCTTGCCATGTCGTCCCCCACCCCCGGCGAGGGCGCAAACTCCAGCCTGAAGCAGCAGGAAGTGAAGGCTGCCTTACGCGCAAATGTGGCGCGAAGGCAGGTACAGGGCCGCTTCGCTCCTGCACTCTCCGGCAACCCTCCTCCCCTCGTGACCCTATGGCCGGCTGTGGCTGAGCCGGGAGCGTGCGCACACGCGGGGAGACCCTCCTTAAGCGAGCAGCCGCCCACCCCACGCATGCCTTTCCTGCGTTTTGGCGCTCGCTTGAGGGTCTCCCCGCGCATGCACACGCTCCCAGCTCAGCCACAGCCGGCTAGAGGGTCACGAGGGGAGGATCACCCGAAGGGAAGCCTCCGCCGCGGCTGGCGATCATTCCTCAGCTCGGATTTCCAAAAATATCCAAAAAAGAAATAAAAGGGGCGAGGGGCGGGGCCAACCAGTGATGGGACAGGGAGCCACAGTAGAGGGCCCAAAGAGCCGCATGCGGCTCCGGAGCCACGGGTTGCCGACCCCCAGCCTAGTGGTTAAGGTACCAGGCTAGAAAGTCCTGCCTTGGGCATGAAAGCCAGCTGGGTGACTTTGGGCCAATTACCAGGAGTCTGGGAGTTCTAGTCCCACCTTAGGTACGAAAGCCAGCTGGGTGACTTTGGGCCACTCCCTCTCTCTCAGCCCCACCCACCTCACAGCATTGTTTTTGTGGGGAAAATAGAAGTTGGGAAGGTCTGTTCGCCACCTTGAGTTACTTGCAAAAATAAAGGCAGGATATTGATTCTTAAGTCAAGCACAGATTGTCAGTGAACTGGGGCAAAACACAAGACATCCCCAAGACAAGCTACGTTATGTTTTAACTCTCATGTGGGTTTCTTACAGGGCTGCTAAGCTAAACACTCCTGGAAGGACAGGGAAAAAAAAAAAAAAAGAGCTACTTACTGGGATTTCAACGCTCCAGAGTTCTCCCCCCATTTTACAGTTCATCTGTAAGGCGATTTTGGTGGCTATTGCCATGACAGTTTGCGGCTTGCTCAAGGTGCGAGCCAGGACACACTGGCTGGGCGTGGGACAATCAGTACACAAGTATTTCTTGATTGCATCGTATTTGTCTTTACGGTTACTGGACAGGAGACAGACCACCTTGAAGGAGGAAAGACAGTCAGTGCATCCGCCCAGGGTTTACTGAAAACCTCAAGAGGCTCTGTTCTACAGCGTGTTGGGAATCGCATCGTAGCCTACATTAGCAGAGCTACCCTGGAGAAGCCAGCATGGCCTTTCGCCTTTTACACGGAGGTGTTAAAGACAAGTAAATCTGGGGTGCTCTCGATGACCCTTGCAGTCCTGTATTTCTATCCTTCCAAGGACACTCAAAGGCAATTTAGATGGTCCAGTTAGAGAACGCTAGCCTATCAGCATTTAAGTAAAGGATGAAGTCCTGGTTTCTGTGGGTTTCCTGAGACTGTTTATAAGCCTTCTAGAGGACTTGCCCCCTACTCCATTTTCCAACCATCTTCACATGTGCCCTCTTTGAATCTTACAGATTGTATTTAATCCTGATCTTGGCATGAGATATCAACTGATAAGAAAAAGGGGATCCGGCAGGGTTGCTGCCCCATTCATTCCTAGAGGCAAAGCTCCACAGGGTTTTTAACCACTTGCCCGAAAGTTCAAAACAGAGCAAACTCGTGGTTCCCTGCATCCTGTATTTAATCAGGGATCAGAGAAACCATGATGGCATTCCAGTTCATGGGATCACATTGGCCATACCATCTGAGTATCGGAGGTAATTTTCTGCTTCAAGGTTCTCAGGTACGCCTCTGTTCTGTCGTCGACTTCAACCCTACAAAGAAAGGCCATCTCTTTTACCACTAACTGTATATACTGATATTTCTCAACCTGGATAACTTGAAGATGTGAGGACTGGCGGGGGAATTCTGGGAGCTGAAGTCCACAAATCTTAAAAGTTGTCCAGGTTGAGAAACACCGGTAGAAATACTGTACTTGGTGCCAACTGATGCCACAGGTAAATCCTCGACTTTTGACCTCAATTGGGACCAGAACATCTTGTCATTAAGTGATGTGGTCATTTAAGTGAGGAGACATGCCCGATTTTACAACATTGTCATGGTTTAGTGACCATTGCTGTGGTCACTAAATGAATCTGGCTTCCCCCCCCATCCCCATTGGCTGCGAAGGTTTCAAATGGTGCTCAGGTGACCCTGGGACATTGCAGCCATAAATACTTGCCAGCTGCCAAGCACCTGAATTTTGATCATGTGATTGCGGGGATGCTGCAAAGGTCGTATGTGCAAGGACTGGTTGTAAGAGGCTTTTTTGAATACAGCTGTAACTTCAAATGGTCATTAAACGAATGGTTGTAGGTTGAGGACCACCTGTATGTATATATGTCTGTCTGTCTGTCTATCTATATCTATGCCATCCATCATCTATCTATCTATCTATCTATCTATCTATCTATCTATCTATCTATCTATCTATCTATCTATCTATCTATCTATCTATCTATGTCTTTCTTCCATCCATCCATCCATCCATCCATCCATCCATCCATCCATCCATCCATCCATATATTCATTTCCTACCATCCATCCATCCATCCATCCATCCATCCACCTACCTCTTTTTCTTTCTCTCTCTCCCTCTTTCTTTTACTTTGTTATCTGCTAACCTGGCTGTTCTAGACAATGTTACAAACCTCACCTTCAAAATACTGCATTCCTTTTTGCGAACTAGCTTCAGCTGGGAATTTCCAGAGGGGAACCTGAGTCGCGGTTTAAATTGGCAACTTTAAATTCAAAAGCCTTTCCGCCACTTCTGGCAAAGAACCCAGGACTTGAGGGTACTTACATGACGGCTTTGTTCATTCTTATGCCCATTGCGGGTGTGACTTTGAAAAGATTTTGGACCAGAATATTAGCGGCGTCGTAATTCCGGCGGGTGTAGATCATCAGCCAGTTTTCCAGGGGTTTTACACTGGTGAGGGGAGCACCCCTTGTTTCCCTGGACCAGTCTGCAAGGTGCGGGTTGTAGTCAAACTGAAAGGAAGCATTCGGAGTTTAGCACTTAACGAATCGGCCAAGTCTCTCTTTTCTCTTTAATCCGTCAACTTTAACCTGCTTGGATTTTTGGGGGGAGAGGGGGGATTTAACCCGCTTGAGGAAGGAAAAGTTACCTACCGCTTTCCCTCCCTGACGAATTTTTTCGGACTGGACCACTCGCCCCGAAAAGGAAAGCAGTTTAGATTCAAAGCTTAGCCCCCAATCGCGTAGCTCTTTCTGAACATTGTCATCTCTGCAAAATAAAAATAAAAATAATAAAAATGGAGCTGGTAGATCGGGGGTGTCGGACATGGCCAGCCTGTGGATTTCAACTCCCAGAATTGAAGACCGCAACTCTTAAAAGTTGCCCTCGTTCAACTCCCCTGCAGGAGATGGTTGTTTATGGAAGTTAATTTGTACAGGGTCTCGTTTATGCCACCTTTTCCCATCTGATTCCTTCCCTGTCAGATTTTTTTTTTTTGGAAAAAAAGAAAAGATTCCGGCAACCTACTTATTAATGTAATTGATAAGCCGTCCAACTTCACGCATTCTTTGTTCTGGCGCAAGCCTTGTGTGAACAGACAGATCTTTCATTACGTTAAAATCGCTTCGCATCTTATTAGTCAGGCCTAAAAAGAGGAAAAAGGACAAAGTGGGGGGAGACCATACAATAAAATCAATAAAAGCCAGCACTCGGACCCAACTCATTTATTATCCCCCAAAACAAATTAATCTAAAAGTTAAAACATTCCTCTTCTTATAATTGTCGAGGCACCAGTAGCCAGAGATATAATGATCATTTTTGCTAGATAATTCTCTGTGTTATATTAGGTAAAAAGAACCTGCCTCGTTTCCAAATCAGAAGGTGAATCATAGAATTATAGGGCTGGAAGGGACCTTGGAGGTCTTCTAGTCCAACCCCCTGCCCACTTTATGCCATCCCGGACATTGCTCAATCTTTTCTTGAAAAACCTCCAGCAATGGAGCACCACAACTCCAGCAGGCAAGCCATTCCATTGATTAAATACCCACTATTGGAAGAGAAAGGCTATTTTTGAACGTCAGACCTGTAAGATAGCAGAGTTCAGGGATGAGTATCACTGGTCCTGCCAAGGCACCTGATGGGCCTCTCGTCCTCTTTGGCTGGCTAATCAAAACAGGCTGGTTCAAGTCGGTGATATCTTGGGTGTATTGCTGTTTTAAAAAGCAGAAACGTTGTTTGAGTCCCACACGCAGAATGCGGAAAGAGGCTTCCTTTTGCAAGTCTTAAACTACGTAGGCAGAAGCAGCTTCGTGAGACAGGAAAGCAATTTTTGTAAATTGCAAAGAAAAACTGCTTTGGGAAAGTCGTCTCTGCCTTTCGTCCACAACCAATTGATCGAGGTCCCTTTCCCTTTCTAGGATCCCTTTGCAATTAGGTCACATGGCAAGATTATTATTGTTATTTGGGAGAGGGGAAGAGCAACTAGTTTTTAAAGCACTTTTTTTGTGGCCTTGCAATTAAATTTCAACAATTATACAGACAACGGGTAATCGAACAAAAAGGCTTGCGGAGCCATTAAACATATCGAATTCCCCAGAGGCCATTTCGAATTACAAGTATCCGTGTGCTGATCAATGCCTTTTACTGATCAAAATCTAGCCTTAGCATTACATTATGGATCTGGCTGACTTAAAGGGGGGGGGGGAGAGGAAAAAAAACCCCACAACCAACCAAGGTCCTTTTCATTCCCACCAAAACTTCAGCCACTCCGTACCATCTTGTAGTAGTCCACAAAGCTGATCTCGGTTCCGTCTGTTTTTTTGAAGGAATTTTTAGGACTTGATTCCCAATCAATATCGTCTACCCGGTATGTTTTGTTGTTATACCTGGGCAAAGGTGGGAAGGCTTCATTAATCTTAAATCACCTTAAATCTTAATCTCAATCCTAATTTCTTGACGACTCTGCTTGCAGCCTCCCAGGGTTGGGGGAATCGCCATTTGTGATCTTCTCAACCGGCTTCCGATGAGCCGAGTCAACGGGGGAAGCTGGGTTTGCTTAAAGACCGTGTGATTCATTTAACAACTGCAGTGATTGCCTGAAACCTAACGACCACGTCGCATAGCAGTGGAACTGTTGATCCCCCCCCCATTGTGGTCGTAAGTCGGGGACTAACTGGGAAAGCAAAAGGTTTTGATCTGCACCATTAAAATCAAAATGAATCGAGTTTACCGGGTGAGGACAATCACACCGATGAGTTCCTTTGTGCAAATTTCTCGGAACCGCTGTTCTCCGGCTTGATCGTACAAGGTGTACATAAAATCCAGGACGGTCTCGCTTCGGAGAACTTTGTGGCTCACATCTGTGCAAAGCATGATGCTGGTCTCGTACTGCAGGATGGAAGTGGTGAAGCCGGGCCAAATCATCAGCCTGTCAGACAAAAAAATTCACAGTAGTTCACTCTCGACATTCGCCTGCTCTCTTTTAAACCGACTCTCACATCGCAAACAAGTTCTGCAAAATCTGCAACTCCAATACAGAAACCCGTTTTATGTGGGCGGTCGGTTGGCTTTCAAAACCAAGGTCCACAGGTCAGGCTGATCCCCTTAAAATTGATTATTTCAAGTCACACTAAGGAAAATCATCTTGCTTGGGTTTGCAATCCCAGACCTTTAAATATGAAAATGCTGCAGGCATCAGAATAAACATCTAAGGCAGAACTAAACGCTAATCTTTGCTAGGAGAGGCAGAATGTATCTAGAAGCTTCCAAAAGAAATAATGGATTGATTCTGATCCCAGTTGTGGTCATAAAGGCATTTCCAGTTTTGTTACCTGTGCTTAGGAATACTGATCGGGTCACTTGGGTTGTAGTAATTTCGCCCAATCTGCTGTAAATTCATTATTTTCAACAATCTGAGAAAGAGCAGAAATGGAAAAGTAAGATTATACACAGGGATCTTAGCAGGAAAAAAAGGTCTGATTTTGGGCACTGGATGATGGTTTTATTTTCTTCTCTTCTCCCACAAGGCTTTTCTTAAGAAATCATCGTAATTACAATTTCTGACTTCCTGAACAATGAGAGGCAATAATTCACCTGCTGGGTGAGAAATCACGCCCAAATTTGAGCTAAGCTACCTGTTCCAGGTGATTGATCAACAAACTCCAGGCCCATCATGGGCTCCAATTAACCAGGATGCTGAAGGAGAGCAGCAGTAGAGTAAATGGGTCAAAACTAGAAAAGCTTGTCTGGACCAACAGGGACAACTCGAATTGAGCTCTTCCCTCCCCCTCAAAAAAAGTGAAAACCAAAATGTTTGCAGACCCTTCCCCACATTAATGAATTCTACAAATTGTCTAGTAGAAATGTAACTGACTTCTCATGATACTCCTTTTTTTAAAAAAATGTCCTGGCTCTCTTATCCACAGATCCTAGTAATCCCAGCTCTCCCAAAAAAATAAAAAAAAATAAAATGCTTATGCAGTTAACAGCTAACCTCCTAAAAATAATGTTGTAGAACTGAAGGCATGTTGGCGAAGTCGATGGAAGCTCGTTGGTTAAAGTGATGGTGATCTTCACCACCTCTCCCTGCCGTGTCTGGCTTAACACCTCCGTAACCTAAGAGAATCACCAATAGTTATTTTTAGGATGGGATAATTTTAACCTCCAGAAGCCTTAAGAAAACTGACTAGAATCAAGAAATGGACAAGACGACTTCGTAATTTCTAAATGCTTCTCATTCTATCTGCAATGCCCATCCTCAATGTCACCATAAGCACAGTGGCTAAAATGCAGTATTGCAGGCTGACTCTGCCAACTGCCAGCAGTTCGATCCTGACCAGCTCAAGGTTGACTTGTCCTTCCGTGGTGAGTAAAATGAGGACCCAGATTGTTTGGGGGGGGGGGGGAAGATGCTGACTCTGTAAACCGCTTAGAGAGGGCTGTAAAGCACTGTGAAGCGGTATCTAAGTCTAAAGGCCATTGCTACTGCTCAACCTCCAAGACTCAATTTCCATAATTCTAACCAAGGCTGTATCTGAACTATTCAGACTATGACAGAATATTGCCGGTACCTTATTTTCCAACTTCTTCGGTAAGAACAAAATGGACCCATCGAAAGCATGTGTCTTGCCAATCAAGTTCTCATGTTGGAATAGCAAGGCTGCCCGAAGACGGCGGGCTTCCATTTGTGGGTTGTAGTCAATGTGGTACTGGTACAAAGCCCATTGCGGGCGAGACGTCAGCCGGAAGTGGTTGGCGCTTAATCGGATTAAATTCCCCGACACACCTGTGGAAAGGTATCCATTTATCAGAACAGAATAGAACAAGAGTTGGAAGGGACCTTGGAGGTCTCCTAGTCCAACCCCCTTGTCATGCCCCCGTCGGAGTCTGAATCTGCAGGGGAAGATGAGTTGGAACAAGAACTGACAAGAGATGGAGAGGCCGGCTCCGTTGGCCTTGGAGGAAACTGGGGAAGGGCAGAGTCAGTCCAGGCCAGGCTTTTCTGAATGAGTAAGGCCTGCAGACAGGGAGAGCTCAGGAGAAGAGCAAGGACTACCCCCTCCTGATCCGAGAGCAAGGAGGGAAGAGAGACAGCGAGATCAACACAGATTGAGCGGGCTACGAGGGAGGAGAGTGCCCCGCCCCCCCTTCCCAAGGCACACCTGGGGGCTGAGATGTAAGGAGGTGCCGGTGGTTTGTCGGGAACAAGTGTTGAATCTGTGGAGCCTCGTGTGCACTTGCCAAAGCCTGGAGATTGCTGTACTCTGTCTTGTGGGGCATGCCCGGTTTGCCTGCTTCGCTGAACTTCTTGCTCTGGTTTCTGTTTAGCTAACCTGGCTTATTGGACTGCTGGCCCTGGTTAATGTTTGGGCTAACCTGGCTTATTGGACTCCTGGCCCTGGTTGCTGTTTAGGTAACCTGCTTACTGGACTACCTGCCGCCAGAGGCTTCTGAAGGTGCGTGTGAGAGCTTTGCTCCAGGACTTGTAGTGAACATGGGAACGTTTGGGGGCACAGTTGGAGCAATAAAGGGGAGTTAGACCTGTTCTCTGGTTGTGTTGCTTTTGTGCCATGCCCCGGGTCATCACACCCCTGCTCAAGCAGGAGACCCTCTACCATTCCAGACAAATAGCTGTCCGTTCTCTTCTTAAAAAGCCTCCAGTGTTGGAGTACCCACAACTTCTGGAGGCAAGCTGTTCCACTGGCTAATTGTCCTGTTAGGAAGTTTCTCCTTAATTCCAGGTTGCTTCTCCTTGATTAGTTTCCATCCGTTACTTCTTGTCTTGCCTTCAGGTGCTCTGGAAAATAAGTTGACCCCCCTCCTTCTTTGGGGCAACCCCTTAGATATTGGAAGACTGCTATCATGTCATCCCTAGTCCTTCATCATGCCATTACACAGACCCAATTCCCTCAACCATTCTTTAACAAGCATTTATTAAACAAGCATTTTCAACAGCTCTGCCACTGACTGGCATATGTTCAATCCATCAACAGTAAGAGCACTAGCACCACATCAACTGCCAAGTGCGGGACGCCTGCGTTTCTTCATGGAGGATTAACATATTGTTGGATGTTGCTACAACTGGAAGGGGCTGGAAGGGTGTTTCTCCCCAAATAAAATGCCTCAAGGGTGACAGAAAAGGCACTCAAGAGAAACATGGGAAGTTTTCCTAAGAAACCCATACAGTACCTGTTTTGGATTCTCTGACATGTTCCATTAAGTGACGGGTGTTTACACCAAGGTCATGGTAGTCCCTGCGGCGTCCACCTCGTTCTCCCAAACTCATTTCTTGAAAGCCTGCTGAAATCTTAAATTCTGTAAAGTAGAGGAGAAAAAAAAATATCAGTCATAATCTGCATTTGTGGTTAATTCTGGACAACCTGCCTCCTGAACTCTATCGGACAAGTGGACTGCTGTTGCTAAAGATGATCTAAAGTGACCCACTGGGGATGACATAGAAGTAAGAAACCCTGATCAACTGGATCACAAGACTTGCCTCTTAGCAACCGAGAGAGGAAGCACCATATCAATTTCATGGTTAGTTAGGTCAGCTCCTACAGCTGCTTCTTATAGGGAGGCATTAATAAAGAGATCACAAATCATTTCTAAGATTACCATCACTGAAAGGAGAGGTATGGGGCTCCTAGATTAGGGTTTTGTTTTTTTTAAAGTGTGCTAAGATTGATAGAAGAGAATATTTGTAGCTCAGGGCTGAACTGTGGGGTCCTTGGTACTCTCTTAGCTTGGTGGTTTTCTTCCAGATGTTTCATTACCCAACTTGGTAACGTCATCAGTGCTAGAAGGGAATGGGATTTAAGGAGGACGATGACTGTGGTGTCCTTGGTGCTATCTGAGCTTGGTAGTTTTCTTGCAAGATGTTTTATTACCCAACTTGGTAACGTCATCAGTGCTAGAAGGGAGGGGGGTTTGCGGAGGGGGGGGGAAGGAGGAGGACTTGGGGTTCTTGGTGCTCTCTGAGCCTCGCTGTTTTCCTGTTTCATTACCAACCCAGGCAGTGCATGATGGCTAAGACTCCAAGATGAATATATACAGCGTCCCAGGAATTCAACAAACATAAAGGCAGCAGACCAAAGAAACAGCTGCACCCCCATCTTATTTCTATTTCAGCAATGCAAATTCAACTTTGGTTCGACTCCAGGAACATGGAGAGGATACCTGCCTTTGAGCCACCAATCCTACCTTCCGATTTCAAAACCGGGGGTCCTTTTTGTTGGCCATGCCCAACCTGAGTTCCATTTCCTGCTTCAACTTGCCGCGCTGGAGGCAGCTGGGGAGTTATTTGGCTGTATCCAGGCGCAGAAACCTAGAGGAGGCAACGCTGACTTAAAAGGGGGTCTGCTCAATATCGAAAGACAAACATTATGGTAAACATCACAGACCAAAGAGGCCATGGGTGACCCTGGCAAACCAGAATTATAATTCTCATCATTTCACTAAACAGGCTAGCTGGGCCTTCTTGGATATCGGTGATCAGAGGAGCACCAGTAGCCCCGTCCTTTTAAAAAAGGTTTTTAAATTTTCCTCATTTTTTAAACTTACAGAAGTTGGCCCCACTGTAGGTGCTTCTTGATCACGGGCTCGCCCCCTCGCCCGAGACCTTGCTCTTGCTCTCCCAGTCATTGTCTCACTGAACGAGCTGTAATGGCAGACAAACATGTTGTTTTCATTCTTTTTCACATTTCCAGGGCTGAAAAAATACAGCCTGCTTTAAATTGAACCCATTTCCAGTACATCTTTTCCAGCAATGAGATTAATTAATACATCAGGGGAACCTTCCCCATGTTTAGAAAATGCTAAGATGACCTCAAAGATGTCCCTCTTAGCACAGAAGTACGGTATAAGCCAGGATTTGAGGCACATCCTGGCTTATGGTTCCCTTATTGTTAACTGCAAGCCCCAACTAATCCACAGGATTTCAGAATTGACCCAGCAAGATCCAAAGTAGGTTTTATGCAAGCTAAAATTCCAAGGTGGATTTTTGAAGCTGCAAACCTCTAGGAGGGACTCAGATTGTTCAAACTGGATTTAATCTACAGCATATATTTAAACTAGTATCAAATATTTGATTTGATATGAGCCAATCTGGGGGCCCATAAAGGGTAGTAAATAAATATGCAACAGTCCCAGTTAAATGGCGACATGGACTTTTGCATTCCAGATACGGCAGTTCTAATGTGGATCACACAGCCACACAAAAGCAAAATACTGGAACACTCCAACTAACGTTCTTCCCTTTTGGACTACAACTCCCCTCATCCCCAAACAACTAGGATAGCTCATCTATTTTTTAAACAATACTTTTCATTTGTCTTACGATATATCCCTTGGTTAAGTCTTATTATCTCAGTAGGAGGAAGACGTATCCTTACAAAGATACTTTAAATACATTCTTCACTGCACTGTCCCAGGTAAACAAAGTCCGTTTTCAAAAATATACACAAAATAATTAACATTAACTTCCCCAACAAGAACAACTGTTAGTAAGTGGGAACAACTACCACTAGTAGCTTACAGCATTCCTCCCAATATTCATAATTTGTGTGTGTGTTGGAGGGATGGTTTCTCACTTTTCTCATCTCTTTTTTTACAAAGATATATACCCAATTTAAGATTATCCTGAATGAACCTAGTTTGATACATTTAATAAACCTAGTTTGATTCATTTAAGCCACTCATTAATGACATGATAAAGACTATAGTATCCTGAATGAACCTAGTTTGACACATTTAATAAACCTAGTTTGATTCATTTAAGCCACTCATTAATGACATGATAAAGACTATAGTATCCTGAATGAACCTAGTTTGACATTTAATAAACCTAGTTTGATTCAAGCCACTCATTAATGACATGATAAAGACTATAGTATCCTGAATGAACCTAGTTTGACACATTTAATA
>QLTV01003660.1:1671585-1682832 GCA_003457575.1 Thermophis baileyi
GTCTCGGAAGGCCTACCTGTGGAAGCCGAGAGCCAGCGATGTCCTCCCTTCGAACCGGTCCCTTCGGCCGTGGAGGCCACACCCAGTACCTTCCAGGAGCTTCCATGCTCGAGCCCCGGAGCGGCAGCAGACCTGTCTGCACAGGCCGCTGCCTCACCACCAACTGAATTGCGCAGGTCTAGTAGGGCTCCAAAACGCCCCGCCTACCTGCGTGATTACGTATGCTGGACAGCTCCATCCAGGAGGGGAGGGGTGTTATGTTCTAACTGTTTCAACTGTGTTGCATGGTTCCAACCAGGTCCAGCGTTTGAGCGGGAAAAAGCTCAAACGCTATTGGCTGGTCTGTCTGACAGCTCCCTATAAAAGGGCAAGCTGTCAGACTGCTCTTTGCTGGTTGCTTACACAAGAGCTGAAATAAAGAGCTGCTTTGGAAGTCTGTCTCCTGTCATCTCTACCCACTATCTAACACTGGTCTTTTACTGTCATTGGTCTTGGGCCGTAAATAAAGGTAGATCGTGGTTTTTAATCGAGGGATTGGATTATATTTTTCTGGGGCCTTTCTGCATCTTTTTGCAGGAGACGCAGACTCTGATGCTAACTCTGCAAACCAGGATGATGTAAGATGCTAGGCTAAACTATGGTTGACTTGTTTTGCGATTCAAAGCATCAAGATAAATGCAGGACAGTCCCCCTTGTCAAGTGTGGGCCATAAGGGTGAGCTTTTAATTTGCACCTGAAAATCCAGGCTGTCTCCCCACCTCTGGTCCCCCCCACTTCGGGATCTTCCCCGGAGACAAAGAAAGAGCATCAAAGAAAGACAGCTCAGCAGGACTGGGGTAAGCCTGAAGTTATAACAGGCATGCAAGCTTTTTAAAAAAGCGGGGGGGGGGGGGAATGTTGGTCTCTCTCTGTCTCTCTCTGCTGTGAGTCGCCTCTAGTAATTAAGAAATTGACGCCTGCTGTTTTATCATCTCATTAGCAAAAGGGGGCAGGGAAGGTGGGGGGTGTGTGACTTTTATCCTGGCTTGCTAGGAATCCAGCCTACTCCAAGATGATCAATTCATGAAAGGGAAAGTTAAATTTCTAAATAAACCGAAGTGGCTTGGTTCACAATGCTTTGCCTCCTTTCCTTTCCCTTTTCCTTTTCTTTTTCTTTTTCTTTCCTTTCCTTTTTCTTTTCTTTTCCTTTCCTTCTTTCCCTCCTTTCCTTTCCTCCCCTTTCCTTTCCTTTATCTCCTTTCCGTCCCTTCCCTTCCTTTCCTTTCCTTCCTCCCCTTTCCTCCCCTTTCCTCCCCTTTCCTCCCCTCTCCTCTCCTCTCCTCTCCTCTCCTCTCCTCTCCTTTCCTTTCCTTTCCTTCCCTTCCCTTCCCTTCCCCATTCTTCCCCTCCCCTTTCCTTTTCTTTCCTTTCCTTCCTCTTCCTCATTCATTTATCCTCTTTACCATCCATTTACTCCTCCCCTCCCCCTTCCGTTCCGAATTTTGATCATGTATCCCCGGGGATGTTCTCAAAAGGTGATCACATGACCCTGAGAACTGCAACCGTCATAAATATGAGTCAATTGCCAAGTGTCCAAATTTTGATCGCATGACCCTGTTGATGTTGGCAACGGACGTAAGGGTAAGAAACGGTCCCAAGTCACGTTTTTTTTTCAGTGCTGTCGTAACTTTGAACGGTCACTAAACAAATGGCCGTAAGTCGAGGACTACCTGTAATAACCAAGTCAAAAAAAAACCTGTTGGGTTTTGAAGTCCAACACAGAGCAGGCTTCCCAAGCATCCAAATTTCTCTTTTGCAGCCTCCAGCAACCCCAATCAAGCCTTCCTTGACTTCTGAACCACGCGTTCCTTCTCTTGTCGTCTCGCCCATCCCAATTCCGATCTGTCTCTTTTTTTTTCAGGTTTTTTCCCCCTCTTTAAGTCCCCCTGAGGTTGCTTTGTTCAAGAGGACAAGAAATTCATATGATGAGGAGGAGGAGGAATAGAAGGTGAAGAAACCCCTTATGTAAACTGCAATCTGGTTCGCGCGCCAACATATTAACTAATTTCTTGCAGAGCCTTTGAAGTTGGCAGGGGGTTCCCTCTGCTTATGGAGCAGAGAAAGAAATGAGATTTTAAGTGATTCTTTTTCATCCCCTTAGCTTAATGAAAGATTAATAACCTTGTTATTTTCCTGGGTCTGCTTTATTTTCTTTTCAAGAGGGGAGGCTGCTTCGGCACTTGCTCAAACCGTCATCTCCCTTATCCGGATGATGGCACAGGCCCGACAGCTCACTAATTTTTACGTAATCGTTTGCTGGCCTGTTATTCATCAACTCCCTTTAGTGTGGCTGGATTGGAGAGTTAGGCGAAAGGTGGTTAACTCCTGGCTTTGTCTCAGGAAAATATTGATCTAGGTTTAGTGTCCAGGGAGATTCTCAGTCATCCAGGTCACAGTTGTCCCAAAGGTGCTTTTTCAAGAGGCAACTGGACTTTCTGGTTTGTTTGTTTTTTTGAAGACGTTTCGCCTCTCATCCAAGAAATGGTACGGTATATGCGGTACAATGCAGTGAGCCATGGGCAGATCTGTACATTGGGGAAACAAAACAACCACTTCATAAACGCATGGCGCAACATAGGAGAACAAATCCATCAGGACAAGATTCAGCAGTCCATCTGCATTTAAAAGACAAAGGCCATTCTTTTGAAGACAGCAAAGTCCACATTCTGGACAGACGGAACCGCTGATTTGAAAGAGGGGTCAAACAGGCCATCTATGTCAAAATTGAACAGCCCTCTCTCAACAGAGGGGGAGGGATACGACCTCTTCTATCTCCGATCTACAACACAGTCCTTTCAGCAGTTCCAAGAAGGCTCCACACCCATTTGCACCACTCAGGTGACCCTGAGGACACAGGTAAACCTGCAAGTGGCCTCAATGACCCTCTAAAAGGATGCAAATAACCAGCTGTCTGCAAGGAGTATAAATCCTTCCATTCCCCACAGAGCTGAAGAAGCTTCTTGGATGAAAAGTAAAACGCCTTCAAAGAAAAAACAAGAAAGTCCAGTTGCCTCTTGAAAAAAGCACCTTTGGGACGATCTTGGCTCAGATTGCCTGCCGGGTGGATGGAAGGTAGGACCTGCTTTGGTATCACCTGCAAAGATGGTTGGATGTTGGCTTGGAGCTCACTACAGGTGATCCCTGACTTATGACCACTGAAGCACGACATTTGCTAAGTGAGTTTTGCCCCATTTTACGACCTTTCTTGCCACCGTTGTTAAGTGACTCACTGCAGTTGTGAAGTTAGCAACACGCTTGTTAAGTGAATCTGGCTTCCCCGTTGATTTTGCTTGTCAGAAGGTCGCAAAAGTGACCCCAGGACACGGCAACCGTCATAAATATGAGTCAGTTGTCAAGCATCTTGAATTTTGATCATGGGAAATGCTGCAACGGTCATCAGTGTGAAAAGCCAGATTCACTTAACAACCGAGTTCCTAACGTAACAACTGCAGTGGTTCACAACAAGAAAAGTCACGAAACGGGGCGAAACTCACTCAGCAAATTTTGGTCGTAAGTTGAGGACCACCTGTAATTAACTTTGGAATGGGGGGGGCGAAGGCTGCCCACCATTGTACAAAAGAGATGCTGGCTAAACCAGTCTGTATCGGAGCTTGTGTAAAATACAGTGGAAATTAAAACGGGATTTTTCTGCCATTATCCCGAACAGCCTACTTAATAAGTTGGGTAATGAAAAAGAATAATTTATTACGGACTTGTGAGTTTTGACAGTTCTAAAAAGATATCCTTAGAGTTTTCTCCCAAAGGGAATAGAGATGAAGCGGATTGCCAGGGTTTGGTATAATTTTTCTGTCTGTAGAATTTTGTTCAGGGGAAATGTTTTTATGTCTTGCCAGACCTTCGGCCCTGCAACGTAACCTATTTTAGACTGGGATGCTCAGAATAAATGTTCTTTTCAAACCCTCTTCACAAAAGGTTTCATTGCCGTCCCATGTAGGTAGTCCTCGACGTATGGCCACAATCGAGCCCAAAATTTCTGTTGCTAAACGAGGTAGCTATTAAGCGATTTGTGCCTCATTGTACAGTCTTTTTTTTGCCACAGTTGTTAAGCGAATCACTGCAGTCGTTAAATGAACCATGCGGTCGTTCAGCGAATCCGGCTTTCCCCATTGACTTGGCTTGTCAGAAGCTGGCTGGGAAGGTTACGGATGGTGATCATGTGACACCCCAGGACACTGCAACTGACATAAATACATGCCAGTTGCTAATAGGGACACTGCAATGGTCATAAGTGGGAAACCAGTCATACGCCATTTATTTCAGTACTGTTGTAACTTCAGTCACTAAACAAATCAAGGGAGAGAGAGACAGAGACAGAGAGACAGAGACTGTAGGTAGATAGATAATAGAGAAAGAGAAAGAGATATGAGAGAGAGAAAGATAGATAGATAGATAGATAGATAGATAGATAGATAGATAGATAGATAGATAGATAGATAGATAGAGAGATAGAGAGATGATAGATACTGTAGATAGATAGATAGATACTGTAGATAGAAAAATACTGTAGATAGATAATAGAATGATAGATAGATAGATAGATAGATAGATAGATAGATAGATAGATAGATAGANAGATATACTAGAAATAATATCAAAAAGAAAAAGGATAGGTAGGTAGGTAGGTAGATACGATAGAATAGAATAGAATAGAATAGAATAGAATAGAATAGAATAGAATAGAATAGAATAGAATAGAATAGAATAGAATAGAATAGAATAGATCACTAAATGAATGGTCACTAAACAAATTGTTGTAAGTCAAGGACTAGCTGTATTTCCCCACCAAAAAGCACATTTTCCCCTGGATCTGTTTTCTTGGAAGGCCTCAATTATAGGGAAAAAGCATTTCAATCCAGACATCTAGAGAAAAGAGACAGAGAGAGAAAGAGAAAGAGAGAGAGAAGAAAAAATAAAACATAGATGCCAGATGGGAGGCAATGAATCCTAACATCTGGGGGTGGATTTTCAAACGATACACACAGAGAAAAAGGTGTCCCTGCTGTTCTGCTTCCCTTTAAGTTATAAAAGTTCTGTTTTCACTTTGAAAACAGCTTTTTTTCTCTCTCTCTCCAAACAACACAATCAAAGCGGCAGCGACTTTAAAAAGCATGCTGAAGCATCTCGCGCACTTTCTTGGAAACGACGCTGCACGCTGCCCCCAGGAATCGCGTGATGTGCATGCCATGTCTCATCCTCCTGGGATATGAAGGCTGCGGCAGATACCGAAAACAGGACACGTGAGTTTTGTGCGCAGATCGACAAAAAAAGGAGGACAGTCTCCTTTGATATTGGGAAAGGGAGCGATTGAAGACCTAGTTGTCACCTGGGGAGAAACTTCATGCTCACGTTGGCTTTGATTCAAAAGCAGGAAGTTTTTAGACCTGATGGTTGCTGAAGACCAACTTGGGAACACCTAACCAGCACTCGATGAACAGGTGAAAAGTTGGGGTTAAAGGCCGTTGTCTCTGCATTGAGGCTGTCTCCAATATGAATGGAATATGGAATATGGAGAATAGGAAAGAATAGGAAAGAATAGAACAGAATGAATAAGAAAGAATAGAACAGAATGAATAAGAAAGAATAGAATAGAAAGAATAGAATAGAATGAATAAGAAAGAATAGAATAGAATAGAATGAATAAGAAAGAATAGAATAGAAATAGAAAAAATAGAAATAGAAATAATAGAAATAAAAATAGAAATAACAGAGTTGGAAGGTACCTTGGAGGTCTTCTAGTCCAACCCCCTGCTTAGGCAGGAAACCCTACACCACTTCAGACAAATGGTTATCCAACATCTTAAAAACGTCCAGTGTTGGGAGCACCCACAACTTCTGGAGGCAAGTTGTTCCACTGATTAATTGTTTTAACTGTCAGGAAATTTCTCCTTAGTTCTAAGTTGCTTCTCTCCTTGATTAGTTTCCACCCATTGCTTCTTGTCCTACTCTCAGGAGCTTTGAAGAATAGCTTGATTCCCTCTTCTTTGTGGCAACCCCTGAGATATTGGAACACTGCTATCATGTCACCCCTAGTCCTTCTTTTCATTAAACTAGGCTTACCCAATTCCTGCAACCGGTCTTCGTATGTTTTAGCCTCCAGTCCCCTAATCATCTTTGTTGCTCTTCTCTGCACTCTTTCTAGAGTCTCCATATCTTTTTTACATCATGGTGACCAAAACTGGATGCAGTATTCCAAGTGTGGCCTTACCAAGGCATTATAAAGTGGTATTAACACTTCACGTGATCTTGATTCTATCCCTCTGTTTATGCAGCCTAGAACTGTGTTGGCTTTTTTGGCACACTGCTGACTCATATTTAAATGGTTGTCCACTAGGATCCCAAATGGTTGTCCAAGATCCCTCTCACAGTTACTACTATTGAGTAGAATAGATGTAGAGTAGAACAGAACAGAACAGAACAGAACAGAACAGAACAAATAGAGTAGAATAGAATGAATAAGAAAGAAAAGAATAGAACGAATAAGAAAGAATAGAATTGAATAGAATAGAATAGAATAGAACTTTATTGTCACTTTAAATATACACTAATCAGCATACATTAAAATGAAATTGTGTTGCGTTCAGCTCTCAAAAGATAACCATTATGCATATACCACATACACAGACATATATGACACTGAGAAACATCACAGTCTAGTTCGGATGTATGCATCTACATGGAGAAAAGAAAACGAATTTTGTGAGTTTACCAGACGGATGGCATAAGGAACAAAGCCATCACAGAATCTAGTAGTCCTGCTCTAGATACTTCTAGAACCTCCTCCCAGAGGGCAGCAAGAGAAACAGGCCGTGGAGTGGGTGTGTGGGGCTGGGCTTGGTCAACCCTGAAAATGTTCAGAAAAAGGCAAAACCGAATCTTGGGTCCAAGATAACTTGGATATAGCTATGGAGGTGGTCACCAGGAGTTGGTGACTTCACTAGGACATCTTCAGTTGTTTGATGGGAGCAGCTGAGCAGCAGGAAGACGACCACAAGACATCTTGGACCCCAAACTCGATTAGGAAGTTGAAGAAATATCTGAGAAGAAGGCTGGGTCCAAACCTTTCCATAACACTCCCCAAAACACCAAGGATGTAATCGGTCCATAAATTCTTCAGGAGCTGAATGGGACTAAATGGCACATCTTAGTGTGCAGTGTGAACCCAAAGGCGCTTTTTCAAGAGGCAACTGGACTTAACTTTGTTTTTCCTTGAAGACATTTCACTTCTCATCCAAGAAGCTTCTTCAGTTTTGACTATGTTCAAGGAAAATTTAAAAAAAAAAAAAAGTCCAGTTGCCTCTCGAAAAAGCACCTTTGGGACAACCATGACCTGGATGGCTGAGAATCTCCACAGACAGGGTGAACCCAGTTTAAAACAACTGTGGTTCACAAGCCATGATTTGTAGACTAGTTATCCATCCGTGGTTGGTGTCGTCCCTGAGCCATGACTGGCAAACCATCGCGGTTTAAGTGTCGAGTTGGTTGCGTTAACCAGTCCTTATTGTACACAAGGAGATGTTCCAAATCTAGTTTGAGATGTACTATGGTTTCCTTACACTGCAATTCTCTTTATTGTACATCTGTAAGAATTTTACAACTTCCTCATCCCATCCTCTGCTTCTTACCCCCTCTAGCTATCATTATGTAAAGCCAACCTGAACATGTGAATTTCTTTATCTCCTGTTTTAAGCATCCTGGAAAGGGTAACACAATTGCTGTTGTTCCACTCACCTGTTTTCCACTTGAGAGCTTTTTACCAGAAGCAAACCTGTTTGGTGAGATACTTCCTATCATTTTTTTTTGGGGGGGGGGGAGGCTTAAACAAATGCAAACCTCTCTTATTCTCACCACCAGGCCCCCACCTCCCTTTCCAGTTCTCCCACTTGATCTGTGAGAGAATAGCTAGAAACTATTGTATGGGGTTACTCTCTGTTGCCTGAGAAAAACGGAAGGAAGGAAGTCAAGAAGAAAGGGGAGCTATTTTTCTTAGTTAAGCAAGGAAGTAACAATGCAACAGCTGGACCTCTGGTCTCGTGGGATGTGAGCTACCCATAAGGAATGAGTAACAGTAACAGAGTAACAGAGTTGGAAGGGACCTTGTAGGTCAACTAGTCCAACCCCCTGCTCAAGCAGGAGTCCCTACATCATTTCCGACAAATGGCAGTCCAATTTCCTCTTGAAAGTCTCAAGTGTTGGAGCTCTCACAACCTCCGAAGGCAACTTCTGTTACACTGGTTGATCGCTCTCACTGTCAGAAATTTTCTCCTTATTTCCAGGTTGAATCTCTCCTTGCTCAGTTTCCATCCATTATTCCTTGTCTGGCTTTCTGGTGCCTTGGAAAATAGCCTAACCCACTCCTCTCTGTGGCAGCCCCTCAAGTATTGGAACACTGCTATCATGTCTCCCCTGGTCCTTCTCTTCACTAGACTAGCCATGCCCAGTTCCTGCAACCGTTCATCGTATGTTTTAGTTTCCATCCCCCTAATCATCCTGGTTGCTCTCCTCTGCACTTTCTCTAGAGTCTCGATGTCTTTTTTGTAGTGTGGTGACCAACGGTCTTTAGAGATTACAATGGCTTTGTGGATTTTGTAGAAACGTTCCTTGGTGCCCAGTTGGTCCTGATCAGATGAAGATCTCCTGGATTGAAGGATTAGGGGTGACATGATAGCAGTGTTCCAATATCCAAGAGGCTATGACAAAGAAGAGGGGATCAACTTATTCTCCAAAGCACCAGAAGGCAGGACAAGAAGCAATGGATGGAAACTAATCAAGGAGAGAAGAAACCTAGAACTAAGGAGGGAGAAAGTGACAGTGAGAAAGGCCTGGAGGCTAAAAGATATGAAGAACGGTTACAGGAGCTGGGTATGGCCAGTCTAAAGAAAAGAAGGACTAGAGGTGGCAAGATAGCAGTGTTCCAGGATTTGAGGGACTGCCCCAAAGAAGAGGGAGTCAAGCTATTCTCCAAAGCACCTGAAGGCAGGACAAGAAATAATGGGTGGAAACTGAACAAGGAGAGAAGCAACCTGGAACTAAGGAGAAATTTCCTGACAGTTGGAACAATCAATCAGTGGAAGAACTTGCCTCCAGAAGTTGTAGGTGCCCCATCACTGGAGGTTTTTAAGAAGAGACTGGCCACTTGTCTCAAATTGTATAGGATCTCCTGCTTGAGCAGGGGGTTGGACTAGAAGAGCCGAGGTGGCGCAGTGGTTAGAGTGCAGCACTGCAGGCTGCTTCAGCTGACTGCTAGCTGCAGTTCGGCGGTTCAAATCTCACCGGCTCAAGGTTGACTCAGCCTTCCATCCTTCTGAGGTGGGTAAAATGAGGACCCAGATTGTTGGGGGCAAGAGGCTGACTCTGTGAACCGCTTAGAGAGGGCTGTAAAGCACTATGAAGCGGTATATAAGTCTAAGGGCTATTGCTATTGCTAAGACCTTCAAGGTCCCTTCCAACTCAATTCTGATTGAGAATAATTAACTAGTGGAAGGACTTGCCTCCAGAAGATGTGGGTGCTCCAGCACTGGAAGTTTTTAAGAAGAGTTTGGACAACCATTTGTCTGAAATGGTAGAGGGTTTTCTGCCTGAGCAAGGGGTTGGACTAGAAGACCTCCAAGGTCCCTTCCAACTCTGTTGTTCTGTTCTGTTCTGCACCTCCCTATCATTGCCTGGGTTATCAGATTTCATTCTTAATTTCCTGGTTTTTTTTTTTCATTGTCATCCTCTAGGATTGTACAGGTAGTCCTCGACTTATGACCACAATTGGGACCAGAATTTCCCAATTGCTAAGCAAGACAGTTGTTAAGTGAGTTTTGCTCCATTTTACGGCCTTTCTTGCCACCGTTGTTAAGCAGATCAACTGCAGTCGTTCAGCAAATCCAACTCCCCCCCCCCTCCAACTGTCAAAGCCTGGAAGGTTGCAAATGGTGATCATATAACCATGGGGATGCTGCAGCAGTCATAAGTGTGAGGACTGGTCGTAAGTCACTTTGATCAGGGTAGCCGTAACTTCAAACGGTTGTAAGTGCGAGGACCTGTTATAAGTCCCCTTTTTTCAGTGCCGCTCTAACTTTGAATGTCGTAAAGGCGAGGCCTGGTTATAAGTAAGTTGTTTACCTTTGCACAGGTTCGCCTGGTGCACCAATTGTGACCCTACTTGGATCAAGAGGCTCACCTCACAGTCACCCATGCCAGTGTCACCTCACGGTTAGTGTTGGTTATTACCTTGAAAGCCCTGCATGGCTGAGGGCCAGGTTATCTTCGAGACCGCCTCCTACAACATAGCTCCCAGCGACCGGTAAGATCCCTCAGGGTTGGGCGCCTCCAGGTCCCGTCAGCTAAACAGTGCCGGCTGGCGGGGCCGCGGGGGAGGGCCTTCTCTGTGGCTGCCCTGGCCCTCTGGAACCAGTTTCCTCCTGGGATCCGGACCACCCCCACTCTGCTGGCCTTCCGGAAAGCGGTGAAGACCTGGCTGTTCCGGCAGGCTTGGGGCCGTTGATCTCGCTTCTGCAATTTGGCGAGATCCGGCCATGAAAAGTTGTGTATGGGTTTTTAAATTGTTTTTAAATGCTTTTTATTATGTATTTTTTTTAATAATGCTTTTTATATTTTAATAAGTTTTATATTTGCTGTAAGCCGCCCAGAGTCCCTTGGGAGTTGGGCAGCATAGAAATACAAATAAAGTTAAAGTTAAAAGTTTAGTGCCATGGTTCTTTCGGTCACTAAACGAATGGCTGTAAGTCGAGGGTGTATGCCAGGGGTGGGTTCCACTTACCTTCCCCACCGGTTCGCATCGCGATGGGGAAATGACCCTCTACGTCATGTTGGGGAAATGACCCTCTGCGCATGTGCAGAGGGTTCTTTGCCAGCCGTGGCGACTGGAGGACCCGTTCGGGGCCGTGGACAGCCGGCCATCGCTGCCGGTTCGGCGAGCGGGTGCAAATTTCCGCCACCGGTCCGGGCGAACCGGTCCGAACCGGCAGCAACCCACCACTGGTGTATGCCAAGCCCTGATTGGCTCCCTGTGCCACAGGGAAACAGCCATTGATGGCTGAGTTTGCACACCATCCTAAACCAGCGTGTTCAATTTAAACCAACAGCTGTGGGGATTACAGGATGCTAAAATCTGTTCCTCAAGGAAAAAATCATTTGGTTTTCCAAAATTATTGCACCCATGCATTTTGGGGTGGGTGGGTG
>QLTV01003660.1:1687295-1697998 GCA_003457575.1 Thermophis baileyi
ATAGCTCCCGGTGACCGGTAAGATCCCACACGGTTGGGCTCCTCCAGGTCCCCTCAGCTAAGCAGTGCCGGCGGGCGGGCCCGCGGGGGAGGGCCTTCTCTGTAGCCTCTCCGACTCTGTGGCACCAACTACCCCCCGAGATCCGTACTACCCCCACCTTACTGGCCTTCCGTAAAGCCCTTAAGACCTGGCTTTTCCGGCAGGCCTGGGGCCAATAGTTGTTCTGATTGGCCCATGCATGGTTGTGTGAATGTTTTATTTTAAATATAGTTGGGGTTTTGTTTTTTTTCCCCTTTCTTTTTTAAATTGTTTTTATATGTTTTATTTTTTATGATGTAAGCCGCCCAGAGTCCTTCGGGAGTTGGGCGGCATATAAATTTTATAAAATAAATAAAATAAATAAAATAAATCTAGCTATCAAGCATTTCTCCCTCCCTCCCTCTCCCTTTCTCTCCCTCTTTTTCTCTCTCTCCCTCTCTCTCCCTCTTTCTTTCTCTCTCTCCCTCCCCCTCCCTTTCTTTCTCTCCCTCTATCTCTCTCACACCCTCTCTTTCTCCCCCCCCTTTCTCTCTCTTTCCTTCTTTCCTCCAATTTAAGAATGTCTTGCGGTTGCTATGATTTGATCAGAGAAAAAGAAAAAAGATGCTGGCATCAGCTGTCCAAAGTTTTAAAAGTTCTAAGGTAGACTCTGAACACATGCTGAGAGCCATTATTGTCCCCAGCTTCCCCCATTCTGTGTGTGTGTGGGGGGGGTTGTGTTTGTGTGTGTGTTCCCTGCTCTCAGTCCCTCTTCCATTGACAACAGAGAGGATTGTGCGCTTTCAAAAGCTCTGGCCTTGTTCCGAAATCTAAGGACCTTTTTGTGATGCAAATAAAATTAACTCAGTCCTTGTTGGGTCCTCTTTCTTTCTTTCTTTCTTTCTTTCTTTCTTTCTTTCTTTCTTTCTTTCTTTCTTTCTTTCTTTCTTTCTCTCTCTCTCTCTCTCTCTCTCTCTCTCTCTCTCTCTCTCTCTCCCCCCCTCCCTCCCCCCCACTCTGGGGTGCAAGAGAGAGGGAGTTGCAAACACAAATTATATGAAGGAACCTCAAGGCAGAGGGAGATTTTGTTCCAGAAGAGGAAATGAGATTCTCTTCTTTTTAAGGTTTTATCCCTGCCCCCCCCCCAAAAAAGGATGGGAAATTGGGAAAGTGGTCTGACCTCTCTCATCATCCTAACTAAACATCCACACCAAAAATAGTGATTTTTATTATTAAAAAAAGCTCCCAAGCACATTGGAGAAAACAGTCAAGAATCAAGAAAAGTACTTTTTCATATATATACAGTATATTATTTCATACTATTTGATAAGTTATCTATCTATCATCTATCTATCTATCTATCATCTATCTATCTATCTATCTATCTATCTATCTATCTATCTATCTATCTATCTATCTATCTATCTATCTCTTCTCTCTCTCTCTCTCTCTCTCTCTCTGTCAAACATGACACACCCACACAACCACACACACACCCACACACACAGTCCTGGACTTACGACCACAATTGAGCACTAAAATTTGGTGCTAAGCAGGACAGTTGTGAATTTTTGCCCCATTTTACGACCTTCCTTGCCACAGTTGTTCAGTGAATCACTACAGTTGAAAAAGTTAATAGCACGGTCGTTAAGCGAATCTGGCTTCCCGATTGACTTGGCTTGCCAGAAGGTCGCCAAAGGGGATCACGTGACCTCGGGACCTTGAAACCGTCATAAATACGAGTCAGCGTCTTGGAATTTTGATCACGTGACCCTGGGGAATGCTGCAACGGTCGTAAGTGTGAAAAACGGTCACAAGTCCCTTTTTTCAATGCCGTTGTAACTCTGGTCACTAAATGAATGATTGTAAGTCGAGGACTACCTGTATATCAAATTTAGAGACCACCCATCTCACTCCCAGAGCGATTCTTGGTGGTGTTGAGTAGACAATTTCAAAAGTTTCTTCCTGAGAATTTCCAATGACAGGGAAAGGCAGAGAGAGAGTTACTTCCTGGCCAACTCCAGAGTTCAAAAGTCCCTGCTTGCACCAGACTGCTTGACTCCTCCTAGAGTTGCCAGATGTAGTGCTATTCAGACACATAGCAGCTGTGTCTGGATTTCTCCTGCCATCCCCTTTTTCATCCCTGCACCCAGAGCTCTTCTCTGCATTCACATGAATGCAGCTGTTCTACTACCGCTTTACAAAGCCTTAGTAAGACCACGCTCGGAATATTGCATCCAGTTTTAGGCACCACAATATAGAAAAAGGTGTTGAGATTCTGGCAAGAGTGCAGAGAAGAGTGACAAAGATGATTAGGGGGCTGGAGGCTAAAACATACAAAGAACGGTTGCAGGAATTGGGTATGTCTAGTCTAACGAAAAGAAGAACTAGGAGTGATATGATAGCAGTCTTCCAATATTTGAGGAGCTGCCACAAAGAAGAGGGAGTCAAGCTATTCTCCAAAGCTCCTGAGGGTAGAACAAGAAGCAATGGGTGGAAACTAATCAAGGAGAGAAGCAACTTAGAACTAAGGAGAAATTTCCTGACAGTTAGAACAATTAATCAGTGGAACAACTTGCCTCCAGTAGTTGTGAATGCTCCAACACTGGACGTTTTTAAGAAGATGTTGGATAACCATTTGTCTGAAGTGGTATAGGGTTTCCTGCTTGCGCAGGGGGTTGGACTAGACGACCTCCAAGGCCCCTTCCAACTCTATTATTCTGTTCTGTTCTCCAAAGCACCTGAAGGCGGGAGAAGAAGCAATGGATGGAAACTAATGAAGGAGAGAACTAAGGAGAAACTTTCTAACAGTGAGAACATTTAACCGATGGAACGATTTGTCTCCAGAAGTTGTGGGTGCTCCAGCCATTTTCTTCCTTCCTTTAAAAGAGCTGTACAGCAGTTGCGGCATGCCCTAAATGCCATGAAATTGGTGCCAACCTGCATTGGCATTCCCCTGGTCACCCAAAACTTCCCCACCCCACCCCGCTTCTCCAAAATGATAGAATGCCAAGGGAGGATGCTCGTTATCAAACTAGAAGTCGTTTTATTTCTCGCTCGTCATGTTTTAATAAAATAGGGCATGAAAAATAGCTGTATATTACAAATAGAGAAAGCTAGATGTACAAGCCAGGCACAAACTTCCCAGTGCCCTGGTTTCCCTTTGGGGCTGGGGGGGGGAGTGGAGGAAGATGGGAGCGTTTCCTTGATCTATTCATGGATTGAATCTATTTAACAATGGGAAAGAGTCAATAAGCCCCTTTGGATTCTTTTCAGCGCCTGGCCCTCCCTCTCTCCCTCCCTCCTTCTCTAAATGTGTCCGATTTCCATTAAAAAGCCACAAAGTGTAACTCCAAAGGGTTCCTAGGGACTAGAACCCCTCTGTTCTTTTGTTAAAAGATTCCCTTCTGTCGCTTTTATGTCTGGCAACTTGTTTCGTATTTCAAGGCATGGGTTTGGGTGGTGGGGGGAGGGAACAAGGGGACGAAACACAGGAGGAAAAAAAAAACCTGTATTGCACATTATTTTCCGTGGAAGGGTCCATTTTGAGAGACCGTCTTGCGTGATAAAAGGCAAAAAATTGAGAACAGGTTCTTCTTTTGCAAAGATTTCAGGGTGAATGCAAACTTCTGTTTCTCTCTGATCTGGTTGCTTTCCTAACATTCTCTTTCAAGTTTTCTCTTTTCTTAAAAAAAAAAACAAAACACCTCTACAAACACAGTACTTATGTCTAAAGGGTTAGAAACCTAAAGCAAACCAAATTCCAATATTTACAAGTCAGAACACCAAGTTTTTCATCCTCACAAGGCTTGGCCAATCAACAGGGTGGGGGGAGAGAAAGAAGGAAGGAAGGAAGGAAGGAAGGAAGGAAGGAAGGAAGGAAGGAAGGAAGGAAGGAAGGAAGGAAAATAAAAAAAGAGGGAGGGAGGAAGGAAGGAAAGTTGTACTAAAGTTTTTCAAAGCATGTAAAAACTAGCAAACTAAGAGAGGAGAGAGAGGGAAGGAAGAGAAGAAAGAAGGAAGAGAAAAAGAAAGAGAAAGAAAGAGAAAGAAAAAGAAAGAAAGAGTGCTTATGTTTGTTTATCATCCGAGGCACTAATTTTTTCCCCCTGTTTCCTGACCTTGAATTTTAAGATTTCAACCCTCTTTTCTAAATTTGCTGTTTGGTAAGACAACAGAAGCTCTAAAAGCATTTTTTTAAAAAAATCTTTAGTCCTGAATGCTGTGCTGACTGCTTGGGCATCTCTTTCAGTTGCTTTCCAAGTATTCTGATTCATAATATTATTATGGTCTTGTGGTCCACTCTGGTCACACACAGGTCGGGGCTTGCAAAGCCGGCTCGTACTTTGCGTGATGAACTTTGGGCAAAGGCTGGCTCGTCTTTTTGTAAAGACTCCCACTTGCTACCATGCTGGTGGATTTCCTCCGAGTCCTGTTCTTGATCCTCCGGCTACAAACCCCTTGCCAGGATTGCAAAGTTTTGGATGTCCAAATCCAGACCCCGCTGGTGATGCCCACTACCAGCAACATAAAGATTTTGACCATAAAGATCTCCACGGCTGGAACGGAGTTGCTCATGGTGCAGTCCAGATGCTTGGCGTGATTGTTGACTTTGCATTTTTGCTGGGTGGCCAAAATCTTCCAGTAACCCATGTTCAACCTTTCGTAAAAGTAACAAGCAATGACACAAGTGGCCGGTACGGTATACAAGACGGAGAAGACACCGATCCTCACCATGAGCTTCTCCAGTTTGTCGGTGTTCTCCCCGCCAGTTTTCATCACCCTCCTGATGTGGAAGAGGGCCACAAAGCCCGAAAGGATGAAGGACGTCCCCAGAATGAGATAGCAAGCCAGAGGAACCAGCACGAAGCCGGTCAGCGCATTGACATCCATGCTGCCAACATAGCACAAGCCCGTCAACTCATCCCCTGCAACCCGCCGCATGACTAAGATCATAATAGTCTTAACCGCAGGGATGGCCCAAGCCGCCAAGTGAAAGTAACTGCTGTTGGCTTCAATGGCCTCGTGGCCCCATTTCTTCCCCGCGGCCAGGAACCACGTCAAAGTCAGGATCACCCACCACAAGGAGCTGGCCATGCCAAAGTAGTAGAGGATCAGGAAAACCAAGGTACAGCCGGTGCTCTCCAAACCTTCTTGAATGACGTAGAGTTGGCCGCTGTCTGGATTGCAGGCGATGTTCTCCGCTCCGGAGAAGAGGCGGACGATGTAGCCCACGGAGTAGACGCAGTAGCACATGGACAAGAAGATGATGGGCCTCTCGGGGTACTTGAAGCGCTGGGGGTCGATCAGGAAGGTCAGGACGGTGAAGGCGCTGGAGAAGAAGCAGAGGAGGGACCACACCGCCATCCAGATGACCGCGAACTGCTTGTCCTCCCAGCTCCAGTAAACGTCGACCCCTGTCGTGCAGAGAGGAGCACAAGAACCGCTCTTCTCCACGTGGTGGAACTTCCCGGGGTTCTCGCAGGAGAGCCGACCCAGCCCGTCCTTCTGCTGGGTCAAGTCGTGACTGGCGCTGTGGGGCCTCTGGGGCCAGAGCATGGGAGGGAGCATGCTGGATCCCCGGGGAGGTTCCTCGGAGCCATTGCTGGGGGCTTCCATGCACAAATAATTGGGGTCGTTTTTGTTGGGCAGTTTGCTGCAATCCAGAGAGTCCGGCCACCTGAAGTTGAACTGCTCCATAATGGGCGAGCACTTGAGCCGTGCCTGCTCGCACATCACCCGGCAGGCCGGGATGGGCGTGGACACCTGCTCGGTGCACATGGGGGCGTAGAGGGAGCAGAGGAAGAATTTGAGGTGGCCGTGGCAGCCGTACTCCACCAGCGGGGCGAACTCGTGCAGTTGGATGGCCGCATCCTGCTGGTCCTCGTGGCCCATTAAGTTGGGCATCCGGGTCATGTTGTAGCCGATGTCTTTGCACATGGGGATCTCGATGGGTTGGCACCGGCCGTCCCCGGGGCGCTCGATGTCGATGGAACTGATGCCGAAACAGGAGCACACCAGATGCAGCACCACACCCAGAGTCGGTCTGGAGCTTCGCCGCCGCCCGCAGCTCATGTTGGCCAACCCACCGCTCCGCGGAACCCCCAAGTTCTACTGGTGGTGGAGGAGGGGAGGGAAAGACGGAGAAGTGGCCAACCGGGAGGGGCGGGAGGTCAGATCACGGGCACCCCGGCCCCCAGCTCTCCTCCGAAGCCCTCTTCGGAAAGGACTCCATCCGCATCCAATCTGGCTTCATGGCAATCGCCGCGCTCTCGAATCCCACCCCAAAACAAAGCTTGGAAAACTCCGCTCACTTCCACCAAAAGCGTGACATTCCCACGCTCGCCCGGCTCCGCAGCCCGGGTTGGGGTCTCAAGCTCGGTCGGGCAGGGGGAGAGGAAGCGGACGCGCGCCTCTCGCGGCGCTCCATGCGCGAGGTGACTTACAGCGGCTCGGCGTGCCGGGGGACCGTTTCCAAAATCTTCCACGCCGCTCTCGCTCGCCGGCAGCCGGGGAAGCTGGATGCAAATTTCCCCGGCTCCTTTTCTCTGCAAATCCCGGGGGTCGCTGGAGGGGGATCCGCTGCCCCCGTGCTGGCCAGCTCCTTGCTTTCCCGGGCCGGCTGCGGGCGCCCTCTCCGGCTGCTTCTGCTGAGTTTTCTGCTCCGAGAAATCGGGCGCTCCGCTGACTTTGCGTCTCCGCCCCCTCGGTTGGAAAAGGAGGGCTCGGCCGGGGTGGGTGGGTGGGGAAAGAGAGAGGGAGGGCAGAGAAAGCGGCCAGCCGGAGGGAAGGGAGAGCCGGGGCCGCCTTCTGCGCCCGGATCGAGAAGGAGCACTGGGTGGCCAAGGCGCGCGTAAAAGCGCAGCGCCCTCTCCAAAAGCGCTCGCTTTCTCCAGAGTGCGCGCTAGCCAAAAAGTAAGTCCAGGGCTTTGCAGCTGCTGAAGTCGGGAGGGGAGGGGGAGATGGGGGTTTAGGAGGCGGGAGCAGCAGCAGCAGCAGACCGTGATGCAGGACCGCGCACGCGCACAAATCCGGCCGTAGCCCCCCTCCTATTTCCCCCCCTTCCCCTGGGCTCCCCTCCGCCTCCTTTGCGCGCCTCTCTCGTTTTGCATGAGAAAAGAGGCGAAGCCGGCTGTCCCTTTTGCGCCGGCATCTACTGCGTGAAGAAAGGAAGCCGTGGTGGGGGTATGGGAGGGGAGGGGGCGTTGAAGAGAGAGAACAAAAAGAGAGAGAAGCCCTTGATCGGCGCGCGTTCCCAAAGCTTCCCTCCTTTCCTCCTCCCCTTCTTCCGCCCTCTTTAAAACTTTCTCAACTTTCTCCCCTGATCCTTGCAAGTAGGGAAAAAGCGATGTTGTAAGGAAGAAGTAAAAGTGGAGGAAGAGCTTACAGCCCGTCTTAGTGGTGTTTATTGATTTATCTGACGGTTGTAACTTTCCCTTTTTTCCAGAATGTGGCCTGGGGTTATCCCTAAAATGACCCGGTGAGGGAGGTTGGGCTGAGAATCTGGTCCCAATCACTCCTTCATCTGGATGTCCTTGATATGCTCTGCCACACTAGCTGCCATCATCATCATCCTCCATCATCATCATCCACTCCACCTTTGTTTCCAAGAAGCAGAAGTTCCTCCGTGCCCCTTTTTGGACCCATCCTCATTTCATTGTTAGAGGTTGCCAAACCACCTGATTGGAAATGATGGACTTTGCAACATTCTGGAGATTCTGGAACACAAGTCTTTGAACCTCCTGGTGAGCCTTGTCAGCCCTTTTAAGATGTGTGGACTTCAACTCCCAGAGTTCCCCAGTCAGCATTGGAAGCGAATTTGGTGAAGCATGGCTGGCTGGGGAATTCTGGGAGTTGAGGTCCGCCCTCTTGATACACTCAATAATTCCTAAGGTTGTTTTCCCCCCAAGAACCAGATTTGATTTTGAAACGGTACGCCAGCAGAAGCTACTTCTCCAAGCCCAACATCTCCTTTTAATTACACTTAATTAGGATTAAAATGACACGGCATTACTCAACATCTGATGACCTCCAGCAGATGACACAATTTATTCTAGATCTAGAGATCCTTTCAAAATTAGAACTCGGTGTCAACTTCTGGAGGCTAGAAGTTGTAGCAACTTCCAGAGAATCAGATCTAAGGTTTTGGGGGGGGGCAGTTGGGTTTGTATGGGCCTGTCCAGCTTCAGTTTGAAGAAAATGGCTCCTTTCCCAGCTAACCATCATCTCTGTCGCTGCCTCTAGCACCATGAAAACAGGGCTGTAAAACTTCTAAGATTTAACCTGGCCAGCTGTTATTTTTGTACGTGTAAAAGGAAAGCTTCCCTTGGAAATGTCTCGATTTCCAGAGGAAGGAAGGAAGAAAAGAGAAAAAGAAGAGAAAAAGAAAGAGAAAAAAGGAGGAGGAGAGAAGGAGGAGAGGGGAGAGGAGGAGGAGAAGAAGAGAAAAGAGAAAAAAAAAAAGAAAAAGAAGAAAGAAAAGAAAGGATTTGTTTAAAAGCAGCGGTGGAGATTTTAAAGGGATTGTGTTTGAATGCTTTTTATTGCCTGGGTAATAAAGGTCTGGCTCAAAAGCTCATAAAAATCGAGTTGGCTCAGAGGTTTTGGTGGTCCCTCTGTTTATGGAATGGAAGCTTTGATGGCAAACGGAGAAGGCTTCATCCCAAATCTGAGCAACCAAATGTTAGAAGTCTAGGCCTTTTTTTGGGGGGGGGGGTGCTAAAGGACTTAAAGTACACCCCCCCATCTAAACAATAGGGAGATAAAGTGAAAATATCCTGAAGAGTGAGACAGAGAAATATTGCATTTCTTCAATTTGGGGGGGTGGGGGGGTGGGAATGCAAATCGCATTTGGAAGACAAAAAACATGGAGAAGTGATTTGTCTATGGAGTGATTTGTAGATTTGCAGTGATTTGTGATTTGTCTATGGAGATTCTTCAGAACTGAAGAAGCTTCTTGGATGAGAAGTGAAACATCTTCGAAGAAAAACCAGAAAGTCCAGTTGCCTCTTGAAAAAGCATCTTTGGGACAGCCATGACCTGGATGACTGAGAAGCTCCATAGACATTTTCCCTTCCCTTCCCTTCCCTTCCCTTCCCTTCCCTTCCCTTCCATCCATTCTTTCTATCCATCCATCCATCCATTCTTTCTATCCATCCTTCCAGCCATCAATGCTTCCATCCCCCCTTCCCTTCTTCCCTTCCCTTCCCTTCCCATCCATCCATCCATCCATCAATCCATCCATTCTTTCTATCCATCCATCCATCCTTCCAGCCATCAATGCTTCCATCCTTCCTTCCCTGCCCCTCCCCCCTTCCCCAAACTGCTTTTTCAAGAGGCAACGGGGCTTTCTTGTTTTTCTTTGAAGACATTTCACTTCTCATTATTCAACAGAGCTGAAGAAGCTTCTTGGATGAGAAGCGAAATGTCTTCGAAGCATCCTTCCTTCCCTTCCCCTCCCCCCTTCCCCAAAGTGCTTTTTCAAGAGGCAACTGGACTTTCTTGTTTTTCTTTGAAGACGTTTTGCTTCTCATCCAAAGAGCTTCTTCAGCTGAATGAGCTGAAGAAGCTTCTTGGATGAGGCTCTGTGGCTAAGCGAGACAGTGGCTAACTAAGTCAGTTTTGCCCCATTTCACGAACTTTCTTGCCATTGTTGTTAAATGAATCACCGCAGTTGTTAAGTTCGTAACACGGTTGTGAAGTGAATCTGGCTTCCCCACGGACTTTGCTTGTCGGAAGATCACGAAAAGAGATCGCGTGGCCCCGGAATGCCACAACCGTCGTAAATACGAGTCAGTTGCCAAGCGCCTGAATTTTGATCACCTGACCACAGGGGATGCTGCAATGGTCATAAGGGCGAAAACTGGTCATAAGTCACTTCCCCACCCCCAGTGCTGTCGTAACATTGAATGGTCACTAAACGAATGGTTGTTACGTTAAGGATCACCTGTATTTAAAAAATGCAGCTAAACAGATCATAGATTCGCAGAGTGTATGAACTGGATTCCGGGTCACCACGCTATAAAAAAGATGTTGAGACTCTGGGAAAAGTGCAGAGAAGAGCAAGAAAGATTATTAGGGGACTTGGAGGCTAAAACATGCGATGAACGGTTGCAGGAACCAGGCATGGCTAGTCTAGTGAAGAGAAGGACCAGGGGAGACATGACAGCAGTCTTCCAATATTTGAGGGGCTGCCACAGAGAGGAAGGGGTCAAGCTATTTTCCAAGGCACCCAAAGGCCAGACAAGGAATAATGGATGGAAACTGATCAAAGAGAGATTCAACCTGGAAATAAGAAGGAATTTTCTGACAGTGGGAACAATCAACCGATGGAACAGAAGTTGCCTTTGGAAGTTGTGGGAGCTTCATCACTGGAGGCTTTCAAGAAGAGACTGGACTGCGATCTGTCAGAAATGGTGTAGGGTCTCCTGCTTGGGCAGGGGGTTGGACTAGACGACTTACAAGATCCCCTCCAACTCTGTTATTCTGATTTATGACCATTTTCCACACTTAGGACTTTTGCAGCATCCCCATGGCCACGCGATCAAAATTCAGACAACACTGCGCAATTTATGACTCGTATTTATGACGGTTGCAATATCCCGGGGTCACGTGACTCCCTTTTGCGACCTTCTGACGAGCCAAGTCAGTGGAGGAACCAGATTCGCTTAATAGCCGTGTCGCTA
>QLTV01003660.1:1760283-1767783 GCA_003457575.1 Thermophis baileyi
CTCTCTTTCTTTCTTTCTTTCTTTCTTGCCCCCCCATCTCTCTCCCCACACCCATCTCTATTTTCAAGCATATCTTTCCACCAACCAGCAGCTAGCACAAATTCTTTGGAATGCACCATTGGGGGGGGGATTGTCAAACTCAACAGATCCAACACTGGCCAGATTTGTACAAGGAAAAATTCTCAAGCAGGCAGAGTGGGCTGGGTGGCTGGGTGGTGGGACTAAGTAGAAACATTTCCCCAAGATGATTTGGCCTGTTTTTGGACTTGATTGGAATACTGATGTGTTACGAAATCTCAGCAGCTGAGGTCACCTTGGCTGACCTCCAAAAGCTAAGAGTAGTTTATACACGGATGGGAGACCACAAGGTGATTTCCTGACAGTGAGGACAATTAATCAGTGGAGTGGCTTTCCTCCTGGAGTTGCTGGTGCTTCATCCCTGGAGGTTTTCAAGAAGAGACAGGACAGCCATTTGTCTGGAGTGGTAGAAGATCACCTGCTTGAGCAAGGGGTTGGACTAGAAGACCTCCAAGGTCCTTTCCTGCCCTATGACTCTAGGATTCTGTGATACCAGATAGTTGGTATCGTCAGAAGAAGCAATGTATTTTCTTATACTCCTAAGTTAATTTTCTAGATTTTTCCTCAGGTCCTCCCAAAGCATGAAGTGCAGAGACAACCAAAACGAAAACCTATTTAATTTAAAACCCATTGTTCCTTAATACGCTGTTAATAGACTCGGCGGACGCTTAACTGAAATGAAAAGTCAGCATCAGGAGAAAGAACAAGGGGAAAAAATGGAAGGCAACACGGCCTAATATCAATATAATTCTGCCCGGATGTGAATATATCTCTTCCCCCAAAATGGTGGTTGAGCTCAGGAAAGGTTAAACTGCTTCCTTAAGCAAGATTTTCTTCTTGGCGGAGATGATGAGCGATTGAATTCCCAAGATTGGACTTTGTTCAGCGGAGCCATAAATTATGCTTTGAAATAGAGGTGGTGCCAATAATGTGTTCGCTGGCCTTAATTGGAATCGAAGCATCTTGAGGCTGCGTTTCAAATATTTCTTGAAAAGCGGAAAAAAAAAAAAGAAGAAGAGAGAAACTCATAATTTCTGATACTGGTTTAATTTCCCGCTGTCCGCACCTATCTGTGTTTTAGATTAGATTAACAGAGTTGGAAGGGACCTTGTAGGTCATCTAGTCCACCCCCCCCACCCGAGCAGGAGATCCTACACCATTTCTGACAGATGGCAGTCCAGTCTCTTCTTGAAAGCCTCCAGTGATGATGAAGCTCCCACAACTTCCGAAGGCAACTTCTGTTCCATTGGTTGATTGTTCTTACTGTCAGAAATTTTCTCCTTATTTCCAGGTTGAATCTCTCGTTCAGTTTCCACCCATTATTCCTTGTCTGACCTTTGGGTGCTTTGGAAAATAGCTTGACCCCCTCCTCTCTGTGGCAGCCCCTCAAATATTGGAAGACTGCTATCCTGTCTCCCCTGGTCCTTCTCTTCACTAGACTAGCCATGCCCAGTTCCTGCAACCGTTCATCGTATGTTTTAGCCTCCAGTCCCTTCATCATCCTGGTTGCTCTTCTCTGCACTTTTTCTAGAGTCTCAACATCTTTTTTGTAGTGTGGTGACCAAAACTGGATGCAGAATTCTAGGTGTGGTCTTACTAAGGCTTTATAGAGTGGTGTGAGTACCTTCCTTGATCTTGATTGTGTAAAAGAACGTGTAGGATCATGTTTCCCGTGTTTGTTACACACAAAGATACACTTGTGTGTGCATCCAAGCGCACACTCTATTTGTCTGGGGGATTGTATCTGACACCATCGGTCTGGACGGCATCGTTCAATTTCTGCTAAGCCTTGAAAGAACTCAGCTGCCTTCGGGCCCATGGAAACGCCTGATGCTATCTCACACAATGGCTTCTTTGCAGTCACAAACGTATCGTGCACGATAGTCTACCTGTTTGGCCTCTGAAAATCTGTACAGGAAGTCCTCAACTTACAACTGCAATTAGGGCCAAGGGGCCAATAAATAAAGAATTTCTTTCAACTTGCTGTAGTTTAGTTTCTCTCTCCTCCTCCTCCTCTTCCCTTTTTCCTCTTCCTCCTCCTTTTCTCCTCCTCCTTCCTCCTTCCCCCTCCAAACCCTCCTCCTCCTCCTCCTCTTCCCCTCTTCCTCTTCCTCCTCCTCATCTTTCCCTTCCTCTTCTTCCTCTGTTCCTCCTCCTCCTCCTGGAAACACAAACAACTTCATCTGCCCCTTCTTTGTCCTACTGAATTCTTCTTCTTCTTCTTCTTCTTCTTCTTCTTCTTCTTCTTCTTCTTCTTCTTCTTCTTCTTCTTCTTCTTCTTCTTCTTCTTCTTCTTCTTCTTCTTCTTCTTCTTCTTCTTCTTCTTCTTCTTCTTCTTCCTCCTCCTCCTCCTCCTCCTCCTCCTCCTCCTCCTTCTTCTTCTTCTTCTTCTTCTTCTTCTTCTTCTCCTCCTCCTCCTCCTCCTCCTCCTCCTCCTTGCTCCTCCTCCTTTCTCCTCCTCCTCCTCCTCCTCCTCTTCTTCTTCCTCCTCCTCTTCCTCCTCTGGGATCTTCAAAGGTAACACATTTGACATTCATGTGAAAAGAGAGAAATTGTTCCACCACATATCCTCCTCCTCTTGATCTTCTTCATCATCATCGTAACCAATGAGAAGATATCTCTTGTTCCTTCTCCTCTTCTTCTCCATCAACACATCAGCTTAAGTGGGGAACAGCCTTCCTCCTCCTCCTCCTCCTCCTCCATCTATCCACAAACCCCACTCTCTTCTAGCTCTGATGAAGTTACCTACAACATCTACAAGAAAACAACCAAGCTCAGAGAGCACTAAGGACCCCACAGTCTTCCTCTTCCTCCTCTTCCTCCCTTCCTAGTCCCTCCTCCCCCTCAGTAATGCGATATGTTTTATGCTGTCATTTTACTAGCCACCCGTTCAACTGATAACAACTCTTAATAATAGCAACATAAACTCACATCCGTACCTTAAGAGAGACTTGCAAATCCTTCTTTTTTCCCCCCCCTGGGCTAAAACTCTTTGTGGAAGCCAAGGTCAGACGGATCTAGGAGAAACACGCAAAGGATATTTTGGAAAGAATCCGTTTGGTGGTAGCGACGGCGTGCTGATTGAAATGGGTGACGAACACAAGGCTTCCATTGCTGTTAAGAAAGAGCTTGTGTTGAAATTCATGCAGACCCAAAAGGGAAACTCAGGAACAAGTCCCAAGGACACAACTACTTTTGTGTCTTTGTGTCAAGCTGGGACTGTGCAAAGTCGGAAGTGTTGTTTGCCACCACTGCTCAGTATAAGTCAGGGGTCAGCAACCTTAAACACTCAAAGAGCCATTTGGACCCATTTCCCAAGAAAAGAAAACACCAGGAGCCACAAAACCCTTCCCGTGCCTGACTATTTCCTGAGCGGCCACAGAACTAGCATATGTAGTTGAATTAAACGTTCTGTTTTCTTCTGAAACTTTTCTTTTCTTGGATTTATCCATGGTTGGTCTACAGGGGGTCAAAAAGTTCAATAAATCACATGCAAACGGGTGTCACACATTGGCAGTTGTGATGCATATTTTGAGCGACAGGGAGCTGCAGCAGAGGAATGAAAGAGCCACATGCGGCTCCAGAGCCGCGGGTTGCTGACCCCTGGTATAAGGAATCTATCAATTTCTAATCCGTGATTGACTCACCTGTAGTTGAAATTTATTCATCGTAAATTTCCCATACAGGCAGTCCTCAATTTCAACCATTCATTTAGTGACTGCTTGAAGTTATGACGACACTGAAAAAAAGGGCTTAGGAACGTGGCAGCGTCCCCCTAGGTCACGATACAAGGCAACTGACTTGTATTTATGACGGCCGCAGTGTCCCTGGGATCACGTGATTCCCTTTTGCGACCTTCCGACCAGCAAAGCCAACGGGGAAGCCAAAGTCACTTAACAACCGGGTGATTAACTTAACAACCACAGTGCTTCACTTAACAACCATGGCAAGAAAGGTCGCAAAACGGCACAACTCACTTCACAACCGTCTCACGTAGTAGCAGAGAATTTGGGTTCCGTTGCGGTCGTAAGTCGAGGACTATGATGAAAATACAAATAGGAAATGTTTGGGCCAAAGAAGGCAAAAACATGAAATCGTATTGTCTTCCCCGCATACCGTTCCTTGCAAATATGGACATTCTTTAGTAAGATAGTCTTGAAAGCTTTTTGCCATAGGCTTATCCACATCAAATAAGAAATAAAAGAAATAAAAAAAAGAAATAAAAAAACAAGAACGGGATCATTATGAGGGGAAAACAGGCATTTGGTATTCAGATTTTGCTGTGTAAAATTCGGGAAATTTTCAGCTGGCCCTCTATGTCAGGCAGTGTGGATTTAGTATTCCGATGATATTAAAATGTAAAATAAACAAAAGTCTGTCTCGTGTTTCCTGCAGAGAAGAGGCATTAAGAGGCATTTGGCTGGATGCGAGTCTCTCTCTACATAGCCCAGATCTGTCTGCATACTGTTGACAGAATAGGAAATCAAAGGGAGGGGAGCCACAATCTTGGCTCAAGTAGCTAACAATTAAAATTGTGTCAATAGCAGGGATCATGTTAGGAGAAGTGTAGCTGGAAGGGTCATAGCTAATAAAGTTGGCTTGTTTGGGACCACAACTTCCATAAGCACCTTGCCATTCTATGAGCCTGCAGAAGACAAATGTGGATGTAGTTGTAGGTAGGCAGTTAAAACTCTTTGCTAGGGGGAGAGGTGCCCCAGCCACCTGAAGTTTGAACCTGGCTGGGAGGCAGAGGAGGAAGGAAGGAAAGGAGGGAGGGAGGGAAGGGGAGGGAGAGGGAGAGGAGGAAAAGGAGAAGCAGCAGGAGGAGGAAGAGGAGGAGAGAAGGGAAGGAGCAAGGAAGGAAGTGAAGGAGAAAAGAAAGGAAGGAATAGGAGGGAGGGAAAGAAGGAAGGAATATAGGGAAGGAGGGAGGGAGGAATAGATGGAGGGAGGGAGGAAGGAAGGAATATAGGGAGGGAGGAAGGAAGGAATAGATGGAATATAGGGAGGGATGGAGGGAAGGAAGGAAGGAATAGATAGAGGGAGGAAGGAAGGAAGGAATATAGGGAGGGATGGAGGGAAGGAATAGAGGGAGGGAGGGAGAAAGGAAGGAAGGAAGGAATATAGGGAGGGAAGGAAGGAAGGAATAGAGGGAGGGAGGGAGGGAGGGATGGAGGGAAGGAATAGAGGGAGGGATGGAGGGAAGGAAGGAATAGATGGAAGGAAGGAATATAGGGAGGGATGGAGGGAAGAAAGGAAGGAATAGATGGAGGAAGGAAGGAAGGAATATAGGGAGGGACGGAGGGAAGGAATAGAGGGAAGGAAGGAAGGACGTATGGCCAAGATCACACATTATTCTAAGCCATTATTCTGCAGTTCTCAAAATTGATTGTTAAAAATTGGAGAGTGGGCAAGTTTGTTTCCCACATGCAAAAAACAATTTCCCCAGATCATTTCAAAAGTCCCAGTGGATTGTTTTGCAAGCCCAAATTGATTCCAGAATCGAGATCCATCCCATCAATTTTCCAACTGAATCTAAAACTAACTTGTTAGCTCAATTTAGATCCCCTGTGGAGGAAAAGAAGGGGGAAAATGCCACACTAGAGGGCGCTAAAACTCTACCATCAATAGGGAAGAATGTGGACTTTGGGATAATTGTGAGTTTTTTTGCGCTGCAATTTAACAATGCTGGCAATATGCACTACGCAAGCCATGCTTTTAGGCCTTGAGAAATCTACAGTGATCACAATTATGCCAGCAGAGGTGTTGTCGAAGTGAAAATTGGACTTGGAAGAAGCAGGAGAAGAAGAACATGGACACCTTTGAACTTTGGGGGTGAAGACACCTGAGAACAGGGGTGGATTCCTCCTGGTTCGGACCAGTTCTCCCAAACCGGTAGCGGCCTGCTGGTGATGTCACGATGACATCACCGAACCGGATCGGTTGGTGCCGGTCCGTGGGGGCCACCATCTTTTTTTTAAAAAAATTTTTTTTAATTTTTTTTCCTTCTGAGCATGCGCAGAAGCCGACTTCCGACACTGTGCATGCGGTCGCCATCTTTTTTTCGGCTTTGTTTTTTATTTATTTATTTATTTTTCTGGATTTTTTGTTACTGCGCATGCGCGCACGTGCGCGACCACGCGGCGTGCCCGCGCGGCGTGGGAGGGAGCGAACCGGCAGCGAGGTAAGTTGGAACCCACCCCTGCCTGAGAAGACCTTGGACAGTCCAGAAAACAAACCGATGGAACAAATCCACCAGAGTTCTCACTCGAGACGCAAACGAAAAGCTCAAATTATCCTACCTTGGACATATTATATGAAGTCCCAGCTCTGTGGAGAAAGTTCAGATGATGGGAATGGTGGAAGGAAAGAGAAGAAGAAGACAACCAATGAGGTGGATGGACAGAGTTACAGCGGTGATGGAAGCCCTGTTGGAAGATCTAAAAGGTCAGGTTAGGAACAGATCACCATGCAGAAAATCCATCTATACCAGGGGTGTCAAACTCAATTTCATTGAGGGCTGCATCAGGGTTGTGTTTGACCTCAGGGGGCCAGGATGAGCATGGCCAGCTCAACGTCACTCGTGTTGGGGATGCCTGTGGTGGCCCGAGTGCTCTGCCAGTGAAAACGGGCTCCCGAGCTCCGTTTTCGGCTGCAACGGCCTCCTGCAACCCTCTGCCAGTGAAAACGGAGCTCACGAGGGCCACACACAGCCCTCCCAAGCTCCGTTTTCACTGGCAGAGGCACCATGGGCCGGTCCTTCGCTGTTTCCAGGGTGGCCCCGTGGGCCAGACCTAAGTACCCCGTGGGCTGGATCCGGCCCCCGGGCCTTGAGTTTGACTCCCCTGATCTATGCAGTTGCTAAGAGTTGGCAATGACTTCATGACACATAGTCAAGACAGTCAGTTCTCAATAGCAATAGCACTTAGACATATACCGCTTCACAGTGCTTTGCAGCCCTCTCTAAGCGGTTCACAGAGTCAGCCTATTGCCCCCAACAATCTGGGTCCTCATTTTACCCACCTTGGAAGGATGGAAGGCTGAGTCAACCTTGAGCCGGTGAGATTCGAACTGCCCAATTGCAGGCAGCCATCAGTCAGCAGAAGTATCCTGCAGTACTGGACTCTAACCACTGTGCCACCGTGGCTCAATCACACGGTCATGTGTTTTTTTTAGCGACCGATTTGCTGGTCCCCCATCGTCATTAAGCGAGGGCAACCTGCGTTGATGAGAATTTTGGATCGTCCTTTGAAAGGAAAACCCATTAAAGTTTCTTCTCGCCAAAGCAGCTGCGGTACAGAGAGTGCAACCCTGCGCCAGCTATTTTTCGATTCAACTTCCCGGCTGAAATCCAACAGAGGTGTGATTCACACACTTTGGAAAAGGTACTTTTTCAACGGGTTCTCCAAGCCTTAGCTTGCC
>QLTV01003660.1:1770283-1772394 GCA_003457575.1 Thermophis baileyi
TCTTCTCTCTTTTTCTTCTCCTCTTCCTCTTCTCCTTCCTTTTCTTCCTCTTTCTCTTCTCCTTCCTCCTCTTCCTCTTCTCCTTCCTCCTCTTCCTCTTCTCTCTCTTTCTTCTTCTCTCTTCCTCTTCTCTCTTCTTCCTCCTCCTCCTCCTGTGTCAAGGGAAATTTGATTACTGGGGGGAAATGATTGGTCCAAGGAAAGCTAAATCCAGGCAAGCTAGCCTGCTTTGTTCACGTAAACAAAAGGCCTCAGTGAGTATCTAGGCGTTCGTAGTAAAAACAGGGTGAAATCTCAGGGCGTAGGCAATTTCTTCTTATTTAATCCTTTACCAGCTAATTAAAGGAATAGTAGAAAACTTCTTGGAATCCCCCAATGCTTGGTTTACTGCTGTCCATCCACTCTAATTGTTTTTCTTCTTTTTTTCTTGGCACTGACATTTTCCTTCCCAGCTGGTTAATGACTCAAATGAGATTCCACAGCCTTTAGATCTGTGCTTAATTCTGTCTTAGAAAGTGTGTGTGTGTGGGGGGGGGGGAGTTTCATAATTGCTTCTGGACTGGTGTGTAATAGATGTCTCAACCCAGAGAAGGTCGGGAGGTTTGAGGAACATCTTAGAAGGGACCCCTTTCTGGTTTGCAAGATGGAAGTCAACCTTACCAGTCAGACCAGTTAGGAAACATGACCAGATAATCTCATTCTACTTTCTCGTAGAACAGAATAACAGAGTTGGAAGGGACCTTGGAGGTCTTCTAGTCCAACTCACTGCTCAAGCAGGAGACCCTATACTATTCTGAACAAATGGCTGTCCAGTCCCTTCTTGAAAACCTCCACAACTTTCCGCTGATTCCCTGGGGAAATGAAAGAATGAACGAGTGTATGTGTGTGTGTATGTGTGTGTGTGTGTGTGTGTGTTTCTTTTTAAAGTCTTCCCATAGCCCTTTCACAGTCTTCGCAAATGGCTCCTACCAGGGCTGGGTTCTGGATCCTTTTGCTGCCGGTTCACTCAGGGTTGCGCCGTGCGCGCACCCCCGCAGCAATCAAAAAATAGCTTCTACGCATGCGCAGAAGCAAAATCCAAGATGGCGGCGCCCACGGAGACACCGACAGAACCGGCTCCATGATGTCATCGCCGATTTACTAACGGTTCTAAAGAACCGATTAGAACCGGTAGGAACCCACCTCTGGCTCCTACACTCACCTGCTTCTCCCCCCCTCAACCCACCCCAGCGGGGACAGGATAATTAAAAATAAATAAATAAACAGGGGCGCTGAAGGATGGGATTAGACAGCTGCCAGCTCCTGACGGTTCAGCCTCTGCTTCTCCTGCTTCCTTGGATTGCATTTGCAAAGAATTTACTTCAGACGGTGGGTGATGTGCCTCCAAGAGAGGGGGGAAAAGCAAATTTGGGGGAAGCTGGAGTTCAAAACGAGGTCTAAGGGTCAGACCGGGGTGGATGCTAGTTTAGACGCCGGTAAAAGGTTTTCAGAGTCGGACTTCTATTGTTGTCATCCTTTAAATCCAGACACGGATCCAAAATCGGCCTTTAAAAGAAGCTGCACAATGTCAGAATAGGGTGGAGGTGGAAGATTCAAAGATACAGAATGACAGAGTTGGAAGGGACCTCGGAGGTCTTCTAGTCCAACCCCCTGCTCAGGCAGGAAACCCTCTACCATTCAAGATCAATGGCTGTCCAGCCTCTTCTTAAAAGCCTCCAGTGATGGAGCACCCACAACGTCTGGAACAATCCGGAACTGAACACACTCAAAACCGTAGAAATGGTGGTAGACTTTAGGAGAAACCCTCCCATACTACCGTACCACCTCTTACAATAGTAGACAACACAGTATCAACAGTAGAGACCTTCAAATTTCTAGGTTCTATCATATCTCAAGACCTAAAATGGACACCCAACATCAAAAAGTCCTCAAAAAAGCACAACAAAGAATGTTCTTTCTGCGCCAACTCAGGAAGCTCAAACTGCCCAAGGAGCTGCTGATACAGTTCTACAGAGGAATTATTGAGTCTGTCATCTGCACCTCTATAACTGTCTGGTTTGGTTCTGCAACCCAGCAAGACAGACACAGACTTCAGAGGATAATCAGAACTG